>CM038792.1:171773003-172088435 GCA_021764765.1 Vicia sativa
AAGAAAGATGATTTAATGATTATGAAAAGGGAAAGTGAAATACCCTCGATTGATATTGGTATGCGTAACGACGCAAACTAGACATAACGCATTGGGGAGATTGAGTAAGGGGATTGGTATATAAAGGGAATAGATGGAGCACCCTAAATATATGTAGTTATCTACACTTTATATATGAATATATTTGATATGTTTGTGTGTTTTAATTGCTATTTCTATGATTGGGAAAGTTTCTCCTTTGGATTTTTAAACGATAGATTATGTGGGATTCTAGGTTTTGTTATTATTGTGCTCGCAAAGATCGTGGATCTTACGCATACATATCCTAGTGGGAATCGAGCATTTGTAGCTCGGATCTGGGATCTATGGTTTGCTTAGTGCGAGAGATAGAAATTTGCTCGGCAAGGATGAGACCTTGTGCCTACGTATTCTCAAAGGATGTTGAGAAAGTCGAGCAATCGTAGTTCCCACTTATGCTAGTGGAAAGCAACGGGATGTTAGTAAGAGACAGACAAATGTCATCTTAATGAAAAATGTATCTAATCTATTTCATCACATACATTTTTTTGAAAAGTTTAATTGATTAAAATCTTTCGTCGTAAGTATTAGGTGTTTTGCTTGAGTGTACAAGCGTTACCACTTACATGTTTAAGAAAGATGTTTGAAAAAGATGATTGAATCTTTTAACTGTAAGTATTGGGTGTTTTGCTTGAGTGTACAAGCGTTACCACTTACAATTAAGAGATGTTTTTTGTTTGAAAAGAGTTTTGAAAAAGTTTTGAAAGTTTTTTTTGACTGTATGTGATGTGATAGATGAGATACTTCTTCCATAGAGATGATAGATGTCTAAATCTCGAGGAGAAATTGAATGGATTAAAGGGATGCTTTTAAGAAGCCCGTGGGTCCTTGTATTGTTAGCCCAAGAGGAGGCATTCGAGGGTCATCGAGGTCATCGAGGTCCTTGTATGAAGCTCAAGAGGAAGCTATAGGGTATGGTGTCTTTGGCTTGAAAGGATTTCAGAAACCATCCTTTTCGAATAAGAGCAATTTCATCGGAAATTTTACTCTGGGAATTTGAAAGTGATTTCACGGAAACCATCCTTCGGGGTTCTATCTTAGCGGGTGATTCTTTGTATTGGAAGCCCAATAGGAGGCTGTTAAGAGATTTCTGTCTCTTTCATTGTATGATGCCCGAAGGCTAAACTCAAAGAGGAGTTCTTTTGAGCGAAGCCCAAGAGGAGGCGACTCAGCAGTGTTGTCTTATCTGAAGCCTAAGCGGAGGCTAACTCTGGGAGAGTTTCTTTGTACAAAGCCAGAGAAGGCTGACCCATCTTTGGGGATAAGTTATCTTGTATGAAGCCCAGCGGAGGCTAAACTCAAGGTGATGAGTTGTCTTGTATGAAGCCCAGCGGAGGCTAAACTCGGAAACCTATTGATTAGTCTAATTATTATGTTATTATTAGGCAGTTTGTATAGCAGTGTGTGTGTGATATGTATTCACGAGTTTATGAAGGAAATATAAACAATGCATGATGTTTATTTACGGTTTATGGAATATAAACAAGTGTACGTGAAACGAGCGTTTAAAGCAGCGTAACTTGGTTATTTACAAGCTTGAGCGTGTACAAGGAAATGAATATGTACGAGCGAGTTTTTATGTACAGACAAAGATGGATGTACATAGGAGGGTTGGGACTTACGTAAGGGAGGCCCATTGATTTGAAAGCAGTTTCACGGGAATAATGCTCCTTTCAATACCAATGGTATTGATGTAAAATGTAGATGAAGCGAAATGATTGATCAAAGTTTATACGTAAAAGTATTTTCAAAAGAAAAGTATATGTATTATGTACGGATAAAAGATTTTGAAAAAGTATACGTGTTATGTCGGATAAAGGTTTTGAAAAAGTATGTGTTATATACGATAAAAGGTTTTGAAAAAGTATACGTGTTATACGGATAAAAGATTTTGAAAAAAATATCATGTTATGTACAGATAAAAGATTTTGAAAGTATACGTGTTATGTGAGATGAAAATTTGTATGTGTTTGGAAAGTTTTGATATGTACAAAGAAATATTATGTACATAAAAGAATGTTATGGGACTTACAGTGATGGAGGCCCATTGGTCAAAAAAAATTTCGGAAGAAACCTTCCTTTAGAACCAATGGATTCGTATAGACAAGCGAATGAAAACAAGCGAAAGAAATTTGTTTACGTTTGAATATTAACAATGATAATTTGAGTATGTACAAGTAAAACTAAATATGTACATAAAGGATTGGGACTTACACCATAAGGGAGGCCCATTGGTTAAAAGGAAATTTTGCTCAGGAGAAACCTTCCTTTAGAACCAATGGATTTAGCGTATAGACAAACGAATGAAAACAAACGAAAGAAATTTGTTTATGTTTGAATATTAACAATGATAATTTGAGTATGTACAAGTAAAACTAAATATGTACATAAAGGATTGGGACTTACACCATAAGGGAGGCCCATGATCGATCGAGAAATTCGAGAAAGAACGAATTTGTTTTATCGTTTTAAATCAGATTGATCATGGTAAAAAGATGCAAGTTTGATGAAATGTTTTGAAAAATGATTTGAAAATGTTTTGAAAATGTGAGGTTTATTTATGAGAAGTTTTGAAAAAAATCGGAAGTCGAAAACCTGAAAAATTCACCTTAAAAGGAGGTTTGAAAAGTGTTCAGAACGTCGTTTTCGGCTCAATTGAAATATAATTAGATGAAAATATTTTTGGATTTTTTTGACATAATCATAAAATATATATATTAAATGACAAGTGTGCAAAAAATCATCTCAAAATGAGAAGTTTTGATTGGTTAAAAAAATTGTTGAAATTTGATAAAAAAAACATGAAAATATGACAAGTTTGTAAAAAAGAGTAAAAAAATGGTCCTGATGGGTGTTGAACCCATGACCATTGAGTGGGACGCGTGGCAAAGGAACTTAAAGGCAAGCAGACAACCACTGGGCCAAATGCGCTGGAGTGTTAGTGGACCATGACACGCGTTAGAAAAGGATTGGAAATTTTAAATATTTGAAAATGAAGAACAGATGAAGAACGCGCGCATCATGTTCTTCGTGTTTGATTTCCAGAAATTCAAATCCTAGCTAGAATCTTCATTTCTTAACCAAATTAAGTGAAACAAACATCAATCTTGATCGGTTTTTCATCACGAACACAAAGGTGATTGTTAATTTCATTTATATTAAGCCCAGAACGTTTTGGTTTGAAACACTCATGAACCCTAATCTGAAAAACTCAAATTAAATGATGAAGGTTTGAGGATTCTTGGATTTTTTTGAGGGCTTATGGTCGTTTTTATTGCAGAAAAAGAATGGCCAAGAGCTTTTTTCAATTGGTGCAAGGAATATGGATATCACAGTTCATATGCTTACCTGGAAAAATGAGAATCGAGGAAGCTTAAATTGTGTTTCCAGAACTGGTTTGAGGATTGCTACACCTTCATCGGAATGTATGGAAGCTTTGTGGATAGCCTGCTTGCCTTGAATCCTTTCCAATTACTCCAGCCAAGTCCACCTACAGTCAATTCAAAGTGAAACTCGAAAATGGGGTTAATGGATTTACAGGTTGTTGTTCTTGTTTTGGATCAATTCCATGATGTATATGGATTGTGTTTGGCTGCTTAGAACTCAAAGGAATCAAGCCAAGCTTCAGTTTCGATTTCCATGGCAGTTTTGAAAGCTTATGAGCATAGAATGCAAAATCTGTTTTCCAACTTGATTAGTGTTAATTTTATGTTTTATACAGGTTACATATTGATTATAAAACATGTTAGACACCAAAACTTTTCATGATTTTCACTGATTTTGTAATTTGCAAGTTTTTCAAAAGTTTATCATGTTTCTTGATTTGGAAGAAAGAAAAGAGAAAGCATGATTCTTGCAATGCTTTGGTGTGGATTTCTCTTGGATTTGTGATGCTTTTATAGGCAAATTAGGACTGCAATGTTAGGCAAGTGTCCATGGCATTTGGTGATTCAAGGATGACTTAAAGGGCAAGATTGTCATTTGTAAAGGAAAAGGAAACTTCCTTTTTTTTACCATGTGTTACAATCCTCAATTTGATCCTATCCTCAATCATTACTTCCAAGCTGATATTTATCAGTTCCAAAATCAAGTTGGCAAGGTTGTATTACTTCTAGATGAAGAAATCTCAAAAATGACCTATAATGTGAAGTTTTGACTTTGAAAATCAAGTGTCATGGAGCCTTATGTTTCAATTTCAAACGTGTATCTAGACTCCATGGATTTGAGAGTTATTGGACATTTTGGAAAGATCTTTCCACAAGCTACAACTTTCATGTTTTGAGTTTTTTCAAATTCAAATTGGAACTTGGTGAAAAAATGGCTTGAAGTTTGGAAAACGTAAGAAATTTCAACACTTAGAAAAATTTCTAAGTATAAAAACTTTCGACTTTTTGTTGACTTTTTCAAATTCTTGATTTTTTATGATCATGATGGATCATTTGAAGTATTTTGATGTTGGAAAAAGTTTTGTTTTGAAAAATTTGACCAAAAGTCAAAGTTTGACTTTTCTGTGCAGATGAAATTTCATCAGATGTTTCTGAAAACGACTGATGAATTCTGTGAACCTCTGTGATGTTTTGAATCCAGAAATTAGGTCAAGATGTTATATCTAAGATATAATGACCAATATCTATCCAAAAAAGTCATTTCTTGTTCAAAAAATCAGAGAATGCCTATGCTCGATCAAAACCCTAATTGGTCGATCCTCGATTGATCTGTGAGAAAATTTGATATATGAGGATTGAAGGTTGATGATTTGATCAAGATATATCAAATAAGATGAGAAAATCTCAAACCCTAATTGGTTAGCTCTTGAATCAGATGAAAATCTGATGAAACCCTAATTTTGACCTGTGAGTGTTATACCCGATTAATGCTGTCTAAACTGTTAGTTATGCAACAATGCAAATGTAAGGTGGTATATTAGGTCAAAATTTGGGGTATGACAGATGCCCCTATTTAAGTTTCTTTAACCTGAAAGATGAAGATGAATATCTTCGTTTTGATAGGTGTAAAGAGACTTAAATATCAGAATACGCAAAATTTGGACCTAAGATACCAAAAGATGCGGATGATGATTTAAAAAAGTTTTACCCAAAGGATATCAAAGAAATGACATGATGGGAAAAATTTATGAGGATGACTCGATCTGTTTGAGAAAAGAGAATCCTATCTGTTGGGAAACAAGCAATATGTCTCGCTGGGGAAAGAATGATTCACAGAGAATGTGAATATCTGTTTTGTTTTGGGAAACAAAAAGATTACCCTCTGTCAGCCTTGTGACAATGTTTAAGGTAAATGGAAATGATACTACCAATTATCAGCCTTGTGATATAGTATGGTAATGGGTTTTGAAGATGTTACCAATTATCAGCGAAGTGATAACTATAACAAGGTAAAATCTTGAGAAATGAGTTGTTGCGTATTCAGCTTTGTGAATAACAGACAGTGTTCTATCCAGGAATGAACTGGAAAGAAAGAAGTTAATCAAGACATTGTTCCCAACGAGGGATAATCTCAGCTGGAGAATATGATAGAGAGAAGAAAATGCATTTCTCTGTTTGGGGACTTTCCCGGGGAAAAGGAAGACATATCCTTTCTGTTTGGGAATACTCCGTTGGGGAAACAAAGAAAAAAGTATCTTTTCTGTTTGGAGATATTCTGCTGGGGATATGATATACTCGTATGAGTATATATATAACCAGTGATTTGGAAGCAAACATTTTGAGAGATGCAAAAAAAATGCAATGAATGATGCTATTATGTATGAATGTCATGAATGTTATATGCATGCTAACAATACTTGACAAAGATACTAAAGAGATATTTGAGAAAAGGACTGCGTCACAGTTTGAACAAATACTTGGTGAAAATTGCAGCAATGGTGCGGTATTCACTAATGAAGAATTTGAGTTGCATGTTTTATACTTTCCGAGAAAGGTATTTCATTGGCAACTTGGTCGGGGATTCTTTTTTGGATAAGAATACCGTCCTTTGATGATTTCTGATGAGGAGAAGGCTGCATGCGGTTGGCGACTCAGGGATCGAAACACTCTTGGAGAAAGCGGTTGAAGTTATTTCCGTGTTCATAGTTTCAAAGGAGAATTTTGCTTTTGTTTCAAAATTTTGAAGTAAAAATTCATTTAAAACATTTTAGTTTCAAAAAGTGATTTTCACAATAAAAGCGTTATTTTGCAAAACAGAATAAAGTAGGAATTGCAAACAAACGGCACAAGGCTCAAATTTATTGAATAGAATGGTGATCAGCCAAAGGCGTGATTCCATGAACTATTTACAAAAGTTGGAAATGATAATTTATTAGGAAAAGGCTACATTGAAAGCAAATAACCGCTACCATCCCTAACAACTTTGAATTCCAATGTGTTGCTTGGAAGAGTTGATTGAAGATCCGTTGATGGAAAATTCTTCATGTGGACAAAATCTGAGATTGCGATTACTTTGTCATTTTGTATCCTTGTTTTGCCTAGATCGCCTTTTGGTTTTCGATCTATCGGGATAATTCATTTATTGTCTCTAATTTTTGCTGGATCGCCTTTTCGGGTTTTCAATCCACCGAGGCGCTCATTTTGCCTAAGCCGCCCTTTTCGGGTTTCGACTTACCATGTTCTTTTGTTTTATTAGACAAAGTATTTCTTGATTCAGATTCAGGGGAGTTCATCGCCGTCCATGGTTGTGAGAGTCATAGCACCGCCGAGAAGCTTCTTTGACGATGTATGGGCCTTCGTAATTAGGAGTCCATTTGCCCTAGAATCTGTTTGAAAAGAGAATCTTTTTAAGCGAGGTCGCCTTCTTGGAATTCACGGTCGGACCTTTTGTCGAAAGCTTTCTTCATTCTTCTTTGATAGAGTTGTCCGTGACACAGGCGGTCAGAGCTTTTCTTCAATTAAGTTCAATTGGTCGTATCTGCTTTGACACCATTCGCCTCGGATAGCTTAGTTTCCATGAGAACTCTCATTGGCGGGATCTCAACTTCTACGGGAACACTGCTTCCATGCCGTATACTAGAGAAAAGGAGTTGCCCTGTTGAAGTGCGTCTTGGTCGATACCCATGCGAGCAAATGGCAGCATTCGTGCGGTCTTTGTAAGTGATGACCATTTTCGGATGATCTTTTGATGTTCTTGTTGCTTCAGCGCCGTTCATCTTTGGCGGTAAGGAGCGAGTTATGATGCTCAATCTTGAATTCCTCACAGTTCTTTCATCATTTTGTTGTTCAAGTTTGATCCATTGTCGTAATGATCTTACTTGGAATTCCATATCGGCAAATGAGATTGTTCTTGATGAACCTCACAACCACTTGTCTTGTGGCGTTGGCGTAATCTTTGCTTGACCCATTTGGTGAAGTAATCAATAGCCACGAATGAAGCGATGTCCGTTGGACGCTTTTGGTTCAATCATTCCAATCATGTCAATGCCCCACATGGAGAACGGCCACGGAGAGGAGAGAGCGTTGAGTAGAGTCGGAGGCACATGGATCTTATCTGCGTAGATCGCACTTGTGACATCTTTTAACGTGTTTGCAATCAGATTCCATCGTTATCAATAGTATCCTGCTCTTAAGATCTTTACGGACATTGCATGCCCATTTGAATGGGTTCAAAGGACCCTTCATGCACTTCATGGATGATCGTGCGCTTCTTGCATCGGTCGAGCGAGAACCATGTCGAAGTTTCTTTTGTATAGAACATCTTCATTGAGGAAGAAATTCCTGGAAAGCCTCCTTAGAGTTTTCTTATCCTTGTACGATGCCCCAGTGGGTACTCTCGTGTTTGAAGGAAACGTTTGATGTCGTGAAACCACGGCTTATCGTCGAAGGCTACATTGCAAACACATGCAGGTCTTTCAAGGCGTCGATGCGAATTCTAGGCATATCATTCCAATCATTGACTTTGAACATGGAAGATAGAGTAGCCAAGGCGTCTGCCATCCGATTTTGATCTCGAGGGATATGATGCAGTTCAACTTTGTTGAAGAAAGTCAACAATCGTCTCGCGTAATCTCTGTAAGGAATTAGACCAAGATGATAAGTTTCATACTTGTCTTTAATTTGATTGATCACAAGGGCTGAGTCTCCATATATATCAAGGATCTTGATCCTCAGTCGATGGCCTCTTGATACCCATGATGCATGCTTCATATTACGCTATGTTGTTGGTACAATCAAATAGCAATCGGAAAGCGGATATGAGAACCCTCGGGAGTGATGATGACTGCCCCAATTCCATTGCCAAAAACATTTACGGCTCCATCGAAGACTAGGCCCCATCTGGATTCTGGATCTGGTCCTTCTTCGAGTAGCGGTTCGTCACAATCTTTCATCTTCAAGTACATAACATCCTCGTCTGGGAAATCAAACTTGAGAGATTGGTATTCGTTGAGCGGCTGATAAGCCAAGTGATCAGCGAGAATGCTTCCTTTAACCGCTTTCTGAGCGCGGTATTGGATGTCATATTCAGATAGTAGCATTTGCCATCGAGCAATTCTCTCGGTTAAGGCAGGCTTCTCAAATACATACTTGATAGGATCCATTTTGGATATTAACCAAGTCGTGTGATTGATCATGTATTGGCGAAGATGTTTTGAAGCCCATACCAAAGCACAACATGTTTTCTCGAGCATGGAGTAACGAGTTTCACAGTCTGTGAACTTCTTACTCAGGTAGTAGATGACATGCTCCTTCTTACCGGTTTCGTCTTGTTGTCCAAGTACGCAGCCCATGGACTCTTCTAGTACGGTAAGGTATATGATCAATGGTCTTCCTTCCACTGGAGGGATCAGTATTGGTGGTTTTGCCAGGTATTCCTTGATACTGTCGAATGCTCTTTGGCAATCTTCTGTCCACACAACCTTTTGATCTTTGCGTAGAAGTTTGAATATCGGCCCGCAGGTAGCAGTCATCTGAGAGATGAATCTGGAGATGTAGTTTAATCGTCCAAGAAATCCTCTTACTTGCTTTTCCGTACGTGGCGTAGGCATTTCCTGAATAGCCTTGACTTTGTCAGGGTCAACCTCAATTCCTTTTTGACTGACAATGAAACCTAGGAGTTTTCCTGATCTTACCCCAAAGGTACATTTGTTAGGATTCAGGCGGAGCTGAAACTTCCTTAGTCGTTGAAACAATTTTAAGAGATAGTCTATATGTTCCTCTTCAGTGTCAGACTTTTCTATCATGTCGTCTACGTAGACCTCGATCTCTTTGTGCATCATATCATGAAAGAGAGTAGTCATTGCCCTCCGGTAAGTTCTTTGCATTCTTTAATCAAATGGCATTACCTTGTAGCAAAAAGTGCCCCATGGCGTGATGAAAGATGTCTTCTCCATGTCTTGGGAGCCATTACGATCGATTATAACCGGAGAAACCGTCCATGAAGGAAAAGGCGTTGAATTTGGCGATCTTGTCCACTAGCATGTCGATATCGGAAGTGGAAATCGTCTTTTGGACTAGCTTTGTTCGGATCCGGTAGTCAACACACATTCGACCTTTCCATTGGATACGGTACTATGTTGGCTAGCCATTGAGGATACTCGAAGTGACAAGGAAACCCGGTGCTTTTGAACTTCCTTTTAATTTTCTCGACCATTTCGGGATGAACTCTCCTCGATTTTGCTTAATGGCGGACATTACGGTCTTAACGGCAAGTGATGCTCCACGATCTTTGGTATCAAACCCGGCATGTCTGGTAGGACCAAGAAAACACATCAACGTATTCTTTGAGAAGACTTATCAGTTTGCCTTTGACACTGCTGTTGAGTGAAGCTCCGATATTTATTTCTTTTGCATCTTTCTCAGAACCCAAGTTGATTGCTTCTAGAGGTTCCTTGTGAGGCTGAATGATCCTTTCCTCATGCTTTAGCAGTCTAGAAATTTCATCCGGGATCTCTTCTTCAACTTCTTCTTCAGCGAATTCACAGGGAATTTCAAAGTTGAGAAAGAGTGTAGAGTTACTGCTTTCAATGGATTTGTCCATTTGTTTAATCTGCATTTTTGATTTATGTTTGATTAAAAAAGTTTTTATCATCATCATTTTTTTTGAAAGTTAATGTGAAAGTGTTGCAGATTAATTTTTCATTATGATTTTTTTTTTTGAAGATTTTTTTTTATTATGTTTTTTAGGATTATCATTTCCGGAAAAGGGTAAAAATGAAAATAAACACAGAGTGTGGAAACAAAACAACGCATTTTATTTATGTTTCACAATATGAACAGGGCCCTAAAATACAAACTCATTTGTCTTGGGCAAGACAAAGAGAAATTATTTAAAAGCTAAACCCTATAAAACATCTCTTCGCTTTGGGCGAGAGTTCAAAACAAAAGCAAAGATAAACTACTTAGAGCTATGAACATTAGTCCTAACTTCAGTTTCCAATAGTGACGAACTCCTTGGAAGTCGGTACTCGGGTAATTTTCCGCTTGGTTTAACCCTTGAGTAAACTTTGATTCTTTGGTGGCGGGCTTTGAAGACTACGGCGATGGCCTTTGCCTTTGGTCTGCTAAAGCGATCTTCTTGATTAACAGATCGGGAAGTATGAGAGATAGCCTTTGTACTTCTGTTGATCTTTGTGTGGAATCTGGGATGTTCCTTCAATCTTGGAATGAAGAGACTCGTTGTCGACACTTTCCGCATCGTATCTGAATCATACTCTTGATCTTGATGATCATGTTGATGTAGTGGTAACAGGATCGGCTTGGTGAAATCCACGACGTGTTGAAACAGAGATCTTCATTTGGGACCTCGATCGTTGATTAGTTTGAGAAGGCGAGTATTCCTCTTACGATTGACTAGGGTAGTCAAAGTCATCACCCCATCCACGTGGGTTGGATATCTTCGATCCGGATTTTTGAGCTTTACGGCAGTATTTCACCATGTAGTCGTGCCACTTGGTTCTCCCAAGGTATCCCAAACTTGATGGTGGATTTTCATGTTCTTTGCGAGGACATGTCTTTGAATTGATCGGTCGATGCGTTGAAACAAGGGATCTAGCGTTTACTTGATTTTCGAGTTGATATCGAGACTAAAAGCTCATGCGGAGAATGCCTATTGTATTTACGTCATGGTCATCTCGGTTTACGTAGATTTGTAAATCACCAATGTCTAACAAATCTTGAATATCGCTCTTATGGTGGGACATCCATGGATATTCTTGGAACAGATATAGCAAATGCATAATCATGCTTAGTGAAGGTGCTTATGGTACTGTATGCTTCATGAAGATGCACCAAGTTTCCTTTGACTAAGTTTACATCGTGACAAGGTACTGTCGTATTCCTTAGCATTAGATTCTTTGAGTGTTCACTATGGTGGGAAGTGGATTGGCTTGCACATTCGGACTTGTGTTTGAAGGAAAGAAGATTAGCCTTCACTAATCTCGTACTTACGCCAATGCTATGCAATGCTCAAGGTCATGGCTGGTGCCCCTTGATGAAAAGGGCAAGACATGTCAGCTTTGTACCACCATGGTAGTTTTTCAGGGACCGGAGGTGGTAACCTTGTCTATATTAGATTCCTTTCTATCAGCGCAGGGTAAAGTTCTGTGTACGTCATGGGAATTGGGTCGAACCGAGTGACCCGAGGCTGGTTTTGGTTGTGAAGCGAGCCTGTGGCGTTGAGTTTGTTGATTTTGTTGAAATTGCGGAGCAATTCCTGGAGTTGTGTTGACAGTGGGCGCTATGGCAGCTACCTGTCGTTGTTGAATGACATTCTTGCGTGATTTCCCTCGGGATACCATTCCTACGTCATGTTCTTTTTTCTTTGGGAAACTGGTTCCAACTTTCTTGGTATTACTAGAAGATCCTACTTCCTTGGTTAGACGTCCTGTCCGAACCCCTTCTTCTAGTCGCATTCCCATGCTTACCATTTCGTTGAAGTCTCCGGGGGCGCTAGCGATCATTCGCTCATAGTAGAATGAGTTTAGAGTATTCAAGAATACCTTAGTCATCTCTTTCTCTTCCAAGGGCGGGTTGACTTGGGCAGCAATTTCCCTCCATCGTTGCGCATATTCCTTGAATGTCTCTCTTTCCTTTTGAGACATGGAGCGGAGTTGATCCCTATCAGGAGCCATATCCAAGTTGAATTTGTATTCTGTCGAAGGCTTTACCTAAGTCGTTGAATGTTTGGATATTCGTCTTTGTCTAAACCCATGTACCACTTGATGCGGCACGGTGAGACTATCACGGAAGTAATGAATTAACGGTGATGATCCTCATTGTACGTAGACATTTTCCTAGCATACATTGTAAGATGACTATGAGGACAAGAATTCCTTTGTACTTTTCAAAATGGGATTTTGAATTTTGATATTTTACACGAGGACTAGCAGAGATCTGGCGCTTTTCCCAAACAATTCTTTCCCTTGAATCGTTTTATCTCAAGCTGCATTTTGAGGAGTTGTTCTGGAGATTTTCCATTGAACCACGGCGTTCGTGTTATTTCTGGAGTGTGATGAACTTCTTCGTCGTGGTAGCGTGCACTGGCTGAGTTCAACATGATTGGTTGAGAAACCGACATTGTTACTTGTGGAAAAGTTATTCCACGTTGTGGAGTGAGCGTAGCGTTTTCTTTGCAAAGTAGGTATTTCAAGCGAGGTTGTTTGAGAAGTCGGTTGGCGAACTCCAATGCCGAAGTTAAAGGCATTCCCATGGATAGCCCTCGGCATCTTGAAAGGTGAACTCTTGTGTGATAGCTGAAACGGAGTAGTAGTATCCTCTGAAGTTGCTATTTGGTTTTTTGCTCGATCTTTGCTTGTTGACTTTCTTGTTGTGGCGAGTTGACCAAAGATGTGAGTCTCCACTTCTTCTTGTAGCGTAGTTACCGTACTACGGACTTCAACGTTTTCTTGCTCAAAATTCTCCATTACTTTTCTTCTTTTGATCGGTATCGTGCGTTCGAGTTGGTGCGGACGCGATCGAGAAACTCTAAGGCGACGACTTGACAATTTTCTATCGGAAGAGCAGTTCAAAGCGTGAATGATTAGACTCTAGATGGTAGACTTAAATGCAAAGTATGATGCATGAATATGATTGTAAAGAAAAAAAGAAATTTCCCAAGAATTTACTCTAAACGAGATATTTCTGGCAAATATTTGGATGGAAAACACGAATTTTATTGATTAATTGGAAGAAGATTACAACAATTGTTTTTTGTTGGAGCATTGCTCACACGAATGATAAAATAAATGATAAAATTACAAACTAAATTAAACTAATTAAACGTCTTCGTCGGATGACAATCCAAAGGCTTGATGCAGCTTCAGCTTCAGGATTTCCTTCCCATAGTGAGCTTTTAGTTTGGCTTTCTCGGCTTTTAGCTTGCTAATGACTCTCTTCCACTCATTCGGAGCGGGCTTGCTGGTTGTCATTTCCTCGAGCTTTCTTTTCCTTTCCTTGACGTATTTCTGGATGGCGTTATCCTTCTGGCGAATCTTCTCATCTTTCTCCATGAGCCATTCATCCTGGAAGTAGAGCGTCTTTTCATGATCTTTGACTTGCTTCTTGAGTTTCTCATTCTCAAGGTTAGTCTTAAGGAATTTGCTTTCCAAAGCTTCTTTCTCAAACCTTATCTTGGTCAAGGCTTCTTGGTATTCTCCCACAGCTTCAACGGGAAAATTTGTTGATTTGGAAGCGACTGAGAACATGGGATCCTCATAAGCGTAAGGCATTCGAAATTCCTTCGCTCTTTTCTTTATCCAAGAAGTGTAGGTTTCCATGGCTACACAATTCTTTGCCTTACCTTTTCCTTTCTTTCAGATGTGATGCCAAGCTTTGATCATCCTAGCCTTCAATCCTTGGGAATTCTCTCCTTCATGATAGAAGTAGCTTTCTACTGTAAAACCGGGAGGTTTACCAGAATTTGCGTATCCGAGCTGACGTTTTGCTAGGAACGGGTTGTAGTTGATTCCTCCTTTCGTACCAATGAGATACGTTGGCAAATTCTCCACGACTCTCAATGATTTCCATCTCATTGTTTGCCAAGGTATACCAATGGATATCGTCGTTTGTAAGAGACATGAGTCTTACGGACCAATGCCACTCGTCTTTGTTTTCGCGGAAGATAGGAGATTTAGGCGGTGTGAGACAATTCATTTGAAAAACAGAGGTACACAACACACGATAGTTCCGTCTCCTTGACGATTCCTATGATGAATAGAGACGTAAGTATCACCAAGCAGGGTGGGAACGGGATTTCCAATCAGAAAGATCCTTATGGCGTTGATATCAACGAAATTTGGGACGTTGGGAAACAACACCAATCCATAGAGGAGTAAAGCTAAAATAGCTTCAAAAGCTACCATACTACCGGCTTCAGAGAATTTGAGAGCCTTCTCCATTAGGAACTTTGAAGTTAGTCCTAAGAGTTTTCCTCTGGTAGTTAGGTTTTTGTCTATCTCAGATTTCTTTATGTGAGTCATTGTTGCAATGACTTGTGACTTGGGAATGGCTTCCAAACCATTGAAAGGTACTTTGTCTGATACTGAGATTCCTAGGATATTCGCGTACTCTTCCAAAGTAGGCATCGACTGATAATCAGGGAAAGTGAAACAGCGATAGACTGGATCGTAGAATTGAACGAAGGTTTTGAGAAGTCCTTCATCGACGTTAGCGTTCAGAAGAGTTAAAAGAGTTCCATAGCGTTTTCTGAAATCCGAGGGATCTTCTACCAAGGATGCTAACTCTTTCAACTTTCCTACGTCAGGAATCCTAAAACTGTATCTTTTGGTGAATCTTCCTCTGACGTCCATCACTCTAACCTAAAATATTTTACAAAGAAAAATCTCTAAATTATTTGGAAATGGGAAGAGAAAAAATGAATTTTGTTTTTGTTTTTATGAATGAATGAATGCATGAATGCGGAAAACATGGTTAGTAGTTATACACACGGTCAAGCGTTCGAAGTCACGAGCATGAAACCAACGATAAGAATCAACGGGGTTAAGTTCTAAGGGCTTATTCATCGTGAATCGGGTTCTCGATAATCAGCTCAACACTCCCTTCAAAACATTATTGGATTTGGTGAATACTCGATGGTCCAATAATATTTTCAAGAGAAACTACTTTGATCGTAGTATCGCATGACAATTACTCTAGGCTTACACCCGAATAATCTCTGCACTACATCCTAATGGCCAAGATGGTTTATGTGTTCTACAGTCCACTCAGCTTCTTAAGTTCCCCCGAAAATACAGCGTCTTCGCAATTACTTGCTTAAACACAATACCCTCAAGACAACCTCCATTGCGGAAATATTGAAAGCATTGAGCGCTCACGTATTAATATCTCCACCTAGATCTTAAAATGTTTCTTAAATCCGGGTTAGGATTTCTTAAATCAAGTGAAATCGCGAAACACACAATAAAAAAAACAGATATATGCAAAATATGAAAAGCTTATCCCCTCTTCTTTTCTTTTTGAAAACAAAAAGCTTGGTGCTCTCGGGCGTAGCGTTTTCTTTTTGAAAAATCAAAGTTTCGTATTCCCAGAGTCGCCATTTTTCTGTTCGCGTTAAAGGTGGCGCGAGGATCGACGTGAGTTCGGATCTTCGATGCGTAACGATTTAAACCTTTTGATTTGTTTATAAAGATGCCGAGCATCAAGCTTTATTATTTTCAACACAAGAAATATGATTTAATGATTATGAAAAGGGGTGAAATACCCTCAATTGATATTGGTATGCGTAACGACTAGCGCAAACTAGACATAACGCATTGGGGAGATTCTGAGTAAGGGGGATTGGTATATAAAGGGAATAGATGGAGCACCCTAAATATATGTAGTTATCTACAGCTTTATATATGAATATATTTGATATGTTTGTGTGTTTTAATTGCTATTTCTATGATTGGGAAAGTTTCTCCTTTGGATTTTAAGAAACAGTAGATTATGTGGGATTCTAGGTTTTGTTATTATTGTGCTCGCAAAGATCTATGGATCTTCTGCATACATATCCCCTAGTGGGAATCAGAGCATTTGTAGCTCGGATCTACAGGGATCTATGGTTTGCTTGGTCTGAGAGAGATAGAAATTTGCTCGGCAAGGATGAGACCTTGTGCCTACGTATTCTCAAAAGGATGTTGAGAAAGTCAGAGCAATCGTAGTTCCCACTTATGCTAGTGGAAAGCAACGGGATGTTAGTAAGAGACAGAAAAATGTCATCTTAATGAAAAATGTATCTAATCTATTTCATCACATACATTTTTTTGAAAAGTTTAATTGATTAAAATCTTTCGTCGTAAGTATTAGGTGTTTTGCTTGAGTGTACAAGCGTTACCACTTACATGTTTAAGAAAGATGTTTGAAAAAAGATGATTGAATCTTTTAACTGTAAGTATTGGGTGTTTTGCTTGAGTGTACAAGCGTTACCACTTACAATTAAGAGATGTTTTTTGTTTGAAAAGAGTTTTGAAAAAGTTTTGAAAGTTTTTTTTGACTGTATGTGATGTGATAGATGAGATACTTCTTCCATAGAGATGATAGATGTCTAAATCTCGAGGAGAAATTGAATGGATTAAAGGGATGCTTTTAAGAAGCCCGTGGGTCCTTGTATTGTTAGCCCAAGAGGAGGCATTCCGAGGGTCATCGAGGGTCCTTGTATGAAGCTCAAGAGGAAGCTATAGGGTATGGCTGTCTTTGGCTTGAAAGATTTCACGAGAAACCATCCTTTTCGAATAAGAGCAATTTCAGGAAATTTTACTCTGGGAATTTGAAAGTGATTTCACCGGGAAACCATCCTTTCAGGGTTCTATCTTAGCGCGGGTGATTCTTTGTATTGGAAGCCCAATAGGAGGCTGCTAAGAGATTTCCTGTCTCTTTCATTGTATGATGCCCAAGAGAAGGCTAAACTCAAAGAGGAGTTCTTTTGAACGAAGCCCAAGAGGAGGTGACTCAGGGAGTGTTGTCTTATCTGAAGCCTAAGCGGAGGCTAACTCGTGGAGAGTTTCTTTGTACAAAGCCCAAGAAAAGGCTGACCCATGCTGGGGATAAGTTATCTTGTATGAAGCCCAAGCGGAGGCTAAACTCAACTGGTGATGAGTTGTCTTGTATGAAGCCCAAGCGGAGGCTAAACTCTGGGAAACCTATTGATTAGTCTAATTATTATGTTATTATTAGACAGTTTGTATAAGCAGGTGTGTGTGTGATATGTATTCACAGGAGTTTATGAAGGAAATATAAACAATGCATGATGTTTATTTACAGCAGTTTATGGAATATAAACAAGTGTATGTGAAACGAACGTTTAAAACAGCGTAACGTTATTTACAAGTTTGAGCTGTGTACAAGGAAATGAATATGTACACGCGAGTTTTTATGTACAGACAAAGATGGATGTACATAGGAGGGTTGGGACTTACACCGTAAGGGAGGCCCATTGATTTGAAAGCAGTTTCACAGGGAATAATGCTCCTTTCAATACCAATGGTATTCAGTGTAAAATGTACAGATGAAACAGAAATGATTGATCAAAGTTTATCTGTAAAAAGTATTTTCAAAAGAAAGAGTATATGTATTATGTACAGATAAAAGATTTTGAAAAAGAAGTATCTGTGTTATGTACAGATAAAAGGTTTTGAAAAAGAAGTATCTGTGTTATGTACAGATAAAAGGTTTTGAAAAAGAAGTATCTGTGTTATGTATAGATAAAAGATTTTGAAAAAAAGTATCATGTTATGTAGATAAAAGATTTTGAAAAAAGTATTTGTGTTATGTAGATGAAAATTTGTAAAAGTTTTGATATGTACAAAGAAATATTATGTACATAAAAGAATGTTATGGGACTTACACCGTGATGGAGGCCCATTGGTCAAAAAGAAATTTCGCTCAGAAGAAACCTTCCTTTAGAACCAATGGATTCGGCGTATAGACAAACGAATGAAAACAAACGAAAGAAATTTGTTTACGTTTGAATATTAACAATGATAATTTGAGTATGTACAAGTAAAACTAAATATGTACATAAAGGATTGGGACTTACACCATAAGGGAGGCCCATTGGTTAAAAGGAAATTTTGCTCAGGAGAAACCTTCCTTTAGAACCAATGGATTCAGCGTATAGACAAACGAATGAAAACAAACGAAAGAAATTTGTTTATGTTTGAATATTAACAATGATAATTTGAGTATGTACAAGTAAAACTAAATATGTACATAAAGGATTGGGACTTACACCATAAGGGAGGCCCATGATCGATCGAGAAATTCGAGAAAAAGAATTTGTTTTATCGTTTAAATCAGATTGATCATGGTAAAAGATGCAAGTTTGATGAAATGTTTTGAAAAATGATTTGAAAATGTTTTGAAAATGTGAGGTTTATTTATGAGAAGTTTTGAAAAAAATCGGAAGTCGAAAACCTGAAAAATTCACCTTAAAAGGAGGTTTGAAAAGTGTTCAGAACGTCGTTTTCGGCTCAATTGAAATATAATTAGATGAAAATATTTTTGGATTTTTTTGACATAATCATAAAATATATATATTAAATGACAAGTGTGCAAAAAATCATCTCAAAATGAGAAGTTTTGATTGGTTAAAAAAATTGTTGAAATTTGATAAAAAAAACATGAAAATATGACAAGTTTGTAAAAAAGAGTAAAAAAATGGTCCTGATGGGTGTTGAACCCATGACCATTGAGTGGGACGCGTGGCAAAGGAACTTAAAGGCAAGCAGACAACCACTGGGCCAAATGCGCTGGAGTGTTAGTGGACCATGACACGCGTTAGAAAAGGATTGGAAATTTTAAATATTTGAAAATGAAGAACAGATGAAGAACGCGCGCATCATGTTCTTCGTGTTTGATTTCCAGAAATTCAAATCCTAGCTAGAATCTTCATTTCTTAACCAAATTAAGTGAAACAAACATCAATCTTGATCGGTTTTTCATCACGAACACAAAGGTGATTGTTAATTTCATTTATATTAAGCCCAGAACGTTTTGGTTTCGAAGAACACTCATGAACCCTAATCTGAAAAACTCAAATTAAATGATGAAGGTTTGAGGATTCTTGGATTTTTTTGAGGGCTTATGGTCGTTTTTATTGCAGAAAAAGAATGGCCAAGAGCTTTTTTCAATTGGTGCAAGGAATATGGATATCACAGTTCATATGCTTACCTGGAAAAATGAGAATCGAGGAAGCTTAAATTGTGTTTCCAGAACTGGTTTGAGGATTGCTACACCTTCATCGGAATGTATGGAAGCTTTGTGGATAGCCTGCTTGCCTTGAATCCTTTCCAATTACTCCAGCCAAGTCCACCTACAGTCAATTCAAAGTGAAACTCGAAAATGGGGTTAATGGATTTACAGGTTGTTGTTCTTGTTTTGGATCAATTCCATGATGTATATGGATTGTGTTTGGCTTAGAACTCAAAGGAATCAAGCCAAGCTTCAGTTTCGATTTCCATGGCAGTTTTGAAAGCTTATGAGCATAGAATGCAAAATCTGTTTTCCAACTTGATTAGTGTTAATTTTATGTTTTATACAGGTTACATATTGATTATAAAACATGTTAGACACCAAAACTTTTCATGATTTTCACTGATTTTGTAATTTGCAAGTTTTTCAAAAGTTTATCATGTTTCTTGATTTGGAAGAAAGAAAAGAGAAAGCATGATTCTTGCAATGCTTTGGTGTGGATTTCTCTTGGATTTGTGATGCTTTTATAGGCAAATTAGGACTGCAATGTTAGGCAAGTGTCCATGGCATTTGGTGATTCAAGGATGACTTAAAGGGCAAGATTGTCATTTGTAAAGGAAAAGGAAACTTCCTTTTTTTTACCATGTGTTACAATCCTCAATTTGATCCTATCCTCAATCATTACTTCCAAGCTGATATTTATCAGTTCCAAAATCAAGTTGGCAAGGTTGTATTACTTCTAGATGAAGAAATCTCAAAAATGACCTATAATGTGAAGTTTTGACTTTGAAAATCAAGTGTCATGGAGCCTTATGTTTCAATTTCAAACGTGTATCTAGACTCCATGGATTTGAGAGTTATTGGACATTTTGGAAAGATCTTTCCACAAGCTACAACTTTCATGTTTTGAGTTTTTTCAAATTCAAATTGGAACTTGGTGAAAAAATGGCTTGAAGTTTGGAAAACGTAAGAAATTTCAACACTTAGAAAAATTTCTAAGTATAAAAACTTTCGACTTTTTGTTGACTTTTTCAAATTCTTGATTTTTTATGATCATGATGGATCATTTGAAGTATTTTGATGTTGGAAAAAGTTTTGTTTTGAAAAATTTGACCAAAAGTCAAAGTTTGACTTTTCTGTGCAGATGAAATTTCATCAGATGTTTCTGAAAACGACTGATGAATTCTGTGAACCTCTGTGATGTTTTGAATCCAGAAATTAGGTCAAGATGTTATATCTAAGATATAATGACCAATATCTATCCAAAAAAGTCATTTCTTGTTCAAAAAATCAGAGAATGCCTATGCTCGATCAAAACCCTAATTGGTCGATCCTCGATTGATTTGTGAGAAAATTTGATATCTGAGGATTGAAGGTTGATGATTTGATCAAGATAGATCAAATAAGATGAGAAAATCTCAAACCCTAATTGGTTAGCTCTTGAATCAGATGAAAATCTGATGAAACCCTAATTTTGACCTGTGAGTGTTATACCCGATTAATGCTGTCTGAACTGTTAGTTATGCAACAATGCAAATGTAAGGTGGTATATTAGGTCAAAATTTGGGGTATGACACTAATTTAAGCTGGTTCAAAACCATCTCCACTTTTCGTCGTCGTGTCCGTGTTCCGATTACCCGTCCTAAATCTTCTACCACGCTCAAACGATACGTTTTTTAATCTTCTACTTGAGTTTGGTTGATTAGTAATAAGAATTTCAATCGTTCCTAGAGATGCATGCGATTAGGATTTTACATTTTTAGAAAATTCTTCGATGGTGAGCGGTTGCTCTGCCTCATTCCGATGCCTTCTAACGTTTGAGCCCTCGACGTTTCTCTTTTGAATTTAGAGAGTTTATATTTGAGATTTAGCTGTCGAGGGAGGGCTTTCGGCCAGGGATAAGATCCTTGATCGTTCGAGCCCTTTCACTTGACTAGCGGTGGAATGGTGGTTTTGACAGTGTGTCGAGCTCACCTTTTCCTTCTGCTTTTTCAAGTATTATGACGGACGTCAGCGAAGCTTATCATGGGGATCCCGAGAGTTCCATGGATAATCCTTCAGACTTCTCGTCGTTCGGGGGAAGAGATTTAGTCGAAGTTCTTGAAGAGGGATCCTCGCAACCTGGTGATGTCGGTCCCTCAGTGATGGAGACCAACAAGGAGGACCCCACTACTTGGGTGGCCAGATATATACGATTGTGAGTGTCTTATTTTACCAAGAACGAGAGTTTTCGTTAAGACCTACCTTCGATATTCGGGTGTTTGTGTTGAGATAGTGGTTGATATCTTTATGTTCTGTCGGGATGGGGGTTTGAGAGTGTATTTAGGTTCGTCTTATCCTCCTCTCGTCAGGGAGAATGAGGAGGGTTCTTTCATGGTGTTCTAACTCTGTGTCAAGGTGATCTCAATGGCGTCAAACTTATAAATGCTCCCACTTTTGAGGTTCGGCTATGAAAGAAAGTGAAACGTCCTGCTCATCTTTATCGTAATCCGGGATTGATCGCCTCAAAGTGCTGGGCTGCGCTTTCAGGCGAGGAGAGGTGAACCAGCGTGGGGGCCGGTGGGAATGGCTGGGAGGCCTGGCCGAGGCGTTGCTCATGGTTTGGAGAGTTAGTTGGGCATTAAATTGGGTTGGGGCTGGGGTTCACCATTATGTCGAGGGAGGCATGATAAAGAGGCCTACTTTCCTCGACGATATGATCATGGAAGAGACTCCCCTAAAGGTGACTCTCGGAGAAGATTTGACTCAGCCTGCTGAGTGACTGTCCGTTCTATTCTTGAGGATTGTTGGGTTTGTATTATGTTTGTTTGGGCGTGGCCCTTTTTTATGTAATGAAAATTTCGGTCTCGTGACCATTTTAATGTTTATTTTGTTGGGGGTGGAGTCCCCTTTGTAACTCCAAGACAAATTCGGCCCTTGCGGTCGATAATGTAACTTAGTATTTTTTGTTGTTATAACTTGTTGCATGTCTGTGATATTTGTTGTATGGGGTATGTGTTGTACCCCAAAATTCGCCCTCTTCTTTTCCGTATTTCTGGCTTATAATTCGATTGCATAAACATACACTTAGGTGCATGCATATCATTGACCATGGGTTTACCAGGTTCAAAACAACCCAAGTACGAAAGAAACGGCGTGTTTCAGCTATCTCAGATCATTTTGAGCCAAGAATCAATGTTTCTCGGTTCGTACGACTATTTACAAGATTTTTTTGTCAGAAAGCTATTTTGGCTTGGTTCCACAATCTCTGAAATCATATCAATATGTCCTCCAGATTATCTGTTCAGGTTGGAGGTCATTTCGTCAAGAAAACTGAATTTATTCGCTTATTTCTCAATAAAGTGGATTTTGGGTTTTCAGTGCGTTTTGGGCACTCCATAGAGCGTATCTCACAGCTCGTCATGTGTTTTCTTATGAATTTTTACTGGCATGTCCCTCTCATTTTTATCTACAATTTTTGTTCGAAAGCCGGAAGCAAGTTATGTGAGGAAGGTCCCCAAAAAATTGAATTTCTCAAGAGGATTAAACTGAATTTTAGTGTTGAACCGTGTGTTCTGCCCACTAAAAAGTTCATATCTCTTAGATGGAAACTCGAAACTGAGCGGGACAAATTTCTAAAATTCCGTATCGAACCCTTCTATGACTTTCATTTACAACTCGGGAGCTGATTCCTCACCGTTTAAGACCGGTTTTTTATTCTTCGGGCACAAATTTGAGTTGGACCGAGCAATTTTCATCTGATACGTGAACTTCAAAAAATCATATCTCGCTTATTTTTTATCGAAACGAGATGGGACCAGTGCCAAAAGTTCACAAATTTTGTTAGCTTCGGTTATCTCAGAAATACTCACTTTCAAATTTTGATCATAAGACCCTCGTTCGAGGCATTTTCTCCGAAGAGCGCATTAAGAATTCTACATGCGTCGGACGTCTGAAAATTGTGCTGAAACTTCAAAAATTCAAATCACCTTGGCCGTTCATCCGATCGCATCGAAATTTTGATTCACGCAAGCAAAATCGCGTTCCGGACATTTTTCATTTACATTCCAATTTCAAATTCCGCACAGATTTGGCTGTTTTGGACTGTGTAAGAATATTATTTTGATAATCGGGATTTGAATTTAATTGTGGATCCAAGGCACTCCAAAGCCAAATTTTTCACACTATAAATATATTTTACCACTCACAAAATTGGTAGAGAGAATAATTTATTAAATTTGACCCAAGAGCTCTCACTTTTCTCTCTCAATTTTCTCTCAACTCAAAGTTGCACAACCACCTCAAACCACCAACAACCACCTCAAACCATCAACAACCACCACCGGAATTCCAAAACCACCGCGCCGGAAAACTTTTTTTTTCTTCTTCTCTCCTTCTCCGGTACAGCCCCATACTCTTCTATTCCCTATCAATTACCAAGGATCAAATGAAGTTTTTCATCAATCAAGAACATTGAAGAGCGTTCAAGGTGTCGAGGTGTCGAGGTGTCAAGGTGAAAAGTTGAAGAGTTGAAGTTTTCCTCTTCATCAATTCTCCAAGGATTCAAGATTATCCTCTCTTATTATCATCAATTCAACTTTGATTTGGTATTTTCTTGGAGAATTACAATATTTTCCTCATCAATTTCAACTCAAAGCTTCAAGTACAAGTAAGTGCTTATTTACTTAAGTGTTTATTTCAATCGATTTTTCAATTGTTGAATTTCTTGAAATTGAATATTGAGATTGCTTGCAAATTCCGTGTGGATTCCGATTATAGCATTTGTTTTGTCGAATTCATTGATCTTGATCCGTTTTTTGGAGCCTTAAAGGTGTCGGTGTGAAACTTTCTACACACTACACACACCTACACTTGTGTTGTGACTTTGCATTGTATTTAGGTACTTGATATGAGCATTGTGGATCACAAATTATATGATCATGCATCAAGTAATATGTAAATTCTTTGACATGCATTGAATCATTAATTTGAGGCTTATTTCGTGCATTGAAATTATGTTGAAATGTAGGAACTAACACCTAGTTTTTAGGTACACTTGCACTACACCTACACATTGCACACAACTCACATGGACACACTTGAATTCATACATTATGACATAAATTGCATCTTTGCACATCCATGCATTTGCATATAAGATAGTTTAACTAATTTGATGTGGTATTGTTCAACTTTGATGGCATGAAAATATGTTGAAATTTCACTTTTTACGACACTTTACCACTTTGCACATCTAATTTCTTTCAACATTCTTACATGTTTGCATAGTATTTAGGTAGTATTTCATTGAGTATGTATCACTTGCACATGATATAACATACACTTGCATTTTTATTCATCTAAATACCACAAAAACACATTGGAAACAAGTTTATTTGAGTTTGGTGGAAAATAACATGACACTTTGAAAATTGATAAAGTTGGACATAATATTTGTTTTGGCTCTAACTTTTGATCCGTAATGAGTTTTTTTGACTTTTCTTAATGTAAATCATGTTTCTCAAGTCATTCCAAGCTCTCCGCGCGAACGGTTTCTTGATTTGGACATGTTTCGGTCAATTCTGGGAGCTGCTGACCTTTAGGTGAAAATTGTATTTTTGAACGAGATTTGACCGAACCGCTCGCATTTTTGAGACCGTGCGCGTGTGCATAGCTTCCGATATTTTTGATAAATTATTTTGATTGTTTTCTTTAGTTTGTGCCTTGTGTTTTGGTTCACTTTTCATATTTATCCATAATGGTGATTTTTGGACTCGAAAGGTGTCGGAGCGAACCTTTTTGTACACTACACACACATACACTTGTGGTGTTGATTTTCTTTGCATATAATGTATAATACTTGTTCTAACCGTTGAATAACTTCTTGATTAACATTTTGACATGTTTATGTAGTTGTTACATTGATTTAGAACCTATAATCGAGTTGTATGATTAAGGTACCATGACAACTAACCCTTAGAGCGACGATTGATCGTTTTGACTTAATTTTGCGCATCGTTTTGTTTTGACCATGGTTTTTCTTGTACATTTTCTTTGAGATCATTTAATATGAATTAGCTACTGACTTGTAGTGTTTTACATCTATTTTAATTCAATATTTGCTTAATTCTCAAGTTTCGATTAACTTGTAATGTTTAGAAGCATGTTTTTCCTTTGTCGTTTGAATTGATTAATCTTAGGAGTCTAATGTCATGTTTTTATTTGAAACTTTAGGATGTTATTCTACCATCTAATTGTAGTTAAATGTAAACTTTACCTTAGGATTGTAAATAGAATTTCAAAGCTAACTTTTTATGGTTCGATTCTTAAGAATTAGTTTGATAATTGTATAGTTTTCTAGCTACCTTTCGCATGTTTAGTGTGCGGTTTTTCCCTCTATTTTTAGGGACATTAAGGATAGCTTTAGAGAATGTAGTTGCTGCCCTCTATTAGGAATTTACCTATCATGCTTTATTTTCTTTGTAAATAATGCATTTTAAGTCATGTTAGTGTAGATTTTTGATTTCTAACTACTCTAGGTCTCTAACCATGTTTAACATTGCATTTTAGGACTATTGTGATGGACTTAGCTCGATTTTGATATCATTCATGAGTTATTTTGCATTATGTGTGTGTTGCTTCCCGATTTTCCATTCTTATGTTGCTATACACATTTACATACCATTTCTTCACCTTTCGATCATATTTTGATATGTGATGTGAATATGCAATTATATTTCCGCTTCCTTGTTATTTTTGACATATTTGTTGACTTGTGCAAGGTACATTGAGGATGTTTTGGTTAGGTACCTAATTTTGGTAAAATAACATGTCACTTTTCCCGTGGTTCTGTTTGCGTTTTAAACGCATTTTTCTTTGTGTTTTCTCATGTTACGAGAAACGCGTATTCTGTTGTTTTGTCTGGATATGTACCTTTGTGCAGGTGTTCCGATTGTTATGAGGACTTGTTTGCTACACGCACATGTTGCACGATATAACCTTGTGGATTATATTGATCGAGCTGTTTCTTACTATTGCTTTGTTGATGGCAGTTTACTGAAAGTTTTCCGGAGTATTTCTTAGCTCGCAGTGCTCTTCGGATTTTATTATCCGTTTGGTATTTATTTTACTTTGTTTACCGTATTTCTTTACCGCTTTTCTAGAGAGCATGAGAAGTAGGATTTTACCGCTTTCCTTGCCATGAGAAGTAGGAATAGAGATGTATGAAGGGGCTTCTGTAGTTGGAGCATGTTCAGGAACCCCTCTGGTTTATTTAAAGACTCGTTTAGGGCGATTCTGTTTGCTAATTGTGTTTGGTTTGTTTAAAATCCTCCATCTGCATAGGGAGGTAATTCTCAGTAAGTGTTTATATTTGTGCTTGCATAGGTCAGAGTGGTTAGGACACCCGACATGGCACCACCAAGCGAAGTCCCGCTTTTTATATTTCCTGCTGTCGAGTCATGATGATATATGGGCAAGCGAAAAGGATCCGCAATCGACCCCCGCATAGTTCTAGTCTGTGTCAGCTCAGCACACGTGAATCGTGTTGCTTCCTTTATCGAGTCAATAATAAAAGTGGCAAGAGTTCCCTATTCTGACTCTCCACGCTTTCCCGGGGTTCGCATTTATTGCAGAGCTCGCATCATTTGCTCTTCACACTTGACAATTCATGTCATGCGGTGATACTTTTCACAGGAATCGGATGTGTCGGCTCCTGTTTGACTTACGGTATGCTCGTTACTGTTCGAGGCTATGGGACTTCCTCCTTTTCCTGCGCTTGTGTGCCATTTGTTTATTTGCATTGCATTGTTTGTGTGCTTTTGCCAAAGCACTTGTTTGCTTCATCCCTTTTGTCGTCTTCGACTCTACTTTAGTTAGTGACTCGAGATGGACATAGACTTAGGTTTTAAACCTTTTCCATCCCTTTTTTGTCATCTTCAACTCTACTTTAGCTAGCGATTCGAGATAGACATAGATCTAGGTTGTAAACCTTTGCCATGTTCCTTTAGGATTCTCTCGACTCTACCTTAGGTAGTGATTCGAGTTAGACCTTAGGTTGTAATCCATGCATGATGACATTAGGGATATCATTAGATAGTTTCCCTTGTTTTTTTCCAGTTTCTTTTGCATCCATGCATGTAATAAAACTAAAAATTGTTTTCTTTTTCTTTTACAAATTAAAACACTTAATAATGGTTCAAACTCCTTTTTCAAAGGTAAAAACAACCAACCAATGCAAACTCTTTTTGCCTGCGGGTTTTCTTTTTGTGTTTAAAATTCTTTTGTATAATTAAAAAACACATAACCCACCAAAACAAGTGAGCCGAACTACGGCACTCTGACTTTCCCATTGCATGCGGGAATACGTAGGCATCTTGTCACGGGGCTCGATCGAGCAAACTTTGTAAATACTTCCTTCTTTTCCCCGTGTTTTCTTTATTTTCTTTTCTTTCACATGCATTCTCTTTTAGCATACAGATATAGCAATTAAGCAGTAAATAGATATAAACACACCCATTAGACAAAAAATAGAAGTGGATACCGTAGAGTACTATGGGCGTGTGGGGTGCTAATACCTTCCATTCGCGTAATAAATTCCCTTACCCTATCTCTCGGTTGCAAGACCGTGTCTTATCCCTTTTAGGATTTCGCGATGCATTTACCTTTCTCCTTTTGCGAGATAAAAAACGTTTGATGGCGACTTCATTGATATAGTTATCGGATGATGTTCAGCCGGTTGTTTCAGCATGCTCGTTGAATGTGTATCTTCACTAGTGTGGGGTGACTAATCGAAGGAGACCAGTTTGCTTGCTAGGCTTGATCTGGAGCTCATGTCCTGATTGAGGGCTTGAGGTCGGAGGCGTGAACGTCCCATCGCGAGATAGGTGTTCTGTCAGGTGAGGTACTTCGACAATGGGGCTCGTTTGAGTCCACGCATCGAGGCGAAGGTTTGGCTCCTTAAATAAATAGAGCGAGTACACCTTTTAGTGTCGTGATATTGCGTATCTCTGGCACCGGGGCATGCGTTGGATGTCGAGATATTGGTGTTCTGATAGTTTCCCGAGACATGTGGATTGTGTGTGCCTTAACTATAATATTGTTTAAGTTTTTCGGTGTTCCATGATCGAGCAAGTTGTTCCCCTTGAAGATTCTCTAGGTAGTAGGCTCATGTTCCCGTTTTTGTGTAAACGCGGTAGGGACCTTCCCAGTTTGCTGCAAGCTTTCCATCGGTGGAGATTTTGAGGTTTCTTTTGAGGAATAGGCATCTCGCGTCGAACTCGCGTGGAATGATTTTGGAATCGTAGCAGAGGGCTATTATCTGTTTGAATGAGGCTTCTCTCAGGGCAGCCCCCGTTCTTATCTCCTCGACAAGGTCGAATTCCTCTCTTAAGGACTGATCGTTCATCTCCTTGTCGAGCGGATATTCGGTTCTCCTCGACGGTTCGACAATCTCTACTAGAATAACGGCCTCGATTTCGTATGTGTAACATGGTGGGGGAGCTAACTTGTTTGTTTTGTGTTTTATCGCAAATTTTGCATATAGCAAGATTCGCCACCGACTTTTCTTTTATCCAATAAAAGAAAGGTGAAAAGAACAGGAAAGAACTTTGTTAGATTCTGAGTATGGGAGGTTATTATTAAAAGGGAAGGTATTAGCACCCTTTCCATCCGTAGTTATCTACGGGCTCTTATTTGCTTTAGCTCACTTTTGAAAACTTGCTTTCTGTGTGTGTGTGATTTGAAAAGTATTTTGAAAAGTATTTGAAAAGTATTTCGCTTTGACTTCGTAATGATTCTTGTATTAGTCCTCAAGAATGTATACGAAGTGTTTAGAAATATTTGTTTGGAAAAATGTAACTTTGTAATGATTCTCGTCAGAATGTATATAAAGTGTTTGTTTGAAAGTATTTTGAAAATAATTGTTCGATGTGAAGAGTATTTTTTGAGTGGAGCAAGCAATTAAAAGTATCATTACCTACTCAGGAAAGGCCGTTTCTTATTATTTTCCTTCTCATTTAGGATAACACTATCCGTTGGATGTGAAGGGACATGCGTAGGGTCATCGTATGGTCATTGAAGGCAACATGTAAGGATACCTTTAGCAATTCGAAGGGAAGATCATCACTTATTAGCAAGCAACAACCGAGAGACGAGATCATATATTCGTAGGCAACATCGAGGGACTATGGTTCTTGTATCGAAAGGACTATGATGATGGTATTCGTAAGCATCTTTGCTAATGGTATCCCTACGTTCGAGGGACATGACCATTGTTATTCGAAAGACAACAAGAGAGGATACCCTAAGGGTGTGAGTGGGTGCAAATAGTGTATTGATTCATGTATTAATCTTGAATTTCAAGTGATCTACGATTGATTGATTAGTCTTGCCATACAATCCTATTATCCATACATCTAAGCAGTGTATATAGACAATTTATAAGAGGTGCGTAAAGTAAAAATGCGGAAAAGTAAAGTCTTAAGCTATTACAGGGCTTTGGGGAAGTTACATTATAGAGGTGCGGGAAGTAAGTACGGAAAGTAAATCTACGTTATTTACAAAAAATGCCCTTGCGACCTATACATCGATTTCTAGAATTTAAAATACGAAAACGATAAATAAATAAAATAAAATATGTTTTGAGGTTAGTAAAAAAAGTTTAAGGTTAGTAGACCTAATTACTAAAAGAGAAATAATTTTTGTGAATTTTCTGGATTGATTTTAATTGAGAAAATAAATTAAAAGTTAATTTTATAGTTAATTAAACAATTAATTAAAATAAAGAGAAAAAAGAAATTTTTTATGTCAAAAATTAAATTAGGGTTTTTTAAACCTAAATCTAAAAAAAGAAAATATTTTTGTGATTTTTGTTATATTTTAGAAAAATATTTGAAAGAAAATAAATAAACAAAAGAAAATTGGAAAAAGAAAAGAAAATAAGAAAAAGGGTTAGTAAAACAAAGTGATAAAAATATGTACAGACCTGGGGATTGAACCCAGGTCCTTATGATCAACAGCGCGCCTCCCTTGTCAACTGAGCTACATGTGTTAGCTGTTATGGAATGGATATAATATAATATATATATAATAAAATAAGATTTTAAAATATATTCCAAAAAACGCGCGCGCCAGGGATCTTTGTCCCCAATTTGAATTCCAGACTTTTACCTACGGACGTTGTCCGTTGCTACAGGCTTTACCTACGACCTACATCCGTAACTAAAACTCCTGTAATTCACAAAACTTAAAATATGAAATATAAATTAGTTGTAAGACCATAGATCGATTGGGTTCGATCTCTTGAACACGACCATGCCCTCAGTTTCGTCCAATTTTGCCTAAATCAGAAAACCCTAATTCATAGCTCTGAACCCTAGCAATGGTAGATTCGCGTACCTGTACTCAAACTCGAATTAAACCATACAGACATTGTCGAAATAACATCAGAAACACAAATATATGATCATCGTGTTAAGAATGCATGTATATATGAAATCAAATTTGAAAATATGTAAGTGCAATCGTGATAGTGATTTTACGTTTCAGGCGGTTTCGATTGCTTATAAACGTTTGGAATAAATCAGAGGACACCGAGGAAGCTAATGGACACCTTGGAATGGCTTAATCGAAGAAATTCTTGGTCTACCAGTTGCTTACAAGTCACAAATTTTTTGAGTTTGTTTAGGGTTCCCGGAGGCAAGAATTCGTGCTCTTGTGATATGAATGGCTTGTGTATATAGGAGATGGATTTAGGTCAAGAATCAAGCTTTGAATGCAAATATATTTGATTGAGAATTTGCCCCAAATATTGCCTTTTTTGGATTCAATCATGTTCAATCTCTTTCCAATCAAGGATATTTCGAAATTTCCAGCTTATATTGAGTATCTTGAACCTCAAGGAACTTGAATTTGCAGCTTGCATTCATCAATTTGATTTTTGGTATTTTATTTTAATTAAAATTGGATTTAAATGAATTAATTCCAAAATAAATAAAATAAATTAAATCATGGCGTGTGGATGGGCTTAGAGACTCTTGACAAGGTTAGTAACAAGTTTGAATAAAAAAATATGGGCCCATTTGGAAAATTTTCAAGTTTGACCAATATTTTCCTCATGCATTTCTTCAAAATTTCCACTTTTGCCCAAATAATAACTTGCTTAATTTTTATCATTTGAGAGTGTTCTTGGACTTTTTGGAAAGCTTAAGATTTCCTCTAAGAGATCCTTTTGGTTTCATCTTAATTGAAGCTTCCATGTTCATGTACACTTCTTTGGAAAAAGATGACTTTTTGTTGACTTTTAGAAGGACTTATAATGTCTTGATCTATTCAAAATTAGCATTGGTGGAAAAATTTCTGATGAAGTATGTGAAAGTTATGTTTGGTCAAAGTTCTATTGACTTTTGATAAAAAAACCCTAATTTAGAAACTTTGACTTTTGATCAAATCTTGAACTTTCTCGATGAATCATGATCAACCATTGATCAAATGATGAATGTGACTTCAAAATCTTGATGTTGACCAAAAATGATGAAGTTTGATTGTATGTTGACCACAATTGACTTTTTGTCGAATACAATTGATTTTCAACCATCTAAGCAATTGACTGAGCAAACTTGAGTTGTGAGGCTTGAAATTTGACATGGTGACACCTTGAGACATATGAGGAGACATGATGACCACTTGAGGAATTAGAACTTAAATTTGATTTGAGAGAATCAAAACCCTAGTTGTGGGTTATTGCTTAGGAGAGGGTTTGTATGGTCAACCATTGAGGAACTCTTGAGCATGGAGATGTGTATTGACTTGAAAAATAGGAGGGAAAATTTTGGGGTATAACAGTATGCTAACCAAAAGGGGGTCTCCCCGGTGGACGAGTGGGGAGTAGTCCGATAGGCCCAGAGCATGTTGTGTAGTTCTTCGATCCACTTCTTCTTCGTTTCATCTAGCCTTCGTATGAGGCCGCGCAATATCAGTCTATTCGCGGCTTTTTCTTGTTCGTTAGTTTGTGGATGATCGACTGGAGCGAAGTGTTGTACGGTTCCCAAATGGGCAACGGAGTTTTGGAAGTTTATGTCGGTGAATTGTGTCCCGTTTTCGGTGACTATAGCTTGCGGTATACCAAACCGAGCGACTATGTTTCTCTTATAGAAATGTAGGATATTTTGGGCGGTGATCTTGGCCAATGCTTTGGCCTTTATCCATTTGGTGAAGTAGTCGACGCCTACTATCAAGTATTTATTTTGATAGGCCCCCATGACGAAAGGGCCAAGGATATCTAGTCCCCACCACGAGAAGGGACAAGGGGACGAGAGGTATTTAAGTTCGCTCGGAGGGGCCAAGTGCATGTGTCTGTGCCGCTGGCACTTATCACACTTCTTTACGCATTCCTTGGCGTCGAGCTGCATGGTAGGCCAGTAATATCCTGCCCTAAGGGCTTTTCTGGCGAGTGATTTGCCTCTTAGGTGTTGGACGCTGATGCCTTCGTGTATCTCTTTCAATATATAGGGCACTTTGGTTTCTTCAACACATTCGAGGAGAGGGATGGAGAATCCCCTTCTGTAGAGTTTACCCTCAACGATGACATACGATAATGCTCTCCGTTTGATGGCGCTTTCTACTTTGGGATCTTCAGGAAGGGTCTCGCTTGTAAGGTATTTATGGACGAGTGTCATCCAGGAGGTGTTCTCCTTGATAACGAGCACATTGTTGTCAGGGCGTATTTTCAACTAGTTGTTCGTTCTTAACCTGGTACTCGCCTCGAACTTGGGAGGCTACGGGTTGTGAGACTGTGAGCATTTTGACCACTTTAGCTCCCATATCCTAGGAAAGACAGAGACTAGCGAGGAAGGATTTGTACTCTGTTTGGTTGTTGTAAGTGGGAAATGAGAGGGCGAGTGATTCCTCGACAATGATCCCTTCTCCGTTTTCTAGAATTATTCCTACTCCTCTTCCGGTCGAGCTAGAGGAACCATCGTCGAATATCGTCCATTTATCGATCCCTTTGTGGGACGCATGGAAGGTCATTTTTGCCATGAAATCGGCTAGAACTTGGGCTTTGAGGGCCTTTCTGCCTTCGTATCTAATGTCGAACTCGGATAGTTCCAAGGACCATTTGAGCATCCGTCCAACCATGTCTGGTCGACCTAGTAGTTGTTTGATGGGCTGATCCATTCGAACTATAATGGTATGTGCCAAGAAATAGTGTCGGAGCCATCTCGCTACGTTGATTAGTGCGAGGGCTATCTTTTCGATCTGTTGGTATCTTATTTTGAACCCTTGTAGGGCTTTGATCGTGAAATAGATCGGCTTTTTCCCTTCTGGAGATTCTCGGATGAGAGCCGCGCTGACGGATTCAAGCGTTACGTCCAGATAGAGATATTAAATCTTTTCTTTATTTGGTCGAGATAATATAAGAGGTTGGGATAGCGTCTGCTTGAGATGAAGGAGGGATTGTTCACACTCCTCGGTGTAGTCAAATGCAACTTGTTTCCTCGGTAGCTTGAAGAATGGGAGCACGTGTTGTGCCGACCTCATGAAAAATCGCGGTAATGAGGTGAGCATCCCATTCAAGGTCTGAATAGATTTTTTGGAGTTAGGAGTGATTAATTCTGAGAATGCCTGACATTTGTCGGGGTTGGCTTCTATGCCACGCTCCTTGAGGTAGAATCTGAGGAGCTTCCCTGCCTGGACTTCGAAGGTGCATTTCTCGGGATTGAATCTCATTTTGACTCTCATGGCTTGATCATAGAATTTCCTGAGGTGTAGGGCGTTGTTATACCCCAAAACTTGCCCTCATATTTTCAAGATCAAAATGCATCTCTATACTCAAGAACTACTCAAGGGTTGACCAGAAAAACCTTCTCCTAAGCAATCAACCCATAACTAGGGTTTTGCTTCTCTCAAGACAAAGATAAGTTCTAATGTCTCAAGTAAACATCATGTCTTTAAATATGTTTCAAAGTATCATCACATCAAGTTTCAAGCCTCATAGCTCAAGTTTGTTCAGTTAGTTGCTCAAATGGTTGAAAATTAGTTGCATTGGACAAAAAGTCAACTATGGTCAACATACAGTCAAACTTCACCATTTTTTGTCAACATCAAGGTTTTGAAGTCACATTCATCATTTGATCAAGGATTGATCATGATTCATCAAGAAATAATAAAAAGTAAAAACTTTCTAAATTAGGGTTTCTTAAGGGAATTCCATTCTCTACAACCTTGTATCTCACAAGAAAAGTAAAAACTTTTCTTGTGTTTCATTGAACCTTCAAAAATATGTTAATCTGGGTGAAGAATCTTAAGCCAACCAAAGTAAGATGTTTGGAAACTCATGTTTTATATAAATAATGAGAGTGGACATGCATATCATGTATGTGGAATTCGCATCAGTCTTTCTATTACTTGATGACAAATTTGAGGTCATAGATATGATCAAGACATTGTTTGATTTTCAGTAAAAACTAGTTGACCAAAAAGCCTATCTAGTCAGTGTGTAATCCTTTGACAACCCTTTTAAGTCTAAGATGAAAATCTTAGTTCTTTAAATGTTACAACCCTTGCCAATACCATTTTACTACAAGTAAGGCTCGTTAGGCCAGGCCCATGAGCGCGCTAGACGAGAAAAGGTGAGAGAGATTTCAAGTCTAAGTTATTTTATGGGGGAAAAAATGGTTTGAGCGCTGATCGAAGATTGGCAGTGCGCCTAGCGAGCTAGGGCTAGTTATAGAGTTAATTGACATTGCTTAAGGGGGAAGAAGGTAAGTGTGTTAGGCGAAGATGGTTGGTGCCCCTAGCGAGCCTATCTTTCTTAATCCTATAAATATGAGGGTCAAGTTCAGTTCAAATGGAGTTTCGGTGGATTCAAGGTAGTACATAAAGAAAGTAGGTTCACCTTAAATTTTAGTAGGAGAGAATAAAGAGACAAAAATCGAAGGTGGAAGTGTTGCTCGAGGGATACTTGTAGATGTTGTTTAACCTCTTTCTTCTTAATTTGAATCATAAAGCTATGTTGAGTAAGCTAGGATAATTCTCTTTTGTTGGAATTATGTGTAGTCGTCTTTATACTCATTACGATCATGGCGTTTTATATAACTCTTTTTAACCTTTAATATTGATGATCCTTCATTCTTAGTGTTGGTTTTGGATTAACTACCTAAAACATGTTCTTGTGGTACGACTTGACATACAAAATATATTAGCCTTGTATATATTGTCACAATTTGATATTTCAGGACTTTCTGTTAAAGCTTCATTCGTGTTACACTTAATCTAATTATGACTAGAAAAATACCAACAATTCGTGTTACACTTAAGCTTGATTTTAGGCACTGTAGGAGATTGACATTTAATGTCAAAATAGTTAATAGTTATAAACTCATGAATTAAAAAATATGTGTGTTATTTCAAAGAAGTATATATCATATAAACTAATTATTTAACATAAAAAATATCTCGATAAAAATCACTTTAAATATTTTAAAATTTAACTTCTATTAATAAATTTGAATAAGGGTTCGGTAAATTATTTAACATGATTAGATTTTAAATTAGGGAACTCTAACTTCTATCAATAAATTTGAATAAATCTTCCTAACTAATTTTGTAAATGTTGATGCATACTTGGTGAATTCGAACTCAACCACTTAATTGTCAAATCAAATCTATATCTCAAATATGTTGGAGTCGACTCGTTTCAAGAACTTCAATGTTTCTATTGGCAATTTATAGCACAATATGAATTCCTTTATTTCAAGTAAGTGTGGTTCAAACTTTGCCACTAGTTTAAAAATTAAACACAAATAAATCAATTTTAAAGAATTACAAATGTCTAGAACATGATTAATCCGAGTATTGGTACACACCCATAGACGTATGCTATTTGTAAAACTCAATAATAAAAAAGTCAAGAAAAATAATCTACATAGGTATTAGTAGCCATATGGAATAAAACGTAGGTGCACGTGTAGAGGATCCTCTTTCCAGGCGGGAAGTGCGTCAGTCACCGGTAGTGGGCGGATCACAGTGGCCATTGCTGTTTCTACAAGTGTAGTTAAATTCATTGGGTCTATGTATATTTGATTGACCTCAATATGCAATTTGGGTTGACTTGACTTTCATTTTTTTTGGTTACTTTTTGCATTGCCTCTAATTAGCTGGTTTTCACGCGTGTTGAGTATTGACTTAACAAAACCATGGACTTTAGAACAATGAAAATAAATGGCTTCTAAGAACAACTTGCTTAAAAACATTTTTTTTACTATTTGCATTACATCATTCTCATGTAATCGTTTGATACTCTCTAAGTTATACTAAAACCACCGCATTAACTTCTTTCACACGTATTAAAAATATTAAGAAGTGATTAATACTGTAATAAATAAAAAGATATACTATAATGTTATAAGTATTTGGTAGTATTTGATAAAACCATGTTTGTTTAATAGCAAATTTTTTTAAATGTTTTTGTAAGAAACTTAACGACTGAAATCCACCTTTTAAAGATGAATAATAAATGAGTGTCGTAGGTTCGAACTCTTTAATATTTGTTTAAGTGCGCATGTGATTTGTAGTATTATATATATATATATATATATATATATATATATATATATATATATATATATATATATATGTGTGTGTGTGTGTGTGTGTGTGTTTGAAAGTTTAAAATAAGAGCAACGCCCGGGTTCTCGCCTAATAAAGCTTTGCTCAGACGCTACCTTTACAAAGTATTAGGTTTCGCCTTTATGACAAATGACGTGTATAATACTCTTATCTCCCCACTAGCCGTACAAGAACGACTCCTTTGATAATAGGTGGTTAGCAATCTCCCTAGTTAAGGGGGAGCGGTTACAACTTAGACTTTTGTAAACCTTAGACCCAATAGTCTCTATAAATATCTGACCATACGAGAGGGTAGAAGACATAACACGTTTGGTTCAACATAATGCTTATACAAAATCTTTTACTTCACGTGAATTGGTCATCTCATACCACTATAAACACCGTAACCACCATACGTCTCTCATTGTCGCATGAAAGTCCTAACCATTATAAACATATTAAGTCCTATAAATATCTCCTATCTATGTAGGGATACCATACACATATGTACTATTTGACAAATACATAATTCATATAAATTAAAACAACTTATTAACTTAATTATACAACAAAATAAGATGGGTAACTGGACTAAACTCAATTTTCTTAAATAAAGTGGTAAAAAATTATAATAGTTAAATGATTAAGAAACCTATCAATTTTGATTGTGATAATATATTTTAATAATTATGGTTTTAATCTTATTTCATCTTTTGAATTTAATGCTTTAATATTTCTCTTTTTCATTGGCAAAGAAAGTCCCCAACAATAAGATTTTCAAGTTTTGATGATGACTCCTCAATCATTTGATCAAGAAACTTGTCTAGTTTCTTCACTATGGAACCACATTCCTTCTCCTCGTGCTTTGAATCAACCATCGTTACATCATCTTCTACGACTCTAAGCATTGTTTGGCACATCAAACATAAATGAGCTTCTGATGAACATATTTAATTTAGTGCAACAACCAAACACGAGGCTCCTCCACGTCAACGAAACTAGGAGAAGATTCAAACTAAGATTGCAACACATTTATTGGATCCAACATATATATCCTAAATATTGTAATAGAGTGTCGTCAAGAACAAATCAAAACTATGAGAAAGATTGAGTTTCTTGAATAAAAATAAGAAACCCTATCAAGTTTCCAAGAAGGAGAGAGAAAATGGAAGAAGAAGAAGAAGAAAAATTAGGATTGGTTGTAACTATTTTTCTATTAAGTTTCTTTATTAGGATTTACATATTACAAGTGAATAAAAATAATCAATCCCTCTCAACAACCTGAGAGAATTAGTATATTTATAGACTACTAAGATAACTTAGGCTACAAGCTAACTTAAATAATTGGGCTAAACAAACATACCCAATTTGTCATGCTAACAAACTTAGCATTGTTGACTATTGCATGTTATAACACAATTAGACTACAATATGCACGACTTCGACATCAGTATGTGAACAGACTTCGACAATATGCTTAAACTTTACCGAACTAAGAAGCTATCCTTGTCGAGATACTAGAGTTTGATCCAAAAGCTCACACTAACATATTTATGGCATGGTCTTCCCTTACAGACACTTCTTCTAGGATCTTGATATGAGTTGGCCTCAGGAGATCTCCTTCTGCATCTGATGTCATGTAAGGATGTGTAACTCTATTAAACTATTATATGTAACAATATACCATACCCCATGGATGAGGAGCTAGTACAATGTGTACATCCTCTAGAACCAAATGCTTATAGTACTCCGTAAATATCCCTTCAACATCTTTGGAAGGGCAGTATTAGGAGCAACAACTATGGTTTTTTTAGTAAACACTAAAATTACCTGGACTGGCTTAATACTCGCTAGGTAGGTGTAGGTATATAAGTCGAGACATATAAGTCATCTACCTATACTACAAGTTTATCACCTTTTAGGATCATGTCTCATGGTGATCATAGTACAACATAAAATAGATATCATCAAACACGATACAGTCAAGAGAAACTCAGAACAACTCACTCGTCGAATTCCCCTGAGGGGGATAATCGAGCAAGCATGTGGCAATTACTCAAAGTAGTCTTCAACATATTCCGAACTTGAGAAACATGGAAAATGTTGGTGGCTCCATGCCTGAAATGGTTCAAATGAAATATTAGTAAAAGTGTAACACATGTATTATGTAGTTAATATTAGTAAAGATGCAAAAAATTATTGTAAATAGACAATTGTTTATTGTCATAATCCTCTTCTTTCACTAATTACCTTCAACTTACTTAGGGTATAGGTAAGCCTAACAAGTCGCCCCTTAGTTGTACTCATGAGTCATCTCCAATTCAATAAAGTGTGTAATGTAGATAACATCAACATAAGCCACACTCTTATCCAAAATTTGCATGTGTCGACCAAAACCATGAAGTATGACCTCAATGCACAAGATCTATTGTATGCAACATGTGCACATACTCAGAAGATGAAACAGAGAGGTCTTTTCATGACATTGCTCCACAAATGCATCAATAAACCATGGTTAATATGACCATATGCATTCCTGCATAAATCCTTCAGCCTAAATGATTATAAGGCAACTTGAAACCATGGTTCATTGGGTTGTGACAACTTTGCAACCTTTATACTATGGTTAATACATTTACATCATCGTCAGACAATTCAATTATTATATCTCAAGTGTTTAAAATATTAATAGATATTTATGCTACCTCTTCATCTTAAACATGCCTAACAACTTGATTTTCATTTAATGGTAGACGTTTGAGGAGCCTCATGGAAAACTATCGGACACAACATCATCAGATACAACATGCGCTTATAGGGTAACAAAGGTTTTTTGATGATCTGGAGACACGTGAATTTAGGAAAATTATGTTGGTTATAGATGAACTCGGGAACTCTAAGCTTCAACATCAAATAAATTTTCTCCAACTGAGTATCGCGATGGTCTATTTTTCCCCCTGCAAACGGAAACATGTTCGACCATTCTATCATGTCTCATCCTTTCTTGATTTCTTAACATTTTTCTATAATAAAAAAAGAAAAAAATGTCATAAACAAAGAAAATATTGGAAAATCAAACCAAAAAAACATTAAAAAAAGGTAAATCTGGATTTTTTTTATCTGAATTAAGGGTCCGAATTTCAAACGTTGGAATGGACAAAACCAAAATAGATGAACAAGAAATGGGTATATGAACCATAATCAACAGAGGTTTAAAATTTCAAAGCAAGAAAGTTTTGGACAAACAAACATGACATATCTATTGCATTTTTAACCTAATGTATCATAGCTATAAATATTTAGGTAATGCATGCATATCAAATCTAAAAAGGTGAGGAAATGAGCAACTTATCAAATATTTGTAATATTTTATCTGGGATTGACTGTATTGAAATAGAACTTCAGAAATGTGTTAAACTTAAATGTAATGAAATAGAAGTTCTGAGAAAGCTTGAAAAACTCTTAAACAACATGTTCATAAATTATGTTTGCTGAAATGAAAAAGGGAAGAGAAAGAGAAATGTATGGCCGTGATTAAACATAAGCGTCCAGATTCCAATCTCCGTAGGAATTCCAAACATAAATCTAAACTTTTTTTTAAATGTGTTGACGTAGTTCTGAGATTCGATATGGGTGTGATATGTTGAGATGTGTGAGGAGTTTAATATCTATAATATATTAATTCAGATTCCAATATCTAATATATTTTTTACACTTGCTTTGGCATGTTTCAGAGAGAATTTGTTATGTTGTTAATACGTCCGAAATTTAAAATATAAAATCTAAAAATATTTTTAAAATTTTCTAAGATGTGTGAGTAAGTTATAAGATGTATCGAACAATCTCCATATATCTAACCATTTATTTTAAAGGTAATTTCCACATCTTCATTATAGGTAATTTCGGAGATGTATATCCGAATATGGTAATTTCATATATGCATATTTGAATTGTGTCAAATTTTATATAAAAAAGAAAAGAAAGTTGTTTCGAATATATATTTATGAAATCAAAGAGTATTTTAGACTTTTTGTATGAATATGATAAGGAGGTGTAAGGGTAGTTTAAGAATTTCTCTTTAAATTAAAGAAGACCAATATTTTGTGGGTCCTAAGGCCCTCTTTTGTACACAAAAATGACCAACAGTTACACAATATTCAAATTACTATATACACCTATAATATTACTTTTTTCTTATTCCTTCAGATTAATGTTGATACTAATTTTATTTCTTCCAGTTCACATCACAATCTCATTTCGACAACGAGTTCATCGTTTTACTGATTTTTAATTTCTGCATTAGTGATTAGCTTATTGAGTTAATTTTTCATATTTTTTTTCATGTAAAAGAAAAACTTTAATATCAATTTTTTTTTTACTTTTACACTTTGGTTCATAGGATAATGAGACTTTATTAATGTAGAATTTGTGAACTGAGATATGAATATCGATTAAACATTGTTGGAATTCAGTATTTCTCAAATATCTTTTTTGCAGGAGCTTCTCTACTGAGTATAGGGGTGTGCAAAATGTCCGGTTGTGAGGACCAAATCCATAATCAAATCTAAATCAGTTTGAAATATCTAGATATAATTGAATGGTTATTAATCGGTTTAGTGTTTAATGGTTTTAGATATCCATTCATATAATTCGGATATAATTAAATAATTATTAACCGGTTAAATTTTTATAGATTCGGTTATAATCCGGTTATTATCTAAAATTTAAAAATTTTAATTTTGAAAATAAAAAAAAAAAAATATTTTTTTTGAAATTTTGTTTATAATATTTTTTAAAATCCGATTATATAACCATAATCAAATTTATAACCGATTTTATAATCAATTTTGATTAAAATATAATTTTTATTATAAATCTAAACTATTTAAATGGTTTGAAAATGGTTATGGCTTAGTTAACGACCCTAACCAAATATTTGGTTTAATACGAGGCTTTTTGCAAATTCCAAAAGTCACTGCAATATGAACTTTTCTCATAGATTACTACTAGTAATAAATTTTTAAATTGAAGGAAGGTAAATTAAATTGTATTTAAGTGACATGTTCACGTGGTATGGTTTGGTATGATCTCCTTTCCTTCTAAACCACTATTTTGGGACCGTTTCTTGAAAACGACGAGATCTATAAGTAGAGCGGTTAAATTGGGTTGGTCGACCCGATCCTAAAGTTTTTAAATGGTGTATTGTAAGTGTAAAAAAAATATCATATTGATATTTAATCAAAATATTTTTAAAATATTAAATTATAAAAATATTTTTAAGTATAGTATGACTTGACGTTTTATATGATTGTCACCGTAAAATATTTTATAATATCAACACACCATTTTTTTAATTAAATTTCTAAATTAGGGTTCATATTTCTAATGATTTTAATTCAATTTTAAAAGTATAATATCCATTAGAATTAATTTGTATGAACCGTCGATAGACTATTAAATCTGTATAGTTATAAATTTTAAAAAAATTATATTCTTTTTTATATTTTCTCATATTGAAATTTTTCATTTCATTGAATTTTTCTCAATTCAATTCAATATTTTTTTTATTAAATATTATATATTAATATAATCAATATTTTTTATTATATTAATTATTTTATATTAAATATTTAAATATTATTTTATATAATTTAGATATATATTATTTTTAAAAATATATTATAATATTTATAAACGATAATATAGTAATAAATATTATGAAATTTTTATTTTAAATTTTTTATTAAAAAATGAGTAATGCTACTTGTACATCAAATTTATAGACTAATACTTACACCAAATACTATTCACTGTATTTATACGGTGAATAGAATTTTTTAAATAAAATAATATATTTATGAACATGAAAATATTATTATAATAATTTTAAAATAAATAAATTTTTTTAGTAGTAAAATAAAGTTGATTAATAAAATATAAAAAAATTGGTTAAAATGATAAAGTTGGTTAATAAACGCCTAAATATCAAAAATAATTTTAAGTAGTAAAACAAAGTTGATTAATGAAGTGTAAAATATTGAATAATGAAGTTGGTTAATAAACGTCCAAATATTAAAGATGATTTTTAGTAATAAAATAAAATTGGTTAATGAAGTATAAAATATTAATTAGTGAAATTACGAAGTTGGTTAATAAACGCTCATATTTTAAAATTAATAATATTAAAATAAAGTTGCTTAATAAAATGTAAAATATTAATTAATAAAGTTACGAAGTTGGTTACTAACATAATTTTTTATCAATACCTCTTAATCTAAACAAATAAAAAAATGTATTATAATAATATTTTATTATTCATAAATATATTATTTTATTTGAAAAACATGATTTACCGTATAAATACGGTGAATAGTATTTGGTGTAATTAATGGTGTAGAAATTTGGTGTAAAAATAACATTACTCTAAAAAAATTCATTTAAGGTTGGATAATCCAAAATTTATTTAAGGTTGAGTTCGAATAATAATTTTATAATATAGAATTTTTTTCCGTCAGAACCCTAAAAATTTTGAAATCTGTTAGAACCGATTTGTTTAAAATCAGATAGCCCATTTTTACATTTCAACTTAAATAGTTGTACTACTTTTTTTATTTGGTAAAAAATTGTTTTAGTACCTTTTTTTTGTTAAGGGGAGGGACGAAGCCCAAAAAAAACACAACAACTATCATAAGCCACCATTAGAAGAAACAATCCCTAAAGTATCAGCATAAACAATCCCTAAAGTATCAGCATCTAATAATGGTCTCAAGAACTGAGGAGCATCTTTGTAGCAAATAAAGTTCTTATGAGTGCAACCATAATTTATCAAACAGTCTGCACTCGCATTAGCATTACGATACATATGCGAGATAACTACCACTTTAAAAGTAGCTAAAACCTCCAAAATTTGGCGGAGAATCGCGACACAATCCACCAACCCCACTTTACCGTCTTCTATAGCTTTAACTACAGCCATAGAATCCACATTAATCTCTACTTTCGCATAACCAAACTTAAAAGTTAAAAGCAACCCTTCAAGAACACCCCAAAACTCCGCTAAGTGAGGACTACTACTCCATGTGAACTTGGAAAATCCTCCTTTCCACATACCACTATGGTCTCTAAGAATTCCTTCACAACCAGCAACATTATCGATTTTGCTGGCGTCATTAATATTTAATTTAATCATGCTCCTAGTGGAAGGTTTCCAACCTTCCAACTTCTTTCCGCTATCCTCATTTCTCACGGTCCTATACAAATTCATTGCTTGTTTATAGTTATCACTACGCTGCAGAATACGAATAATAGAATTGGAGGTCTCAGGTAACCCTCCTTATAAACTTTCAAATTACGCCACGACCAAAACGCATGGCACGCTATGATCCAGATATCTCTCCAATCAGTAATAATACCACCCTTATAGTTAAGGGTGTTCATGGTTGATTATTTTTAATAACCAAACCATAACCATTTTCAAACTATTTAAATGGTTTGGATTTATAACCAAAACTAAATTTTAATCAAAACTGGTTATCAATTTGATTATGATTATATAACCGGATTTAAAAATTTAAAAAAATCAATTTTATGAAAAAATAATTTCAAGAAAAATAATTTTTTTTATTTTCAAAATTAATTTTTTTAGATTTTGGATAATAACTGGATTATAATTGAATCCAAAAAAATTTAGTCAGTTAATAATCATTTAACTATATCCGGATTATATGAATGGATATCCAAAACAATTAAACACTAAACCGATTAATAACCATTCAATTATATTCGAATATTTCAAACGGATTTAGATTTGATTATGGATTTAGTCCCTACAACCGGATATTTTGCACACCCCTACTTATAGTTTAGATTAAGTTTAAACCAATATAATATATATATATATATATATATATATATATATATATATATATATATATATATATATATATATATATATATATATATATATATATATATATATATATATATATATATATATATATATATATATATATATATATATATATATATATATATATATATATATATATATATATATATATATATATCACTGGGAACCAGACTCTTCCAACGTCCATTGTTTTAGTACTTAACATTACATGCTTTGTTGATGTTTATTCTTGTGAGTTAATGACATAATAATTACGGCCAACCAATTGGATAATCACATTATACCTATATATTGAGCGAAAGTCTCTTTTGACCTAAATTTTGTGTAACACAAATTATCTGGTTTAGTGTTATTGCCGCATATGATTAGAAAACAAAATGTGTGCGAAGATTTTATAGTTAAAGATTGTCAATATTATTTATTTATTTTTGTTTAGTTAACACTGTAAAAAAAACTAAGAGAAAGTATAAATTAATAAAAGAAATTGATATATTTAATTTAAGTATTTAAGTATTTTTAAATTAAATAAATTAACATTTTCTATTAATTTTTCTATATTCAACACTGAAGAATTTTTTTTATAGAAATGGTCCAAACTTCCAAACCCATTATTCTCCTTGTGTTGTGTCCCCTGCACTACAAGAAATATTGTTTCCAACGAGGCGATGTGGTTATCACGTGGATAAAAAAATCTAGTTGCGACGTGATAACCACGTCACAAATAATTTTAATAATAAAAAAATCAACCCAACGTTATAGACAAGGAAGTCAGAGATTTTATTTTTTTTTAAAATAGTTGCGACGTGAGGGTCACGTCCCTACTTAAAAGTAAAAAATAAATAAAATAAAATCTCTAACGTTAAGTTAGAGGGAGGTTTGAAATTTTTTGAATTTTGGTTGTGACGTGATACCCACGTCGCAACATTTTAGTCGGAAAATAAATCTGACTTTGACTTGATTGTGTACAGGGTGACAGACTGAGACATTAAATATTTTTCCCGTTGGGAGTGTAGCGACGTGAATCTCACGTGGCAAGGTTGCGACATGATATTCACGTCGCTACTTGGCATATAAATATAACACCATAAGATAATTTATAACACCACACTTCACAAAACATTCTAACTTTCTGCGTTTCTTCTTCTTCTTCTTCCTTGCTGCCTGTGTTTTTCTCTTCATAACCACCCATAATTTCTCCAAAATTTCTTCAAATAATCCCTAATTTCAATTTCAAAATCATATAAGATAATTATATATTATTTAATTTTAATTTTATGTATTCTGTATTTTTTGTGGTGATAAAAAATTTAATGAAATTTATTTTGTTTAAATTGAAGAATCTTAGAGAAGAACATCAAAGAAAGGAGATACAAGAGGAAGAAGATTAAGTGAAGGAGATACAAGAGGTATTTAAGCAATTTTTTTATATTTTATATGTAAATTAGGATGTATTATGAATTTTGTTAGAGTAGAATTTATTATGTATATGTAAATTAGGATTTGTATGTAATTTAATATGTATATTAAGAAAATTAAAAAATTAAAAAAAAAGAAAAAGAAATTAGAAAACATTTTTAAAAAATCAAAATTGTATTCTGTTTATTTTATTTAAAAAAAGGATTTTTTTTTAATATTAGTTTTAGTTTAGAATTTAAAAATAAAAAGTATATATGTTATATTATTTTTTTAGGGCTAGCTTTTAAATAATTTTCTCTTTGTCTTGCCCAAGACAAAAGAGTTTGTGTTTAGGGTCTTGTTTCATATGTGAATCATAAATAAAGCATTATTTTGATTCCCACATTTTGTGTTTGTTTTTTCGTTTTTTGCGTTTTTTCTGGAAATGGTAATCCTAAAAAACCAATAAAAACAAACATTTTTCAAATAATCTGCATACACTTTTGCATTTGCTTTTTCTAAAAAAAAATCGAACATAAATGCATATTAACAATGAATAAACCCATTGAATGCAATAACTTTATGCCCTCTTTCAACTTTGAATTCCCTGTGTTCGACGCTGAAGAAAAGGATGAAGAAGGGATCCCGGATGAGATTTCCCGATTAGTTAAGCATGAGTAAAGAATCATTCAGCCTCACGAAGAGCCTTTAGAAACGATAAACTTGGGTTCTGAGGAAAACAGAAAAGAAGTGAACATCGGAGCTCTAAAGTATATTTGTTAAGAGTAGTATTAATTACAAAGACTCGGACATAGAGATTGAGAGGTTTTGTCGACGAGCGCACGCGGAGAGCTTTTGTAAGTAATTTAATTTATGTTCATATTTTTTTTCATACTTTTTTAATTTAATAACAAATTTGTGACGTGATTTTCACTAGGCAACCGATAAATTGTGGCGTCAATATCACGTGGTAAGTGATTTTTTAAACTTAATAACAATTTTGTGGCGTGATTATCATGTGGCAATTCATAAGTTGTGGCGTGAAAATCATGTGATAACTTTTTATTATACTTTAATTTAGTACAATTTAATATATATATATATATATATATATATATATATATATATATAAATATTTAATTTAAATTTTTTTACTGTATGTATGTGCAGGATGATTATCAGACATTCCTCGCAGTTTTCCTATAAAATAATCTTAAATATACTTCGGCAGAGGGGGAGCCGCTTCATGCGAATGTTGATTTCTATATTTAAAATCAAATAGTTGAGGAAAAAGGGCCTAATAGTTGCTTTTTTTTGGGTGGAAATTTGGCGGCCGACTTGAGATTTGGTGATAGGATTCTGTTTTAGAGAGTTAGAGATGGATAAGGAGGGTCGCGTCAACCAAATCTGACACGAACACAAGTTGAAACAGTAAGACAATTGGCGTTAAGTGAGGCGAGACGCGAAATAGAGGCCCAAATGGCGGTAATGAGGCAAGAGCCAGAGCAACAATTGGAGATCATGCGGAAGAGGCAATCTGATATGGAGGAGCAGATGCGACGATTTATGCAAGGTGGTGGAAATCCAAATGTTCCTGATCAAGAGCCGGAGGATGACGGAAACAATGATTTTGATCTTGATAATTATTCGGGTGAAGGTGCCATGTAAAAACACTTTGTATTTAATTTGTTTTTAAATTTGCATTTATGTAAATTACTTTAAATTGAATTTATTAAAATTTTAAATTTTAATTTATTAGTTTTATTATATTAAATTTAATTATACAATTTTAGTTTATCAAATTTATTATATAGAATTTTATTATATGAATTTTATTATATGAATTTTATTATATGAATTTATTATATAAAATTTTATCATATAAATTTTATTATATAAATTTTATTATATTAATTAATTAGTTTATTATATATAAAAAAATTATTAATAATTAATTTTTTTAAAATAAAAATGTCATCTGTAGCGACGTGGAATACATGTCACAAAGTTGTGACATGTATTTCACGTCGCAACTAAAACTACATTTATGCTTGTCACACTTGCTTCTAAAGTAGAGTTATGTTCCCTATATAACTATGTTGCGACGTGAATATCACGTCACAATTTTGTGACATATATCTCACGTCGCAACAAGTTTGTCACTTGTTTTCCAACAACATAAACGCTCACGTCGTTGATTACGTGTTACGTCATGATTTTTCAAAATTGTGACGTGAAATTCACGTCACAGCTGACAGTCTTTTTTGTAGTGGTGCATGTGATATGCTATGACTCATTTCATATATATAATTCAATCCTAACCATAATTAATAACAACAACCTCTTTACCGTTGACCATGCAATTAATCATTTCTTTACCAATTTTATGATATTGTCTTCAGGTTTATCTTACCTACAAATTATTAACTTCCATCCCAAAAACATATAGTATTTCACTATTTTCCGTTGGTTGTGACTAATATTTTGGGATATGCATGAAGATTTTAGAAAACTGTATAATTATAGATTTTACACTAGTGTCTATCTAGTATTCATGACAATCATAAATACAGGCCGAATGCAAATGGAGCTCAAATTCAAAATTAATGGTTAGACATTTGAAGTTAGTTTTCATGCTCCAAACTTAAAAATGAATATGACAAATAAGTTTTCAATTACAAAAGGTAAAATCTATGTATAGAAAAAGAGGAATTCTTATATCAACTACTACCTCCGTTCCTATATATAAGAGACAATTCAATTTTTAGATTCATTGAATAATCAATGTACCTAGTCTATAAATTGACCAAATACATTGATTATTCAATGAATTTAAAAAATGAATTGTCTCTTATATATAGAAACATAGGTAGTATAAATTATTTAGTTATAATAATAACTAATTATTATTATTTATATTTGAAATATCAAATAAATAGTAAATATATATTATATATGACAAATTTCAAATTTAACATGTTAAATTATTATTACATGTAGTGAGTAGTTATAATTCAATAAGTATAAATAGCATATTTTGAGTTTATGTAAGGAGGTAACAATTCTTTGAGAGAAATAAATTACTCTCATACTCTCTTCTAAATCTTTATTTTTATAGCTTGATTCAAATATTTAATTTTTTTAACATGTTATCGATACGATTGTTTCATCATAAATTCTTAATACAATAGGTACATCTTTTATATTTATATGTTTAATCTTGATTATCATTACATGACTTGGTTATACAAAATTGACAACTTGTCAAGTGCTCTATAATAAGTGTGAAACTATTATTTTTTATAAATTTTGGAGTGGAGGTTTAAAAAAATTCACATGTAATTACTAACTTTTATATTTATTGGAGGTTTAAAAATCTCATATTCTATTACTAATTTTTATATTTATTGGAGGTTTAAAAATCTCATATGAAATTATTAACTTTTATATTTATTGGAGGTTAAAAATCCTTACTAACTTTTATATTTAGTGGATGTTTAAAAACCTCGTATGTAGTTATTAACCTTTATATTTAATTGAGGTCTAAAACCCCACACAGATACTAACTTTTATATTTAGTGGAGGTCTAAAATCTCATGTGTATATACTCATATTTATCAAATGTGTTCTTTTATATTATGTGTTATATGATAATTATCTCCAACACTTATAACGACCCGGTGATTTTTTACACACATAAATTTTTGCTAGATAATATTTTATCACACTTAACATTTTTCCTTTTTTCTTTTTCCTTTTCCCCAACGATAATATAACGACTATTTTTTTCTTCAAAATCACCTCTATAAGTACTTCAACTTCTTTCATAAATTTCACATCATTCTCAAAATATTTATTCATATTTTTCAAATGCCTAAATTTCTTATTTTGTTCATCACTCTATTTGTCATTATTTTGTTTCTAATCGGTATTATCAAGTGTGTAGAAATAAGTAATAATTTTGTAGCTTTGATGATAATTATCATTTTACCATTACTAGTCATAGTTTGGTTTATTGGTAAAGGCTTTTGAATAATATGTAGTCATGAATTTCGCAATTGAATGAATTGATTTTTTTATTTATGCATTAAATATTAATCATGTTCATCTGAATTATAGATATAATCATGTCAAGTCTTAAGCGTCAATTCAAAATTCTAACCATAATTGGGGATAACTTCATAACCTGGAACAACAATTAAATTGAATACATTACATGTGAGGGACTTAATACTTGAAGGAGATAATTCTAGAAAATTGACAAACGACCCTGATGAAATGGAAAGAGAAAGTCAAAAGTGAACAGAATAATCAAGCATCATCTTGATTATGAATCACAAACAGAATATTCAAAATGCTAAAGATTCCAAGATTTTGTGGGACAAAATTAAAGCAAGATTTGGACATCAATACCACAAGAACAACAACATATTCTGAAATTTATGCCACAATCTTTAATCGTGGGCGTGGTAACTTTAATCGTCTTAAGAGACATGGTGATCATGTTCGTTTTGATGGTAATAATGATTGTGCTCATTTTGATGGTAACAATCGTGAAGGATATCATGCTCGAAACTTTTTCCACAGTCGAAATCATTTTTCGTGGTAAGGAACGTGGACGGGGCCGGGTTAAATGAATAATTATAGATTTCTTAAATATGGCAAAATTAATAGAAATCTCCAAGGAAAGGGTAAGTATATCCAAGAAGTTCCCTCGAGAAATTATGAAGATGTATGCTACAGATGTGGAAAGAAATGTCACTGGTCTAAGGCGTGTAGAACACCCGAATATTTGTGTAAAAGACAAATGACATTTGTGGAGGAAAAAGGAAAAAAAGTGAATTTTAATGAAATTGATGTGGTTGTATTAATTTTATATTTGGACTATGTATCAACTTAAGAATTTGTATGTTATTTAGTGTATCTTATGATTACATGAAATAATAATGTTAAATATGTTGTTGATTTACTCTCTATTTAATCTTATTTCTATTTCAAAAGGGTTAAACATGAAACATGTTAAAGACATTTGCATTTAGGATGGTGGAACTACCCATACAATCCTCAAAAGTAAGAAATGTTTTACTAAAATAAATCCTAATAAATGTGTAATAAATACAATCTCAGGTCATGCAGATTTGATTGAATGAACATGTAATGTATGTTCAAATTATCAAATGGGACAAATTTTGTCATTAATAATGTTTTATACCCTCCAAAATCAAAGAGAATTTTGTTGAGTTTTAATGACATATATTGTCAAGGATATGATACAGAAGCTAACTTGAAATACATTGATATAATACTGATGTGTAAAATAGTTGAAAATATAGATGGTAATATGTATGCTTATTGTCAAGTCTTGATATGGTATTTGCAACAAAAAAAAGCACAAATAATTAAACTTAGAGCTCAATTTTCTGATCATACTATAAAGAACATTTGACTTGACAATGCCAGTGAATTTACATATGAATCATTTGATAGTTCTTGCATGTTAATTAGAATTACTATTGAACACTCTGTTCCTCATGAGCATACACAAAATAGCTTAGAAGAGTCATTAATCAAACATCTTCAATATATTGCTAGACCATTAATAATGAGAACTAAACTACCAGTTACTGTTTGGAGTCATACAATTTTACATGCTGCAACACTTACACGTTTAAGGTCAAGTGTTGATAATAAACATACCCCTTATTAACTTACAAATGGTAAGGAACTTAATATTTCAAAATTTAAAGATTTTTGGTTGTGCAATATGTGTTCCAATAGCTTCACCACAAAGAACTAAGATGAGATCTCAAAAGAGATCGGGAATATACGTCAGGTATGAATCACCATCTATTATTAGATATCTTGAACCTTTAATGAGTGATGTTTTTCATGCAAGATTTGTTGATTGTCATTTTGACGAAACAAAATTTCCATTAGGAGGAGAAAAAACAATCCGAAAATAAAATATCATGATATGTACCACATTTATTACATTTGGTCCCATTTAATAAATCATGGAAAGACAATGTAAACAAAATTGTACACTTAGATAATTTAGCAAATCAACTGCCATGTTTATTTATTGATTTGAAAAAGAGTAAAAAAAAGTCACATGTATCAACTCTAAATGTCTCGGCTTGGATTGAAATTTTAAAATTAAATGATGTAGCAAGTATATCTAAGGCACACTTGAAGTGTGATCGACTACGATTTTAATTATTTTGGTTCGATTTTTAAATCGAATAAAACACATTCAATTTTTTTCAATTTAATTTAATTTAAATTATTGATTTAATTAATTTTTTTCTAATCCGCATATACCCCTAACCAAAACGGTACTAAAAAAAAACTTGAATATAAAAAAAAAACATAAGATTTCTTTCAAAATATTTTTAAAACATAGTTAAAGATGAAATTCAAAAAGAAAATCGTAAAAACTTATTTTACTTTTCAATTTCTACTTCCTAACTCAACCCATAAATAAAGTTTTGCATATGCGTTAATCAGATCTCACCGTTTATATCGTACAATTATTTTCTTTCTTTACTTATAAAAACTTATAAATAATGAGATTTTTTACATAAATATAGATAACGATATATATATATATATATATATATATATATATATATATATATATATATATATATATATATATATATATATATATATATATATATATATATGTCCTCACAAGTTACATACAATTAAACTCGTCATTGTTTACATTATATTATCTGGTTGCTTATTTGAGAATCACTTTAAGCAATCTAAAACTAATTCTAAATTGATAACATTTTATTACCTTTTACAAATTTGAAGAATTGATTCTCATAATTTGAAGTCCATCCAAAATTAAATATATGTACCGAATGAAAAAAAAAAAAAAAGGGAGAGTCTTGTTTGCATAGAATCACTAGAAGCAAAAGATTTTTTAAATATTTGAATTGATTCCCATTATTGTATTAATAATATTTAAAGAATTGATTTCCAATATTGTATTAATATTTAAAGAATTGATTTCCATTATTTTAAATGTTAGCAAAAGATTTTTTAAATATTTGAATTGATTCCCATTATTGTATTAATAATATTTAAAGAATTGATTTCCAATATTGTATTAATATTTAAAGAATTGATTTCCATTATTTTAAATGTTAATCTATATTTATTTTATTATAATTAAATTTAATTATATAAAATTTTTCACGCAAAGCCATTTCTTACTAATTACTATTATCAAAATAAACTAATTTTAAAAGTTTTTCATTCCACTTACAGACTCAAATCAAAATCTTTGAATCCTGCCAAGAATCTTACCAACCAAGAAGTTTCCTACATAATTTACTCTCTGGTTCTCTCAAAACCTAACAAATGTTTACCTTATATATACTCATATTCGTCCAAGTTCAAGTGAATATAATCCTTGATAATCCAACAAAACACTTGTTTAGGCTTGCTTCTGTTACGGTTTAAGTAATCATGGTGATATATTGACCATTCTAAACTTCATTTAATCCATATTTTAAGTAATTGTCGTGTTACGTGTAGGAAGGAACAATTAAGAATCCATTTCAAGAGTTTACCATTAAGAATACTTTAAGTTCATGGTTCAACTCCTAAAAACTAACATATATATCAACTACCTATTAAAAGTAATATTATTATTTATTAAAAGTAGTTACAACTAAATTATCAATAATACTTTTTATTTTACAAAATTTATATTTATAAATAATTAAAATAGTAAAAATATAATCTTTCAAATAATTCATTTTATTTCAATCATAAATGCTATCAAGTGTAGTGGTTCTTATTTGATAATCTTTTCTAAATTTTACTTTTTCTCCCGCTTCTTTCTCTTTCTCCCACCATCTCATTCTTCTTTAAAATTAAATTCATTTTTCTTTAAAAAAAATTTCTCTTTCTATTTTATTTATTTAATTATTTTCATAAATATATTTGTAAATGTTTATTGGTGTATAAATATACACAATATGACCATTTAAATTTCTTTTTACGATAAATTTAATCAAGTTTAATTATTTTTTATTATTAAAAATATTAATTATATATTTATAAAATTAGACAATATTAAATAGCGAACCAAACATGCAACTTTTCATCTCATATATCACTATAAAAAATATCTATTTTATTTTAATTAAAAAAAACTTTAAAATACAAAATTCTTATTTAAAAAATGACAACAAATTCTTTTTCTCATAGACCACTATTAGCAAAATTACTTTTATTTGAATCACAAAGTTTTCTTTTTTTTCTCACAAACACTATTAGCAAAATAATTATTTTATTTTAATAAAAATTGTCTTTATTTAATACATAAAAATTTTATTTTCAAGTATCAATTTTTTTACGGGAGACTTCACTAAAATATTTATTTTATTTTAATTAAAAATTATCTTATTTGAGACACAAAATTTTTATTTAAAATTTTTCTCTTTTTTTCTCCAAATATTACTATTATCAAAATCTTTATTTTATTTTAATTAATTGTTAATACTTTTATTTGAGACACAAATATCTAAATTTTAATTTTTTTTTTCTTTTATCAATTTTTAACACAGTTAAACTTATATTAATATTATTTATTTTATAATTAAATAACTCATAAAATTTACATGTTTTTTTTGGATAAAATTCTTAAATATTAATATTCTTTTGTTTTTAAGTTTTAAGAACTCAAATTTGTAGAAAATCTATGAATATCTTGCGGATTTTAATTTTAAAACCTAAAATCAAAAGAATATTTATATTAAAAAATTATTTTCAAAAGAAATATATAATTAAAAATAAAAAAAAATGTTAATCTATATGAATTGAAAGACTATTCAAAAATAAAATTTATATCGTATTTAAATAAATTTATCCTTACACAATGCAACGGCTATTTTGTTAGTTGGAAAGTAAAAAGAGTACTAATTTTTCAATGTTCTAAAAGTACATAAGAAATCGACAATAATTATTAAGATATCGGATATATGCTCTAAAGAGCCGAGAGTAAAAAAAACCATAGATTTATTTATATATTTAATATTTAATAAAAACTTAAAAAATATATAAAAACTATTAAAAAGTGAAACAACTAATTTTAAAATTTTAAAATTATGGTAAAATATAACAATAATATAACGTTTAAAAAAGTTTGAAGACAACATGGAACAAAGGCTAAAAACAAAGGTTATTATCATTAGATTAGAGTTATTCAATTTTAATTTATAAATCAAACGCTACAGACATGTCTGTGTATAGATACAAAAACTAACCAGTTGTGCACCCTAAAACTTAAAACGAGTCTCGTGGAATTTGCCTAACAGTATGGACCGGCCTACCAAGAAGGTAAGAATGTCAAACTTTTCGGCATAACCTTGTCGTTGGAAAATGAATCCAATACATTGTTTTATTCCCCCACTTTTATCTATTATATTATAATATGAGAATGATCAAATGTCATCATACATTATATAAGGCATACTTAAACTCTATATTGTAACAACAAATTAAGGACAAACAGTTTGATGATGTATTACTATTTTTTGTGCTTGAAAAAAGGTATTACAAATTTATGGTTAAATCTTTCTTTATAAGCAATCAATTATACTAAAGAGAATATACAATCCTTAATACAAAAGAGAGATGTTGTAAACAACCATAGGTTTAATTTTAATATTTGAGGCAAATAACATTAACAAGCAAAACAAATTTTCAATCGATATAAATAATAAACATAATGTATGTTTGAATAGTATAACAAGTGTGAGTAACTGAGGAAATAGTCTCACATTGGATAGAAATGTGGAGACTTAAGCATATATAAGTGAGAGAACTCATTCACCTATCACCTTAAGATTTTATATGGATAAGTGGTATGTCTCTCACAAGGATGTTTGTTTTTCAACTTTATATCAATGCTCTTACTATTAACTCCCTCTAACAATATATAATAGAACAAGACGAGAAAAAGATCAAATATTTGTTTATTCAATTTGATTAAAAGAATTTTCACTTCACTATTTATCTTTTTAAAGTTTCCCTTAATAAGACCATAAATTATTCCTCTCACTTTTTTGCTACAAAATCTAATATTTGCACTCTTTAAACACAAAAGAGATAATAGTTAAAACTGAAGTCCAAAAACACAACTCATTAATTATTAGAATAAAAAATTACAAATTACTTATAATATATTTTATGTTAATTTAGACAATTTCAAAATTAATATATATCTAATATTCTAACGTTAAATAAACAAATTTGCATATCGAACATGTCAAACTCGAAATTCGTGAACTGCCAAATCAGACATTCTCACTGCTTTTCAGCTTTTTGATTTTTGGCAATCTCAAAATATATTTTCTTTCTCTTCATCAACTAATGTTTTAAGGCACATTTTAACAATCTCCACCTTGACTTGAAACCGTGTTGATGTCAATTTAACCATCAACAACATTGATGTTTTCTATCATGTTAAAACTATAATCAATAACCTTGATCAAATTCAAGTCACCATTGAATCTTGATCTCACCACTTGCATCCACTTGTTTCCAATTAATCTTTTATGCCCAAGTAATTTAACAAGTTCAAAAGTATAATTTTTAAACCAGTTGACTTCACCTGCTTTTAAATGTCTCCCTGAAGGTTTTTTTTTCTTTCTATTTAGCAACTTTATAGCCACATTCAAAATATAACATTCAAGGCTAGCATAATCCTCCATTTGAGATGCTACAATCTTCCTCCTTACAATATCACGAGTCAAATGATAATCAAAGAACTTTGTAACCATTTTCTCACTACTACTAATATTTATAATAGGAAACTCTACTTCAAACTGAATTTTCTTCGGTATAGTTTCTAAAAGGTTTCTCCTTAGATTTTTACAATTCTTCCTCTAAAGAAATTCTCTCCAGTCAAATAAGTTGCTTTGACATCAACCCTTCCCTAAGAACACAATAACAACTCAGCAGTCACATGTATATTTCTCTCTTGTTTTCTGTAAAATTCAGTATACTCATCTAAAACTATCCATAGACATTTATAACGCCTTGACGCAAAATTATTAAAAATTCTCCATATTCAACTCTAGTGCAATAAACCTAGATCATCAAATATAATTATAGATAATAAATTTCGCTTGAACCAAATAAAAAAGTGCATGGTTACCATAATAATCACTCAAATAAAAATACTAAAATGAGATAATTTCAATTTATTCTTTGGTTGATTCTTCTATTATTGTCATATTTGACACGAGATAATTTATACAATGGTGAATCTGAACAAGCAACTTGGTGTCAAAATATATTAATGCTAATTTTTCTTTTTGCAATATAGAGTGCATAGAGCTCAACATACACATGGTTAGCTATATAACAGTTGTATCAACTCTTGAAGGTGACATATATAATTAAGACCTAAGTTTAGAGAACCCTGCAAAGCCAGCATATCTAAAAAAAACTTCAAAGTAATCAAGGATTCTCACTATAACTTGTCACCTACTATTCCTCTTCTTTTGTATATGAACCACCTATTATTTTACATTTTCAATGTTCCTATAGTCAAGCCGGCCAATTAACTTTCTCTTATTGCTTTTCTCTTGTTTTAATTAATCAATCTTGGTTAATTTATGTATTAAACTCACTAAGATGTGCTTTGACCAATTGGCATTCGACACATTATGTGAATGTAGCCCATGGCAGTATTTGAAAGATAAATAAATATATCAAGGTTTGATAAAGTTGTGACATCATGGGATATTTTAATTTGTTTTGTGTCTTCAAGACTATTACATGGTATTGGGATATAAGTATAAATCTATTACACTACTGACTCATTCATGTGTGTAACTATACTATATTTATCTCTTGTCAATAAAAATTTGTTTACCCTCATTCAATTAACAATTGATATATAGTATGAATCTATTAATACTGACTCATTCATAGGCATGGCAAATAAACTCGGTCCCGTTGTGGCCCGCCCGCCCCCGCCCCGAAATTAGTAGGGAAAATCCGGTTTAACCGAAGCGGTAAAACCCGTTTTATTTACTGGTGCAGCGGGTGATGGTAATACTGCACCGCACCCCCGCACCCGCCAACTAAATTTATTTTATTTTATTTGTTTTTAATAGTTTTATTACTTATTTACACTTTTTTGTACTTTTAATGTTATAATATTATGTTTATTAGAATTACTATTTATTTTTTTAAAAATAAAATTTAAATAAAACTATCAAACTTGAAAAATACTTTAAAATAATTAAATATTTAGTTTAATTATTTATTTTTAATTTTATTAAAAAAAATATAAATTTAAAAATAAAATAAAAATTTTATTCGGGCGGGTGCGGGTGAACCCGTTTTTTGTTGGGGGTGGGGACGGGTGAACAAATTTTAACTCCGAACGGGTGCGGGTGCGGGTCTGGGTCTGGGAGGCGGGTGCGGGTCTGGATGTGCTTAAACCCGCCCGACCCGCCCCGTTGCCATCCTCATTCATAAAAATTTGTTTAGACTCATTAATATTTGATATATGTAACGAATAAATTATTTATTTAATAAATTTAAAAAACGTTTTGTTATTTATAATAATTATCGGGGAGTGTACAGTTAATAATGATTAAAGCTTAAAATGATTGCTTTATTTTTACACTTGAATCAATAAGTCTCTTCATTTTAGATATGTTTTAAATTGGGTTTTGGGATTATTATGATATGATCAAGTTAGCATTTTCGTGAATTTCTTACATTATCCAAAATGTCATGAATAATTTGTTGAAGTTTAATTTGTTAACCGTGATAAATAAATAAATAAATCGTAGAGACGCTCAACTGTAAATAGAATAAAAGATGTTGCAAAACAAAGTATTGAACTAGTGCCTCTGCATAATACAATACTGCCTTATCAGTACACCATTTGAAATCTTAATTTTATAAAAAATTGTATTTATATTATATACATAAAATTATAGAAATAAAATTTTCTAAAATTTTTAAATAATATTTAAAAATTACTCATTATTATTAATTTAATAAATGTAATGAAAATAAAATTTAAATTTATCATGCAATTTTAATATCCACATATAAAAATTGCATAATAAATTAAATTCACATAAATTTTTTGACAATAACATTTATTGAAATTTAAAATTATGAGGGAATAAAATCTTTAAAAAATAAGATAAAAGTGGGAGTTAATTAGTATTTAATAAAGAAGAATAAAAAATAGAGGAAAAACAAAAACTATTAGTGAATTTGAATTACTAATTTTTTACATAAATTAATTTTTAAATAAAAATAGTTTTTGGTGATTGAATTTGCGGTCATATAATTTCCGTAGTTGGTAGCTGATTTTATTTTGTGATTGATTTAATAACATCTAAAAATTTTACTCATGAATATTAAATTTTAGTGACTAATTCAGTATTTAGGGTGATCAAAAATTTTCAAATCCGTCGTTATAACAAATTCTCTAATAGTGATATATTGAAATGGCCCAACTTTATACAGTAAAGTAATAAATAATAAATTATTATTATTATTATTATTATAATAATAATAATAATAATAATAATAATAATAATAATAATAATAATAATAATAATAATAAATTTCACAGTTATGCATCTTTTCAAAAGTTGGTTGTAGCATTAAAATTTGACCAAAAGATGAAAAGGTTAGAAATATTATATCTTTTATTATGAAGACATTTTACTAGAACGAAAGCAAGTAGTCTATTTACCTATTGAAGTGGTATTATTCTTTTGACATGAAATGAAGCTTGAAATTGACTCAAACAAGAATAAGGTGCTTGATTATGAAGATTTGTTTATATTTTCTTGGTTTCTCTAGAGATAAACAAACACAAGACATATTTTACTATTGTAACCAAATGGACATGATTCCTTTAATAATGTCATTTGATTGATGATGAATTTGAAACTATAGTAACATGAATTCTCCAATTATATATCTCCAACACTAGAGTTGAGGAACCAAGAAATAAATAAAGGGTCATTTTCATGAAAATAGATCATGACTTGACTTTAGTATTGGTCTGTTTTATTGATCAAGATATGTCATATAGTTTGGTATTGCGCTTTGTCATCTTATTCATTGCTAGTCATTCATCAATGCCTACTCATTTCCCACTTCAAGGTGGACATGGTATCTCACTTTCTCCCTCAAATCCATTTTACCTTCTTGACACTTAAACTCTCACTCATTTTAGTATCTCTTCAACCCTTTTTGCAGACTTTTATATTGATCACTTTTTTTTTTACTTTATGTTCTCTAATTATCATTGAAGAAATTATTTGATTTTCTAATTACCATAAACTCTTTTTTAATCATCATTATTATTATTGTTCAATTAGTTGTGATTTAGCCTACAAGATAATGTCTTGATAAAAAATACTACAAGATTATGTCAACAAAAATATTTTCTAAGTAAGATTAAGGTAAAAATAGAGTAGATCGATCTAATCTTTCAAGATTTAAGTTTATCTAACCAAAAACGTCTATATATAAGTTTAACACATTACGAGCAATGTTTATTTTATATGATTGGTCTTATTTTTTGAAATATGATATGGTCTATTAATCTATTTAAGAGTTTATTTGGAATATTGATCATCTCTATTTTCTAAAGATATATTTGGATAATTTAAAATTTACAGAGTAAAGTTGAGTAGAACTGAACACACTAAAATAGAGAGGAATAGAACAGAATAGAATATAAACTCTATTCTATTGTTTGAATATTTTATAACGGAGCGGAACTAATATCGTATTCCACTGTTTAGAAATTGAACAGAGCGGAAAACATTATAATTCTTTATTCTATTTTTACCTTTTACTTAATGAAAGTGAAGTTTTAAGGGACAAAATTGAAATTATGTTATTAATTTATTTCATAGATACACTCAAATTTGGATGAACGAAAAATAGACAAAAATAATGGTATTGAATAAAATGAGATTCATTACATTCTATTTTATTCGTTTTATTTTTGACAAAACTAAACGATAAAACATAACATTGTTTCACTCCAATCCATTTCATTCCATCAATTTCCATCTATCTAAATCTATCCTAAAAAAATTGAAAATTTTAATTAGTATATTGCACTATTTTCACCTCCAATATATGCTTATAAGCAAATTACTGGTAGATGATAATAGATCCTAAAATTTGTTTATAATATAGAGCAGATGGAAATCTAAAATTTAATTATTATATTGCACTATCCAATATCAGCTTATATAGATCATTTTGGTCTTAACTATTTTCAACATATAGGTATTTGATTTCAACAAAAATTAATTTTTTTCTAATATGTTAATTTTTGTTGACTCAGTTTTCTATTATATTTAAGACTGAATAGACATTTTTTCCCAACGCCACTTATTCAGATTATAATTCAATGCAATTGATTCCAATCATAGTTAATACGTTTCTTATTTGTCCTGTAAGCTAGTAATAAATTCATAATTTTGCATAACATAAAGGTTTTAAAAGGAATTCCACAATCCCAATACTAAATGATTATAGATTTAAGGGTAATAAAACAATTCTTAAAAGCAGTGACTTTGTCTTATTGGCATTTGGTCCCCTCACCTCACTCTTTTTCAATGTAAAAAATAAAAATATAATTCAGAATTTGATTCCCTTTTTCTTTTTTTTGCTTTTTTGGATTTTTTTTATAAGTGTGGAAAGAACAATTTAAACCACTTACTCAAGTGGAGAGTGGATATGAAATTACATATTAACAATAAGAAGGTTTGGAAAATGAAAGTCATGGAATCTCATAAGTGCTTCTTCTACACTTTGCTTGAAGAACATAACTGATTCTTACATGAACAATTAAGATGCAAATATTGATTAAATAAACTTATATTGATAATATTGTTTTTAATATAATAATTAGTGGTAGGAGGAAGATTTGTGGATTGAATTTAAAGACACGTTGAAAATAAATGGACCGTTGAAACTATAAAATGTGCCATAAAAGCATCTACTAGTATTTTGGAAGGCAAGATATGTTTAAAAATCATAGTGTGCTTTGATATATGTGTGTGTGAACATCTGTTGAGAAATATCACCTTTTTAAATAGGTTTCAATATTTATGAGTATAAGTATAAAAAAAAAATCTTCCTCAAACCTACAAAATCACTTTTTTAAATCCTTTTGCTTCTCTATTAGTTTAATAAATGATTTTCATATATATATATATATATATATATATATATATATATATATATTTATTGTATTTTTTATTTTATTTGTAAGTTTGTCATTTTAATATGTTGTTGTTTGTTTTGATGTTCCGTTTTTATGCGGTGTATTTTAATTTCTCATCTTTATACAATATATTTTGTTTTTCTATCTTTGTGTGGTGCTCATTTGTTTCAGGTTAGAAATATTAATTTCGATCTAGTGCAGATTCAATCAATGACTTTCACGCCATTAATGCTAAAGACATAAAGATTTCAAACAGTTCAATACAATCGTATTTACAGTTTTATGCAAATTGTTGTTTTATGCTATTAATATGGAATATGTGATTTTATTTATTATTTTTAGTTTTGACGATTTTAAATTTGTATTGCAACGACGTACTCTATCAATTTAAATTTTAAAGTATTATGTTGGAAGAGTGTGATTTAAATTTGTTTTGCGGTATCAAATTTAATTCTCAAAAATAAGAAAAAAGCATCTAACATTATAAATTACATAATGTCGTACTTGCCCATTTATTTTTGATATTTTGCAAATATTTGCTTTTTAGGTGAAACTCGTTTACAACTCGATCTCATGTATTTGTGTTTGGTTAATGCTATCATATTTGTAGATTTTTTAACGCATCTCATAAGGATGAGACGCACCTCATAAAAATTTCAAAATGCTCTTCAGAAAATCGGAAATATATTTTTGATATGCACTATTTTCTAAAATATTTGAGTAGAATCGAAAATATACTTCCGGTAGGTATCATATTTTGAAATATTTGGGTGAAAACCGAAAATATACCGGTTTCATACTAAATAATGTAATATTAAGAATTTATTCTAGATTTAGTCTCACATAGTCGCTTACATATAGATTAAAACCGAAAATATATTTCCAATTTACACCCAATATTTTTTAATGTTATCTATATGATAAAGGGTGCGAACCGAAAATATATTTATGATTTTCAAAAACAATTTTGAAATTTTATCGGATGAATAAGAAGGTGATAGAGTGGGTTAAGAAAGTCACTCATATTTTAATAAGGATGATATAACTCGTTGTTGTGGAATTTCACCCACTTGTTATATAAAGTACCATACAACAATAACTGCGTTCTTCTCCTCCAATATGGGCTGCAACTAGCTTTTATGTAACAAAATATGATCATGCTAGAGATCTTTGTGAAAAAATATCATTTGTATAATATCTTTGGAGAATTAATCTGATTAAAGATTGAACAATTTTTGTTCTATTCTTGAGAATATTTTGTCTGTTAATCCATTGCAAATGTCTCATCAATCTAAATATTTGAGAATAAGTTAGGATTACATCTTAGCCTAAAAAAAGTTAGGATTATATCGATCAATTTAAGCACACTTAAATATTCCTATGATTCTGTCTTAACTTTATGTGCAGGTGCGTGCGTGTTATTGACGTAATATATTGTTGACTATACTATTTTCTTAAATAAATTATTTATTATTTATATTGTTGAAAAAGTAACATATAAGTAAAAAGTGTCATATTTTCTCTCTCAACTAATTTAATATGTTTCTATAAGGTGTATAATTGTGTCTATTTTTTCTGCTGTGATATCTTTTTATTCGTTTTAACCCTTTAATTTTAGAGAAAAATATTAGTGAAAGTTGATTATAGATTGTTTCAATTACAAGTTGATTATTAAATTAATTTTTTAAAACAACATTATAAAGTTAAAAGTTTGTAATAGTTAGGTTAATCATGAAAAAATTAATATAATTAATCAAATAAATCTTATCCTTTTAAATATATTTTAAATTCATTAAAATAACATGAGCCTAAACATATTTCAAGGTAAAAATATGTGAAAAAACTTACACTTCAAATTAGAGTGCTGAAAAATCATATGTTTAAGACACTTGAAATATAGGGAAATTGGATTGAGAATCTTTGGTATTCTCTTGCTCGGATCCTTCAATAGTAGTAATATATGCAAACACTCTCACGTCTAAGGTAATGATGGTAGTAAGTGATAGATATTTAGATTAGAGTAATGTGTATCTAATATGTAGGTGTGAAACTACTGGTGAAATTATCGGATAGAATATCAATGAAGTCGTCATTAAACGTTTTTTATTCTGGAAAAGGAAACATCGAGTAAATCTGAGAGGGAGAAATCATAGTCTTACGACCAAGAGATCGGGTAAAGAAGTCAGTTATGCGAGGGGAAGGTATTAGTACCCTACACGCCCGTAGTACTCTACGGTATCCACTTCTACTTTCTATCACTATAAGAAATTTGTCATTTACCAACGGCAAAAATCTGTTGGTAAAACTCCAAAAACCGTTGGTAAAAGTCAAAATACCTATACCAACGGACGTATGCTTCCGTTAAGTATAATAGCATATACCAACAGAAATATTCCGTCCCTATAACTGATACCAACGACAATTTTGAACGTTGGTAAAAATTCCAGGGCTATAGCAACCGCTAATTTTATTATTTAATATGTTTACCAATAATATATTTCCGTTGGTATAGAAAAATTTAGTCGTTGGTATATGTCCCTTTTTTTTTAATATTTCTTTTGTAATTAATTTTTTTTAAACAAATATTTTTTTTATAATTAATTTTTTTTAATAATCAAATTTTAGCTATACTTTCTACATGCTTTACACACAATTTAAAGGAACTTCAAAGAAAATTTCAATTATATTCTAAAAATATCAAGTCTTACAAACATATCAAAAAAATAAAGTAACGTCATTTATATAATAACAACCACCAAAATAGATGCTACCACACAAAAAAATCAAAAAATATTTCTAATTTTCCTCTCTTCCATCTTCATCAGTGCATATATTTTGAGAATTTGTCTGGTTTTGGGCACTAGAAGCATTTGTAGCCTATTGAAAATAAAATAAAATAAATTACAAACTCTAATTTATAAATATTTTCATAATATTCGAAATATGAACTCAAAGAGTATAATATAATATACCTGTCTTGCAGCTTATAAAATAACATTCAAATCTTCTTGGGATAATCGATTTTGTATCACTGACATCATATTTGCCATAAAGACATTTGTCCTTTCTTGACTTTCTCGCATTTTCTTAAGTTCATCCCTCAACTCTTGATTTTCAGACAAAGAAGCTTTTGACTTTTTAGGCTTGATTTTCAGGTCCTTTTACTTGGGAATAAATGCCATCCTTCCAAGGCATATGATTTTGTGTCTTTTGGACCGAATGAGAAGTTTCAGCCTCATTATTATGTTTATTTAATTCTTCCTGAAATATTATAATAGATGTGATAAGACAAAATGTAACATGGAAATAACTTTATAATAACACCATATTTTGTCATACAACAAAGAAAATAGCAGTAAATATAACAAGTCATCGATCAGTTCAATTTTACTTTCACATATGGTATGAAGTAAATATAACAAGTCACATGATTTCAATTTCACTTTCACACATGATTGCAGTAGTTTTTATGTGATTTCAATTTCACACATCAGTTCAATACAAGTCAAAGAATCAAAAAGGCATGAATGAAAGGAAATCTTACAATCAATCTTGCAGCCTTTTCATTAATAATTGAACCATCTTTACGAGTACGAGTATCAATGTAAATCTCTTTGCGTGTGGGCGACACTCCTTTAGCTTTTTTTTTCTAATAGCAAACAAAAAATTTATAAGTGATTTGTGTTATAAATACAATTTACTCAAGTAAAAGCTCAAATATTAACAAACCTTTTCATTGATCAATTTTGGGAGACTTTTAGTACCCATACAATGAATATCTTCATATTTAGCACGATTCTGACTATTAATTTTACTTTCTTTCTACAATTGATACAACATAATATTAGTCAAAACTCGAAAAAAGAAACCAAATTCAAACATTTTAATAATATGACAAAATCTCTTTTCAATATGACTTACTTTTGCTTCTTCAGAAAACCAATGATGAACCAATTCACGATATTGATCTGGGTCAACTCGATAATCTGATATAGAGGATGTAACTTCTTCCATTTTACTAGGGTCAAATGCCTTTGCTTTTAAATCACACTTCCATTGTTTCCACATAATATTCATCTCAAATTTCAACATTTTTCTTGTAGTGTCATTCATAGGAGGAACGAACTCAAATATGGTCTAAACAAAAAGAGATGTGTTAAGTAAATTCAATATTAGTGATACAAAATTTGGTCCATCGTGATTTAAAAATAAAGTTGTATATATAATACCTCTATTTGTGCCAACATTGCATCTTTTTCCTCATCAGGCATATCTTTCCAAGATTTGTATTTAATGGAAGCATATTGTTTCCTTCGAACCAAACTTCCTATGAAATGAGTAACAGTCGTACCTTCAGGACCAATTGGTCGACCATACTTGTCCAAATTAACAATTATGCAACTCTCAGTGTCTATTTCCCATACGTCTAACATTCTTGTTAGGCCTCTCTTCTTTTTAGGGTGAACATCTACAAGTAAAACATAAGACATTAAGACAAAATTCAAATCTCTAATATTTTGTAGGTTTTTTCTACTTCTACATAAGAGCATAAGAACATCTATATATAATTCAAACCTTCATTAATTTGTAATTCTTCTTCTTCTGCTTCAACATCAGAAGGAATATAGTAGGAATCTTCAGACTTGTGTACGCCAACTTCCACATGACTTGGAACGAGCCTTGTTTCTTCAGTATTACTTCCTTGGGTATGAGATGAGGTTGGATGAGTTTCTTCAACATTACCTCCTTGGCATGAGATAAGGTTTGAGTCTTTTGATCTACGACTCCCAATATTCAATTTTCTCTTTGTTGGCATTGCTGTAATACATTTAATTAAAAGATAACAATATCAATATAATATGATGATATAATAAAAATACTAAATGTTAGTTCTTTAAGCATAAGCAACCACTGGAATTTGAATACTAAATGTTAGCACACAAAACATAATAAGTAAAGTACAATTGCATACAAAACATTCACTAAACATAATAAGTAAAGTACAATTGCATACAAAAGGTATAAAATTATTCAAAATTAAAACATATTCTCCCAATCTTCCTCTTCCTCAATTTGATTATTAACATCAACTTCGAGGAACACATGTAGCAAAATTTTCCAACGTCGATGACACATGTAGCAAAATTTTCCACCATGCTTTAGCCATCGTGAGGAAGTTTCAATACCACAACATGGACAAGCGTATTGACCTTTAGTACTCCATCCAGATAAGTTTGCATATGCCGAAAAGTCATTAATAGTCCAAATTATAGCAGCATAGAGTTGGAATGTCTCTTTCTTGTAGGCATCAAATGTTTTTATTCCATCTAACCATAACTATTGCTGCTCTTATACTAAAGGTTGTAGATAAACATCAATATTATTCCCAGGACCTTTAGGACCCGGAATTAGTAGCGATAACATGAAGAATGATTGTTTCATGCACATCCAAGGAGGAAGATTATAGGGAATTAGTATGGCAGGCCAAGTACTATGGGTTATGCTCATTGTTTTAAAAGGATTGAAGCCATCAAAAGCAACCCCTAATCGAACATTACGCGCGTCTGACGAAAATGTTGTATATCAAGAGTTAAACTCCTTCCAAGCAAATGAGTCGGCCGGATGCCTAAGAGACCCGTCACTCACTCTACCATCATCATCTCATTGATTCAGATATTTTAGATGACATGAATAACCTTTGTAGCCTTGGTTTCAAAGGAAACCAACGGAGGATCTTTGCGGGTAAGTTCTTACGCTTTTCAGAAGTTTCTTTTCCATTAGCATGTACATCCTCATTTGTTGCTTTCCACCTTGAAGTACCACACTTTGTACATACTTGATCTTTAATATGTTTATCCCAATACAATATATAGTCGTTAGGACAAGCATGAATCTTTTCATACCCCAAAACTAACCCTGAAATCATCTTTTTTGGTTCATAGTATGACTTCGGCAAAACATTCCCTTCTGGTAGAGCATCTCTCAATAAATCTAATAGCATGGAGAAAGACTTGTCACTCCACCCATGAAGACACTTTAAATGATACAAATGCACCATAAAGGATAGTTTGCTATACTTCTTACAGTTTAGATAAATAACTTATTCATTCTCTTTCACCAATTTGTAAAACTTGGCATTTTCTCCTACTTCTTGATTCCTTTCTCCTTCACCATAAATTGTCTCTTCTAAAGGAGGCATTGCAAAAGCATCACGAAGTAACCCGTCCATGTCATACTCCATTTCAAAATGTTGTTCAGTTGTGCCAATTGAAGTCGTAGGTTTCTCACCATGAAATATCCACTGCGTATAACATCTAAGGAATCCATGTCTCAGATCAGTTAAGTGTTCATAAACACTTTAGCGACAATGTGAATCACAGTTAGCACATTTTATACAAGGACACAATATTTTTCCGTTTTCTACTGAGTTTTGAAAAGCAAATTCAAGAAATTCGTTAACCCCTCGAATATATTCTTCACTTCCTTTTGTTGGATCACGTACCCACCCTCTATTCTCCATTCGAAAAATTTAGCTGAAACATTTGAACCAAATTATCTCGAATAAACGAAAGAGTAAGAACCTATCTGAAAAACTTAATTGAAACATTTTAACTATGCAAAATAGTCAATAGACATTGAATCATGGTCATGGAAGCTTTCTGCTTGAATGATTTATAGGTGACATTAGGGACGAAACTAAGTTTAGCAATGAAACTCTTTCATGTTAGTAGAACTTCTTTCATGTACATTAAATTTTATATACCTATTTTTTTCTTCATATTTTTTATATACTTATTTGTTAATATGAAACTCAAATTTAATATACATTAACAGTAAACATAAGAGATTTATACTAAAGCTTAAAAAGAAACTGCAAATCAAATCACAACTATTGAACAAATTGTCTAATAAAAAGAGTATTTAATATTCGTTCTTCTTTTATCTTTAAAATCCATTTTTTCAATATTATTTTATTATAATGTTGATAAGAAACACAAGAAATAGACTCTTCCAAATTGGAGAAAATAAAAAGAGTATTTAATATCCCATTCATTTTCAGAATAATCTCTTTTTTCTCTTCTTTTTACTTTTTTCTAGTTTGATAGAGATGACAAGACTTTGAAGACCCTAGACCATGTTTTATTGTTTTTAATCACTCATTTCAGTCTATGCTATTATATTTTATTGTTCTTACTCAGTCAGTTCAACTCAAATCAATTAAGTCATATTATAATTAGATCTTATTTTACTGTTTTAATCAGTCACTTCAGCTCACAACACATCCCTAAATCCTAACTATTACATTTTGCAAGAATAACAAATTTGGCAAGAGTAACTAACACAACCAATGTTTATTTTAACAATCAAATTCAAACACATAGCTAACTGGTTTTGTAGAAGGATATAAATATTAAACACATTCCATGGCAGAGAATAGACAAATTCCATGGCAGAGAACACATACATTAATCTAAATATTAAACACCCAGCCAACTCAAGTAACAAAATGATTAAAAAAAGACAATCTCAACAGGAGAAAAACTATATTAAACACAAACCTGGTATAATCTCAACAACAGAAGGAATTGTAGCTTCAAAAACTTTGTAGTTTTGAATGAGCAACAAATTATCAATTCACGAGTATTCTATTAATTACTTGGCGGAATATATCGCACAACCAACATCCTGTTTCAACAAGTTATCACTATAATCAAAATCCAAACATCAATTTCAATCACAAACAAAATCCTACATTATAATGGTTAAATTCAACAACAAAAACCCACATTGATAGTTGAAACAAGATGAAAAACTCACTACTAAAAGATCAAATAAACCTAAACCTAAGAACAACTAATGGACCAGAAACAATAATCATAAGAAAATGAATAATCAATGATTACAAACAACAAAACAGTTAAGGAGAAAGAGAAGAGAACTTGAAACCTTAAGATGGCAAGGGTTTGTTGCGGAAGTGGGAAGATAATAAAGATTTGGACGGCCAGGATTTTTGATAGCAACAGGAAGTATCGAATTGGTTGTAAGGTCAAAGGCAATGGATTTTCATCTTGTTTCAGCTATGCACCTTGAAGACGGCAAGGGCTTGTTGCGGAAGTGGGAAAAATTTGTGAGGGAACGAGAATGACTTGTGTGGGAAATGAATTTTCCCTAATTTGCTCTTTGATAGAAAACGTGAGGTCAGTATAAGTTCACCAAAATAAATGTTTTATTAAAATATAATAATAAAAAGAGATTTATGTCGATTTATTATAAAAAATTAATGTGGTAAAGGTGAGGTCTTTATAAAAATTTATGTCAATTTATGTGGTAAAGGTTAATTAAAAAAATTAATAATAAATGTGAATTTATTATTAAAGGTTAAATAAAAGTAATTTTATGTCTCGTGTTCGATTCCAGCCAGCATTTTTTTCTAAAGTGAAAAACTGAGTGTTTTTTATTTAGGAATATTGGATACCCTTTACCAACCCTTAGTTTGTAATTTCAGACTCTAAATGTTATCTATACCAACGCCTCTTTTTACCGTCACTAAAGAGGACCGTTGGTATATGGCAAATTTCTTGTAGTGTATCTATTGGGTGTGGGTATCTATTTACAACTTATGTCTAAGGAAAAGTGAATGAATGCAAAGTATTATGTACAAAAAGAAAGGTTTTTTTAGTCGTGTTTGTCGCGGTTGCGAACCTTTAGTGCCTACGTACCCCATTCGTGCAATTAGGGGTCAAAGCACTACGTAGTTCTCCTCAAAAAAATTGGTGAGTTGCAATGTTTTTTATGAGAAATTCCATTTTGCATCCTTACGATTAGGATTGCAATTTGTGCTTAGCGTTGCAGATTATCGTAAGACTCATGCTCGGCCAATCGCACACTTAGTAACTCGCTTGGATTTGAAAAGAAACACCCTTATTGAAAAGTTTTTCATAGAAAATGGTTCGAAGACAAAAAGATTTGAAGTTGGTGGATTGATTTTACCTTGGCGAAAGGATTTGAGTTTATTAACATGTTTTGAGATTTGATAAAGAAAATGGTTTTGGTTTTATTATGCAAAAGGGGAAAGAAAACATCTAAGGGAAACTATCTAGATCTATCCCTAATGTTATCATACAAAGGTGGCCCTAAGTCAAGGATGAAAAGGGAATATCTACCTATGTTGACATGCAAGGATGACTATCCTAAAGTCTAAGCTCGAAATCTATCCCAATCGATCAGTCCTAGGGGAAACTATCCTAATATCCACCTTGGTTGATCAACCAAGGGATACAAAGGAAGGAGGCAAGCAAGTGGTTTTGCAGAAGCACACAAACAATGTAATGCACAAACAAATAATATACTCATGCGCGGGGAAGATGAAAAAATCCAATTGCCTCAAAGGTAGCGAATCACCCGAGTCAACCAGGAGCTTTCTTTCAGAGAAAAACCATATCCACGGCGAGACAGACTGCGCCAACCAGGAGTTTTCTCATGGGAGAAAGGGATTCACGCCTTGATATGAATTACCAAGTGTGAAGAGCATATGAGTGTGAGTATAAGCGCATGACGATGCGAACTCCATGACAAAGCGTGGAGGGTCAGAATAGGGAACCCTTTCCACTATATATATATGACTCGATAAAAGAAGCTTCACAGTTCGCATGAGCTGAGCTGACACAGACTGAACTAGGCGGGGGTTGGTTGATAACCCTTTTCCATGTGCCTTTCTCATCGGGACTTAATGGTGGTGCCATATCAAGTTTCCTAACCACTATACTTCTATACGAGCACAAAAGTAAACACCTACTGAAATGTACTTCCTTGCACGGCAGGATTTCAAACAAACCAAACACAGGTAGCACACCATATGCGGAATTGCCCTAAACGGGTCTTTAAATAAACCAGAGGGGTTCATGACATGCTCCAACAACGGAAGCCCTATCATGCATCTCTATTCCTACATCTCATGGCAAGGAAAGCGGTAAACACCCTACTTCTCATGCTCTCTAGAAAAGCGATAAAAGAATGAGATAAAAAAAGGTAAGAAAATACCGAACGGATAACAATCCGTAAAAGCTATAGCAAATAGCAAATACTCCAGAAAACTTCGTGAACTGCTGACAAGCAATAAATAAATTCGGTAAGCAATGCGTAGAAGCATCAATAAGCATGGTCGAAATGTGTGTCGTACACATCCGAGTACCAACAAGAATCTGCAAGGGATAACCATCCATACAATACAAGCAGACAAAGAAAAATGTCATATACACAAAATATAACGTGTATCGTACACATTCGTCCAATGGGACACCTGCACCAGATAACCATCCTTGGCAACGCAAGCCAATAATGTACAATGACATGTGCACAAGACAAAGAGTGTGTATCATACACATCCGAGTCAAACAATAAAAACCTGCACAAATGTATTAACCAATACATAATGGCTAACGGAATGTGTATCGTACACATCCGTACAACAAGTACCTACACAAAATTAATCATGCAATAGGAATGAGGAACGATAAAAAGTAATCTCGCATGTCGAACACGAAATTTGGATCAAAACGATAATCCAAACAAAGTTCTCGATTACACAATCATGCGATAATTATGTAATCAGAAACTACCTCAAAGTACCTTGCATAACTAACAAACATGTTACAAATAACAAGGAAAATGTATGTGAGAAATAGTAGATGAAATCTTGGAGAAAGCATGGCATTTGAACAATTAAACAAACAAAAATGATTTTTCTGGTTTCAGTGAAGTAACGGGTTACTTCAGAATGGTAACGGGTTTCTTCAACCAAAAATGAAGAATTTGGTCACTGACTCAGTGAAGTAACGAGTTACTTCAGAATGGTAACAGGTTACTTCAGCCAAAATGGCAAAAACAGTAATTCTTCCAATTGAAGTAACGGGTTACTTCAGTCAAAATCTGAAATTTTTAATGTGAAAATGGTGAGGTAACGGGTTACCAGTTTGAGGTAGCGGGTTACTTCACTGAAGCAGTTGCTAATCTTTGTATTTTTAGGCTTTGGAGCATGGTTGAAGTATTTAAACAAACACCTAGCCTACATCTATCAACACATGGTTTTGTGCATGAATTAAAGCTTAATCCTAAAGATAAACACATACAAATCAAGGATTCACATCCATAATTTGATAAACATCAACAAGTAACCACTTGAATAAGCATTTTTCTTATGATAATCAATTAATCAATAAGTGCTTTCTTTTTTTATCCAATTCGGGATTTCAACATTATGATCATACCAAATCAAAGTTTCTCAACTTGATCCACAATCTCAATTCAATTCCTTAATTAATGTCTTGATTAATTTTCAATTCCACAAAAGTGCTTATTCAAGAATCAATTATTACAAAAGTGCTTAAATAAAGAAGTCTTATCATCGAAACGAAGAGAAGAACGAGAAGAAGAGATCGTCGATGTCGAATCGAAGACCGGAGGGGAGATAATAAGAGAAAATGATGCGCGAAGCTTGGGAAAGAGAAGGGGGAAACTTCAATTCTTCACCTCGGCGCCTTGAATGTTCTTCAATATTCTTGAGAAAACTTGATGAAAAGCTTGATTTGATTCTTGAGAATTGAGAGAGAATAGAAGAGTGTGTTTTGGTGAAATTTGACAAAATGAATTCAATCCTCCTCAATTATGAGGGTAAAAATTGATTTATACTTGAATATTGCCTTGAGTGAAAATGGACTCAAGATTGAGCCTAAATTACCTTTGTCCGACAAAATTTCGTGAACAGTGCCAAACCTCGAGAACTGTTCCAAATTTGAAATCGGGCCCAACACAAAAAATTTCCGGAAATAAAAATTGGTCATTTGAGACAAAAGTTCGACTCAATCGGACAAACGGTTAAGGAGATAAAATAATTTGAAGTTTCAGCTCACATTTCGGACATCTGACACATGCAGAATTTTAATAGTGCCACCTGAGGAAAACGCTTCGAACGGGGATCTTCTGATTAAAATCCGAACTCAAGATGTGCGCAAAGATTGAAGCCAACGAAATTTGTAAACTTTAGACACCAGTCCCATCACGTTTCGGTAAAAAAATTGAGTGAGATATGATTTTTCGAACGTTGCGCATCAGATGAAATAATGCTCACTTCGGCTCAAATAACCCTTCAAAGAATAAAATTCTGGTATTGATCCATAACGAATTGGCTCTCGGCTCGTGAAAGAAAGTTGAAAAGGACGTCGAGACGAAATTTTAGACACTAGAACTGCTCAATTTTGACATTCCAGTCAGGAGTTATGAATTTTTTAGTGTACCATAAACACGGTTCAACCATAAAAGCTCAGTTTATTCCACTTGAAAGATTAATTTTTCCGAAGACTTTCTTCACACAATTAACTTCCGACCTGAGAATGAAAGTTGGAGACAATATAGAGATGGACTCGCCGATCGAAAATAATCTGAAAATAGCTAATGAGTTGAGAGTTATGAATTTTGCAGCATCCGAAACATAAAAGAAATTGAATTTCGCTTTATTAAGAAATGAACTATCGGAGTCCTTTCTTGATGAATTGGCTTTCTATCTGAACAGATAAACTGGAAGACGTACTGAAATAGTTCTAACGTCTGTAGAACCAACCCGAGATAACCTTCTTACCAAAAGATCATGAATCAAGCATATGAACTGAAAGATATCAATTTCTGGTTCAAAATAGTTTGAATTGGCTGAAACACGCGGTTTCTTCCATAACTTGAGATGCTCTTAACCTCGTAACCATGAGATAAATGATATGGATGTATATTCATGATAATGGTCTGCGATTGGATAAGAGGAAAGGTGAGAGGATGTGTTATTGTCACTTTGCTCTAGACTCTTGCTCCTTTGTCTTCTTTCTAAAAATGATGTTGGTAAAACATGTTTCATTTGGGAAAATATCTTGACCAACTGGTACAATAGGTTTTGTTGTTATTTTCTTGACAAATTTGATTTGATTTTGTGAGGTTCTTTTGAATACATCTCTCTTATTTGCGCATATCAATAAGATTTTATTTGGAACAATTGATTTTATCTCCAACTATACATTTGTTTCTAAAATTGTATGTTGAGACAATTTAGGAAATTTATGATGTTTCGTTCCAAAATTCAAGGAGATTATTCTACATAATTGGTGGAGCCCTCGGCTTCTGGATCAACAACAAATTGGGTGAATATTTCAAAGCCCGTAGTCTACTGAGGAGGTTATAAAAGAAAAAATTAAACCTAATGTTATAAATAACTTAAGAAAAATAAGGGGAAGCTTGATATTCAAGAGTCTTAGAGTCTGAGAGTTTTTCAAGTGTGTTTTATTTTTGTATGTCACTCATGTATTATTGTTTGAAAAGTGAATTTTGACTGATTGTTCATTGTCAATCACTCATAAGATTTTAAGCAAAGAGTGAATTATGTGTAATTGGAAGTATGTTCTTCTGTTTAGGTCTTTTATTATTATCTAGGAGGTTCCTAGGTAGAAGTTGCATAAATTAGTGATTAGGTGATAAGTTGTAAACTAGGATTATTTAGCTTTAAAATAATAATATCATAGTGGATTTACTTCCTAGCTTGGATGCCCCCAGAGTAGGTGATTCTGCACTAAACTGGGTTAACAATTGAATGTGCTATTTATCTTCAACAATTTAATTTTTGCATAATTCATAATTTCTGCAAATTGTTGTATCAGGAAGATGATGTCTTAACGTTTGTCCTGAGATTGTGTTTTGGTGTTGTGACATCTGTCTTAACATCTATTTGAAAGTTCCAGAATTTCATGTAAAAACTTGAATAGATTGGGAAACAGTGGTAGAAAATAGGTTTTGTTCTTGGGAATTTGGAATGTTATTTTTTTGCAACTCATTTTTAGTATCATGTAGCAATTCTTGGAAGTATACTGAATTAGAAAGTTGCTCTCCCCATAGATTATACAACTTTAATTGAGACGATTAAACATTTATTTATATTCTCGTCTTTTATCTTTCTCTTGCTTGCTATAAATTTTCTTACTCTAAAATTGGGTGATATATTTTGTTGCTTAAGTTTATTTATTTTGGTTGTCATTGTTCTTTGTGCGACACATTTTTTCTCTTGATAAATTTAATATTAAGAATAAATTTCAACGAGAGCTTGGTGTAATTGAACCTTTCCTTTTATCCACAAGTGGCTTCCACCGTGGGGCAATGAGATTTTGTTTACAAGTGAGCATCAAAATTTTGAAATGGAAGACCGATAATTTTACTATAGATTTTTGAGTTGTGGAAAACAAAGATACAAGCAAAATTAACTCAAAAGAAGTATGTTGAAGCATTAAAATGTGAAACATTTATTTATGCATGCCTAACACGAGCAAATAAGGATGATATGGTGGATAAGGCCAAAAGTGTTATTATCTTGTGCTTTACGGACAAATTTTTAAGAGAAGTCGGGGAGAAGATTGTGGCTTCGATGCATGCAAAGCTTGAATCTTTGTAAATGACCCCAAGTATTATTTTACATGTTGTATTTGAACCCACAAGTCTTTCTGTTGTGAATCAGATGCCTTAAAAACAAACTACAAACTTGTTGCTTAATGATCAAGAAACAAAAAAGGGTAGAATATATGAGGAACACGATGGATACAAGGATTGGTTATTAACTGCTATTCTTTCTTTTATCTTCAAAATAAGATTACAAGTATACAAGAATAACAAATAATCCTGTCACCCTAAATTAGGATTTGCAGTTTACAATGATGAGAGACTAGTATGCTATTTATAATAAATCTAACGTACTAAACTAATGGGCTTTTATCACAAATATCCATTACAAGCTAACTTAGGGTACAAGCTAACTTAACTAATTGGACATAACAAACAGGCCCAATTTGATGCTAACAATCCTAGCATCCTTCAAAACTACAAGCTAGAACACACTTCGACTACAACTTGTAACACTTTGGCAGTATCATGTGAGCAACCTTTGACTACATGCTAAACCATGTCGAATCATCGAACCAAGATACTACCTTCGATATAATAGAGTTCGATCCAATATCTCACAAATCTCCACCTTGGAACAAACTCTATTATCAAAGAATGAACTAGCTTTCTTCATGCAACTTTATCAACTGCATACAGTGGAAAAACTTGCAACTTGCAATGTCTTGGTGATCATATCAGCAACATTGTGTTATATCAAAACCTTCAGCACTTGGACTTCTCCATGCTCGATTACCTATCTGACAAAATGCAGCCTCACATCAATGTGATTGGTTCGCTCATGATAGGCTGAATTCTTCGACGGGTGTATTGCACTTTGACTATCACATTTAATAGTGATAACTTCACCTTGAATTGTTAGATCCTTAACAAAACCTTCAAGTCACAATGCTTCCTTCACAACTTCAGTTTAAGCAATATATTCCGCTTCAGTGGTTGATAATGCAACAACCTTCTAAAGTGTCCCTTTCCAACTAATTATTATACCAAACATAGTGAAAATATAGCCAGAAATAGATTTTTTGGAATCCATACAACCTGCATAATCAGAGTCGACATATCCTTCGATTACTGCTTTACTATCTTCATCCAAGGCTCCACCATAAATTAAGACTCTATTCATAGACCCATTTATGTACCTTAGAATCCACTTCAATGCTTACCAGTGATCCTTTCCAGGATTCTCCGTATACCTGCTCACAAGACTTATTGCATATGATATGTTCGGTCTAGTACAGACCGTAGATATGCCTCTTGAGATAAGCATAATTTTGACTGCTTCCTATCTCTTGGAATATCAATCCCAAGAATCTTGGAAGCTACTCCCAGATCCTTCATTTCGAACTCCTTATTGAGTTCAGCCTTCACCCTCATTACCTCTTCGACATTGTTGCTTGCTACGAGAATATCATCAACATAAAGCAATAAAGTGACAAATAAATTACCATGACGAAATCTGAAGTAAATATAGTGGTCGAACTGACTTCTATTGAAACTTATGCATGCCATTAACTTGTCGAATCTCCTATTCCATTGTCGAGGAGATTGTTTCAACCCGTATAAATATTTATTCAACTTGCACACATAATCTTCCTTTCCCTTTTCGACATACCCTCCAGGTTCCCTCATCAGGATTGTTCCATCTAGATCACCATACAAGAACGCACTTTTCACATCCATTTGTTCCAGTTCAAGATCTAATTGTGCCACCATGGCAACCAACATTTGAATGGACCTATGCTTCACAATAGGAGAAAACACGTCATTGAAGTCTACACCTTATTTTTGAGTGAAACCCCTTGCAACCAACCTTACCTTGTATCTTTTCGATGCCACTCCTTTGATTCCTTCCTTAACTTTGAAAATCCATTTACACCTGACTAACCTGGCACCAGCAGGTTTCTTGATCAATTCCGAAGTGTTGTTATCATGAAGATATTTCATCTTATCATTCATGGCCTTCAGCTATTCAGTCTTATTTCGACTCCTTATAACTTCCTATAGTCTCTAGGTTCTTTGTCTAGAACCTCACTTGTTGAGATTAAGGCATAAGCTATAATATCTGCATACCCAATTCTTTGAGGTGGCTTGATGACTCTTATTATCCTATATCTTCCCATTAGGTAGTCATGAGAGTTTCCTCAACTTCATCAGCATCTTTTGCTTCTTCTTCAACTTCATCTAGGATACGCAATTCATCATCAACATGCTCCACCTCAACAGGAATCTTTACCTGTTCCAGCTCTTCGTCAAATATTTCTTCACTTCGGCCATCATCATTAGTTTTCTTGAAAGCCATTTCAGCTTCATTGAAAACTACCTCTCGACTCGTGATAATCCTTCTGCGATCATGCTCTAGGCACCATAGCCTATAAGCTTTGACTCCTTCAGGGTATCCCATGAGCATGCAATTAATATCTCTAGGATCGACCTTGTCTTGCTTAATATAAGCATAGGCTACACAGCCAAATACTCTCAGTTTGTCGGGATCTGGTGGATGTCCCGACAAAACTTCTTCAGGTGTCTTCATATCTAACACAATCGAAGGACATTTGTTTATTAGATATGTTGTGGTCGAAACAACCTCATCCCAAAACACCTTCTTTAGCCCAGCACTAGTCAACATGCACCTAACTCTTTCCAAGATGGTTCGATTAAACCTTTCATCAAAACCATTTTTTATGGAGTGCATACAATAGTTCTGCGTCTTGCAATACTAGAGGCAACACAAAAGATGTTGAATGGCTAATTGAAAAATTCAAGATCATTGTCTGTTCTTAACCTCTTGGCCTTTTTGCCAATCTGATTTTCCACCAGAGTCTTCCAACTTTTGAAATTCTCAAAAATTTCATCCTTAGTCTTCTGGATGAATACCCATAACTTTCTGGAATAGTCATCTACTATGGATAGAAAATACCTTGCTCTTGAATATGATGGTCACCTTGCAGGCCCCTAAAGATCAGCATGGATGTAATCAAGGGATCCATGTGTTCTTTTTTTGCCTTTGTTGAACTTCAATCTGCAAGATTTTCCAAGCACACAGGGTTCAAAAACTTCACCTTTTCGACTTTGTCTCCACCAAGAAAATTTTGTTTCCCCAATTCGACCAGACCTTTTTCATTGACATGGCCCAATCTCATGTGCCAGATTTTTGTTTTTGATAAAGGTTTCATGGATACAAAAATTTTCGAACCACTTACAACTTCATCCTCAAGGGTGTACAAGCCTTGTCTCTTCACGACTCTCAAGAATTCCTTCGACCCCTTCATGACTCTTAGGATACTTTTCTCTTCTTGGAAAACGTATCCTTTCTTGTCGAATTCACCAAGAGAAATCAAATTTCTCTTTAAATCAGGTACATACTTGACTTCAGTCAATAACCTTATTGACTCGTCATAGAGCTTGAATCTCACATATCCAATACCTGTAATCTTGCAAGCTTTGTTGTTTCCCAACAATACATATCCACCATCTTGATCACACAATTCCTCAAACAAGTCTTTGTTTGGAGTCATGTGCCAAGTGCACCCGTAATCCATAATCCAATCCTTCGACGGGTTGCTGCTCGAAACCACAAGAACATCAGATGAGTCGAACTCATCTTCAACAATAGCTGCATTGCCATTATCCTTACATCCATGATCTTTCAGGCGTCTAGGGCACACCTTTCTTGTGTGACCCTCCTTCTTACAATGATAGCATCGCATACCATATGCTCCCCACTTTAAAACTTCTACTAACTTTTACCTTTCTTCTTGTCGAACGTATTGTCCTTTCGCAAGAATTTTCCTTTAATGGCCCAACCTTCACCAATTGTCAAAGATTTATGCTCTTTTCGTTCGTTCAAGTCCTTTGAATACAAGGTTGATTAAACTTCTTCAAAGTTCTGGGACTCTCTTGCATACAAAAGGGTTTCTTCGAAGTGAGTATGTGATATGGGCAAAGCGCACAACAGCAACAATGCTTGATCTTCATCCACGATCTTCACATCAATATTTTCAAGATCAAGAATCAACTTGTTGAACATATCCAACTACTCAGTTAAGACTTTGTCTTTATTAATCTTGAATGAATACAAAGCTTGTTTTAGGTAGAGTTGATTTACTAGAGATTTAGTGATGTATAAACTTTCAAGCTTCACCCATAATCCTACTGTCATTGTCTCCTTTGATACCTATCGAAGAACCTTATCACCAAGGCTCAACAAAATTGTGATGTGGGCCTTCTCAATCATCACCGTCTTCTCATCTGCAGTTAACACAATGTTCATGGTCACCTCTCCCTTCGATGCTTCCAAACAACCCTGCAGAACTAGTAGGGCTTTCATTTTCAAGCGCCATAGACCAAAATCGTTCACTTTGGTGAACTTTTCAATCTCATACTTTGTTCAAGGAATCTTCTCCTAGCATCGTTCGACACTACAAGCTAGAACACACTTCGACTATAATTTGTAACACTTCGACAACAACATGTGACCAACCTTAGACTGCATGTTAAACCCTGTCAATCCGTCAAACCAAGATACTACATTCGATCCAATAGAGTTTGATTCAATATCTCACACTTTCAATCATAGTTTTTACTAGGCATCTCTACACCTACATCTATGACCCATACATTTAATATGAAAATACTATTTTACTCTTAAATTAAATTAAGCAGCACAATTTTCTATTTTACCTCATCCTCACTTTTAAAAAAATTCAAGAATTATTCGCATCTCCCAATCATCCATACACAGTGACAAGTAAGTTTGTATTTTTTAAATGTATAAGTTAGTACAAGAGTTTTACAAAATTGTTATAAATGAGGTGTAGTTTTACTGTATTTGGAGACGTGTTGTAACACCCTATTTCCCCAACGAATTATTTAATAGAAATTAGAGTAAAATAAAATTTTGAAATAGGATGTCACATCTTTCGACATCTCAAAAACCTGGTCGAGTATAATTAAATAGATACATAACACAACAAATTCGGTTTAACTCACAACATCTTCAACATAGTCTCAATGTCAACTTTATTATCACAATGGAAAAGAAAGAGTTATCATCTTTAACATCTTTACCTCAAAACATGAAACAACAAAATAATCAAATAATAGGAGTTTATACTACTCCATCATAATCTTCAAACAAAACAATGAAATATCAAAACAAGCATTCAATCCCCCGGTGTTACGTTTTAGATCATTGGCACTGACTCTATATAAGAAGAGCAACCTCTTCTAGACTTTGCAACTTGAACTATTTCTAATTATCTGCACGTAATCCACGTAGAGGCAACATTCAAATAAAATGGGAGAGATATCAAAACAATATAAGAAGAAAAAGAAGAATGAGCAGATAGAAATTATAATTATACATCTTTACCTCACACCATATCATTGATCATTATACTACAAGGCACATCAATAACATCAAACGCATAATAACACAAAATCAGTCACAATAAAAATAAAAGACTCAATCAATGCCCAAGCAAGTAACCTTTAACAACATGTAATGCAGTGAAACTGACACTGACCAAATGCATATGGTACCAATAGGGCAATACCCTCAAAATAATAAATGCCAACTTGGGGCAACAACGCCAATACAGGCCATCTTCCGCCAATACATGACATATTTAATGAATGCATGAGACACTGGCATACAACAACTTAATTTTACATTGATCAATTTATACTCATCAATGACAAGCCAATACAGGCCATCATCATCATCCTTAACCTGCATATCATGTCACACAGTCCAGACATTCGCACAACATCGTTTTACTCATTCGCAACATGAATTATCACATATAGCTCAGAAACATACATACATACAGATAGGTACTAATGTCGGTGAAATAATTATCTAATGAGTTCCAATTTATTTTTATAAGATAGGAAATAATTTTAGCTTTCCAATGATCCAAATGTCGTGTCAAACGGACACTCGAGGCGAGAATTACGATTTTTCAAATTTTTCAACAAGATCAAGAATAACCTTACCCACTAACAACATCGGTCGAACTCAACTTTTCAAAATGTCTCCTCAGAATTGTTATTGTAATAACAAAAATCTCAAATTTTCACGTGGTAACCGGTTACCCTGCGATAGCAAAGTAAAATTCTGCAACTTTTCCAATTGCGATTTCTCATGTTTTGACACCAAAATTTCATCATTCAATTATGCTAATTATTTCACCAACATTATCTATCAATTACAACCAACATACATCATCAAATTTCATCACAAATATACCAAAATCATCAAGAATTCGTCAATGGGGAAAAATCTCAAAAAACAACCAAATAGGGAGAAATCAAAATATACAACCATGAGACCTAAACCCCGCCATACCCCCATCACTATACAACACATTATAGTGTTAGAATCTCACTCTTACCTTATATTAGTGCCTGATTCCTGATTCCTACGGTGATTCTCTTTCCATAGCTTCCTAGTGCTTTTTTCCTCTTCTCACTTCCAAGCTTATTTTCCTCTATTTCTACGTACTAACCTTTTTTCCTTCTCCAATTCTATTTGTATTCCTCTAGTAACCCTTTGACCCTTAAATCCATATTCCAATCTTGCCCTTCTTAAATTAAAATAATAATAGTAATATAATTATAAAAACTAAAATCATTATTTTATTTCAAATAATATTCATATTATACTAGCATTATCCTTTCACTTCTATGGTTCTACATTATTAGTCATACACCCCCAATGTCTTAATTTCCATAATTCTTACATCTTCTAATCCTCCAATAATCCAATTAAAACACGTCTTAAAATTCACCAACATATATAAACACATCATATCATCTATTTTATTTTCAATAAAATAATTCTAATTAAATCGGGGTTTTACAACTCTTCCCCACTTAGAATATTTTTGTCCTCGAAAATTGACTAATACGAACAACTCTGAATATGACTCTCACATTTTATCCTCCAGCTCCAACATCATCCTTAGCAACCTTTTGAATACTACTATCTAACATTCCATATCGTCAACCACAATAATCTAACATGCATCACTATCGAGTCATGAATGCACAGGCTAATTTCCTCCTTGTCTCATCACCCTAGAATAAAAATACATCACTTCATTATACAACAACGTCGTTGTAAGCACATAAACATAACCATAATATTGCCAACGGTGACACATACATACCAATACTACAATGCTACCTCTCACCAATCGAACATGCAATTCAATACATTCTATTGACATGTCAGCAACATGAAAAACATACAAATTCTCCACCTATCACTTCCATTGTGGAACATCCGCTGGTTTGCATTATTCCTTCAATCATATAATGTTTAACCCTCGACTCCTAACAAGTCACAAACGCATAAGGAACTGTGCCAAATCACACTTCAGTCGCGCAACTCTGATCATCTACCTTAAAGTCATTGTCCTTATTTGATTCCCATAAATTATTAGATCTACAAGTTCAGCATCTATCTTCAGTTTCTCTTTGGTATCCACCAGAAAATCAATGTTATCTTTTTAACATCCTCAACCTTCCACTCTACAGCGTTAGCTTGCATACTAACTCAACTCTTAGAACTGTTCAGTAAGTCCCAACTCTTTCATAGACACTTTTTTTATTAGGTTCACACAAAATGGTGAACAACTATCCTTTCAATAAAACACCAATTCACTTTACACATTATCAAGCTAGTACGATAAGTATATCTCATCCAACACGATCCTGTCTACTATCAACAACATATCAAGGGTGATCAGTTCCTCAATTTGTCAATGGGTAGCCGACAACCATAATGGTGGTATAACTTGTCAGTAACCAACTATAATAGCATCCTTCACCTCATGCTCAAAGTTATCTGAGCATAATGTCCAACAATCTCTCCAAGGATTACAATATTTTTCTTAATTTTCTTTATTTCTACCTCTTCAATGATACATAAATTCCAAAAATCTGTTTCATAGTCTCCATTACGCGCACGCAGCATAACACAATTGTTAAGTATATTCTAATACATGAAAACTAATATACCAAGTATAATCCAAATCGTTTCGTTCCAAAAGAAGTCTTTATTCAGTTAGAAGACTTTTACCACATCAATAAATCCTTACTCATTTCCTTTAATCTCACATTTTGATCTCATTCATATCACAATCTCAACACTACCATTCCTTCATACGGTTGGTGATAGAACTCCCCGATTTCTCTCTAACTCATGTCTATACTTTTCCGTCAAAACAATTATTCCAATCCTTTTTGAATTTATCTTCCCTCTAGCATTACTTCTCTTCTCCCAAGAGTATTCTCATTCTAATCATCCTTAATCAGAATAATTTTCATCTATATGCACTTATCTAATACATTCACATCCTTATTAATGTCGAACATCTCATTCCCTTAACTCAATCACTAACAACATATCTCGTTTGACCTAGTCCCAAGAAAACTGTGATAATAACCAGTTGATCCTGAAAAGTTTCTACTCTCCATAAAAAAATTTCAGAGCCTCTCAATATAGACCTTTATTTACTTTGAATAGATGCCATAGATATCTTCATTCGAAATATAAATATTCAAAAAAAAATGTTAGAACAAGATTTGGTTCTGCAATTATGTCTCTGAGCTTTGATGATAATAAAAAGTATGTTTGAGTGAACAATTTTGTTACTCTAATGTTTGTTGTATTTTTAAGAATAAACAAACATGTTCTGCTTCTGATGGATGACATAGCCAAGACATTAGAAGAGAAAATGCTCCGCTTTTAAGCTACAAAGGTTATGATGAACAAGTAGCGAGGAAAGCTTCAAAAGACTCTGAAGCTAAGTTACATTGATACGTCAGTCTGAAGAAACCAGTCTGAAGATCTCAAGACAGAACATCTGAATTAACATTGTCTAAGATGCTGATGACTTGAGTTTTAGAAGAAAAAGGTTTCTGAATACCAAGTGCTTAAATACTATGAAGACGTGGCTCTGAAGACTCTAAAGATTTAAAGTTCTTCTGAACATATTTATGATACAAGGTTACACAAGACCAAGTGTTGAGGACTATGAAGGCGTGGTTTTGAAGACTCTGAAGACTTGAAGTTCTTTCAACCTTATGATACGATGCAAGGTTCTTCATAACCAAGTGCTAAAGACTCTGAAGAGGAAGATCTGAATACTCTAAAGGCTTGAAGTTTTGATTAACCAGAAGTTAGATTCTCTCCTCTTACTCATGCTCGCAAAAGCCTTTGAAGTAAAAAAGGTTAGAAGATAATGTAAGCGTTCTCTCAAGCCGCCACAAATTTCATCTTTCCAGATGTACCCTCCAACGGTTACATCACATGCATGGCTCTATATAAAGGCTTGAAGACTTGAAGAAACACCTGCTAATACATTGCTTATTCACGAGGAAACTCACTACGCTCAAACATTATTATTTCTTTGTAAAAAGTTGTATATTCTTTCAAGTCATCTGTACTAAAAATATGTTTACATATCAGCTTGTGTAGAAGCATATTTACTTGTAAACAAACTTGTTATCAAACTGTTGTTTGATTGTTCCTTGAGAGACCAGTTGGGTCAACATTCTCGAGAAGTATAGGATAGTTAGTCTTAGAGGTTGTTAGTCATACACAATTGGTGTGTGCAGGTGTTAGTCACTTCCAGTTGGGTTGTGCAAGTGTAATAATCAGTTGGATTATTGGATTAAGTCCTCGTTGGAGAGAGGCATATCACCTCGGAAGGGTGGACTAGAGTGGCTTGAAGTTTTAAAGTGAACTAGTATAAAAATATTGTGTTCTTTACTGATTTCATATTCTTTCAATCTTTATCAAGAGCAAAAGCAATCATTTTTAAAGGGGATTGTGTTTTTAAAAGAAAAGTTTTTCAAAGGAGAAAACCCAATTCAAACCCCCCATTTCTTGTGTTTTTCGCACCTTTTATTGGCATCAGAGCTCCGATTATGAAGTGATAAAAAAGGTTAGATTTCTTATCAAGCACCTAACACTAACAGTGTTCAGCACCGATCCGGTGTGAAAATAAACAATGGCTACTCACAACAACAATGTAGTTTTTATTGCTTCTGACAAAGAATGAGATTCTTATAGTTCAAAACTTCTTATCTTTGATGGAGAAAGATTTGACTATTAGAAAGACAGGATAAAAATTCATCTTCTTGGATTCGATATAGATCCGGGATATTGTAGTTGATGGCTACATTTACCCAATAGATGAAGAAGGAAGAGAAATTCCCAGAAGCGCCTTAACAGATGCTCAGAAGAAGTTGTACAAGAATCACCATAAAGCAAGAATAATTATTGTCAACACAATATCATATACAGAGTACAAAAAGATCACAGATAAAGAGACTGCTAATTCTATCTTTGATTCTCTTCATATGGCTCATGAAGGAAATGCTCAAGTCAAGGAAACAAAGGCGTTGGCCTGAATCAAGAAATACGAAGCTTTCATAATGGAAGAAGATGAGTTTGTGGAAACGATGTTTTCAAGATTTCAAATGCTTGTTGCATGAATCAGAGTTCTGGACAAAGGATATACTACTGTAGATCACGTAAAAAAGATTATCAGAAGTCTTCCTATCAAATGGAGACCCATGAGAAGTCATGAAATTGGGCTTCAACAAGATGAACCTCAGAAGGGATGTAAATTCATTGCTCTCGAGTCTAAGTATAAAAAGACAAAGGCTTATCAAGCAATGGAGGAATCAGAAGAGTATGAAAAAGACTCATATAAAGATGAATTATCTCTGACCTCTAGAAAGATAAGCAAAATATGGAAAAATATACATAGTAAGTTCAGAGGGCCAAGGAAATTTAAGGATGGACAAGAGTCTACACCTGACCAATAAAGAGATACAGAAAAGGAAGTCTTATGCTATGAATGTAAAAAACCTGGGCATGACAAAAATGATTGTCCTCATCTTAGAAGAGAAAGAAAACCTAAGAAGGTTTTCAAAGCCAAGAAAGGTCTATTGGAAACTAGGGATGATTCAGATTAAAAGAAGAAGATTCTGATGAAGAATATGCTAATATGGCTCTAGTGATGTGGACCAGTATTAGAAGACGAACTGCTTCTTGATGAAGAGTCAGATTTTGATGACGATGATGAAACTTCTTGAAAGACTAAAAAGAAATAACCTAAAGTATGGGTACCAAAAGATCAAATTGTCTATGTTGTAGATGTTCTAGATAGTGCTTCTGAGACACTAATTATTGCACCTAAAGAATGGATGCTTGCCACACTTGCTGGGAAGAAAATCTATGTTCCAAGATTTGGAACTTAAATTTATAAGGCATTATGAATTGTCAGAATAGATTTGTTCTGAAAGAATACGTGAAGAGTCAGAAGGAAACTTATCAGACATAACAGCGTAATTTTTCTATCTCTTAGTTTCTGATCTCAAACATCAGAAGATGCTTCAGTCAGAAGTGTCTCTGATCAAACGGAAACCTTTGGTTTTTCCAAATTTTGAGAATATCAAGTGTGTCTCTTAGTCAGTGCAGTGATTAACGCGTGTAACCCTTTGGATATCCTTAATCATCACATGCTATCTAAGCTAGATAATGAATAATGTGCTAATTTATAGAAATGATCCTTCATGGTTATCTTCATTAATTACTCCGCATGATTACGTTATTTAAAAAAAAATTATTTTCTTATTAAATATTTTTTATTTTAAGTCTTAAGGGTATTCTTTAAATATCGTGTGTTTAAATATTTTCTCTCTATATAGCTTGTTTTCTTCTCACCTTTTCTCGTTTTCTAAAACCCTAAAATAATTTTCTTTCAAACTGTCAAGAAATTTCTCTCTACAATCTAAACTCGTCCATCTTTCCCTCTTTCCATAATCATCATGGTGACTATCGAACAACAAGAAGCTGTCAAATTTGCAGAAGAAATGGAACAAGCTTCAAACCCCAACACATCTACAAGGTCTCCATTGTCAACAACAGTTACAGCATCCACTACATCATCAGTATTTTCTCCTCCATCAACTTATGTCAAGGTTGGTTCATCATCCAGTAAAAGAATTGATGAAAACTATATCACACCGAAATCTCTTCAAGTTCACTACAATCTTGATCCAAAGAACTTGGTAGTAGTTAAGGAGTTCATGGTTGATTTTGAAAATCTTGCCAACAATGGTTGTAGTATAAACAAAGAACTGGAGGCTCAAGGTTGGAAGGCTTTCTTAAAAAGGATTCATGGTCCTACCTATGAACCCTTAGTGAAGGAATTCTGGAAAAATGCAGGCTATGATGATCTACACATTGTCTCGAGTGTAATTGGGCAAAGGATTATTATTACAGAAAAATCTATTGCAGATTTACTGGTATTAAGGTTTTTGGAAGGGAAATGCATAGTTTTCATGGATTTTCAGTCTAATCAGCATAATAAACGCCTTAAATATCTATTGTTTAAAAACTACTCCATAGAGAAGAAAGATTAGAAGAGCAAGGATCTTCATGATAATCTCATAATTTGGCACAAACTCATTCAGAGTTGCATAAATCCTAGACCCTCCACCAGCTCTGCAGATTACTTCAACATCAGTCAACAATTTATGTTGTTCTATTTAATAACCAAGAAGAAAGTAAACCTTCATTTTGTTCTCTTTAATCATCTGAAAGAGGCCATTAGAAAAACAAGAATCACAACAGATCCAATGGGCAAGGTTCCCAACTATATTCTATATGGGCGTCTGATTACATATATTCTTGTTGAAAGTGGTCTGTTAGCATTTCTGATAGAATAAGCAAAGTGTACTGATTATATGGTTCCTAGCATTGGTGAAACATTCACGGCGCAAACTCTAAAAAATATGAAGATTATTTCTAAGATAAAAAATAGACATCAGCTTGACATGACTGGAATTCTCGATAGAGTTCCCATTGAGAATTTTCCTTTGTTTACTATCTCAAGAAATCTGATAAAAATGGATAAATATGTTGAGTCAATGAGTAAAGATGATTATGATGTGTCTATTAGATCTGATGAAGAAGAAGAAGAAGATTGCTCTAAAGGTAAAAGAAAGCAAAGAACATATGGTTCTGACTCTGAGAAAAAGAAGAAGAAGAAGAAGAAGAAGAAGAAGTCAAAGCTTCTTAATGATACTACTCTGGATGAGACACGCCCAATTAAGTTTTCCTCTACAACCTTTGTCTCAATTCCTGCTCCCAAAACACTAAATGCTTCATCAACCATCTCCAAACCAAGTTCTTTTGTCCCTTTTAAATCACCTTCATTACCACCATCTGTATCAGAACCTTCTACTACCACTCTCTCAAAACACCTCTCTTCAACATCCTTTTCCGATATCATAACCACCATTCTAACTCCCACCTCTGCAACAATCTCAACCACCTATGATGTATTTGTTTCATTCTCAATTCCATCTCATCACATCTCAAAACAAACAGTTGACTATGTTGTATCTCTAACAATAAATTCACCTATCACGGCTCCCATTTCATTAACACTGATTATCACTTTCACTCCCTCCATTGTGACATCCGTACCTGAACTTTAAACACCATCATCCCTTGTTAGTCACTCTGATGACCACCTTGCTCCCCTCAATGAACAATCATATAATTCTGATCAAAACACAGTTTATTCTAATCCTATTTCACCCACAAACTTTGCTGAATCTAGAAGAATGGTCGTTGATAACTGTAATGCCCCGAATTTAATTATTTATTTAATTAAGTTATTAAAGGAATTATTTGTTGAAATTGGTTGAAGTTGGAAATTATTGGCGTAATTGGATTAATATGTTGATTGGAGTGGTTAAGTTTATAGTCGGATTTAATTGTCGGTTTAACCGGGAGAAATTAATATTGGAAATAATATTAGTTTTAGTAGAATATTAATTAATTTGGTTGGATAAGTTGCGTGCGTTAAATAGCAAAGTAAGGGGTGTAAATAATAGGCATAATGGAATAATGGAATGGTATTATTATTATTATTATATGGATTAAGTGGAAAAAGAAGAGGCAAGGAATTATAGAAGTTGTTGTACATAGAGAAAAGAAGGAAGTTAGGGTTTTGAAAAGAAAATAAAACAAGTTATTGTACGAGGAGAGGTGGTAGAGAAGAGGAAAAAATGGAATCACAAGGATTGGAGAAGAGAGAATACGAGAAGATAGTTGTTGTTAGCCAAAGTTTCAGAAATTCGACCGGAGAATTCGACCGACCGGAAAACCAAAAGGTAAGGGTGGGGTTCAAATTTTATAACTGGGAATATGATGATTGATATGTGGGATTGGGATTTTATGAGTTTTAACTGTGATGTGATGAATTATAGTGTTTGATTCTGATGAATTCTGAGTGCATTTGATGAAATTGTGTTAAATAAAAATTGTACGTGTTGTTGTTGTTGGTATTGTGTTGTTGTAGAACTCATGTTGATATAGGGTGTGATTTGAATTATTGAATCGAAACTGAAAAATAATGGTAGAAATCTGGGTGGAGAAATAAGGATATATGATACTGTATTAAGTAAGACAAGTAGGTGGAGGAAGAACAATGAATCAGGGACAGTCGTCCCATTATAAGGAAGAAGAAAAGTGGCCCCACACCCAATGAATGGAGGACACCCCACAGGGGTGAGGTTGGCGTCCCACCATTTTTCTTTATGCCTCCCTAGTTTTAATTGGATTTCTGTTTTTAATTTGGCAGATTTTTGGAATTTTTGGCTAAGTATTAATAACCCTATGCTTATAATAAAAAGAAATAATATAATACATATATAGGTGAAGGGGAGGATGCCCCATAGCAGGGGATGGGCGTCCCACCTAGTCTTCTTTTCCTTGGCCTGTGTGTGTTTGTCTGTGTCTTAAATTTTTTGGTTTTTGGCATGTTTAGCATACACATTTCGTCAGTAGAAATAATGTTAATTGATGGCATAATTGATTGATGAAGATACTAGATAATATTGATTGTAAGAATTGGTATAGGCATATTAGTAGAATTGGTAGAAAATCAGAAGATTTAGCAGGAACAGAAAATTGACTGACAGCAAGCTTGACAAAAGAAACTAGTATTTTGCAGCAAAGACTAATTATGATGGCAATGAAATTTAGCAGCAGGAAATTGATTACCTCCGTATAATACAAGTAGCATAAAATATGTTACAATTGGTAGTAAACGCAAGAAATGAGAACAGTGTTGGAATTAGCCGAAATAGTAATTTTAGCGATAAAATTAGTTGGTCAGAATTAACCGAAAATTGTCGGAGTAGTGTGTAGTTATTAGTAGGTAATCTTGGTTGATTTGTTTGGTCGAAACAATGTTGAATATGTTGATTTGTAGGTACATCCGAATAAGTTGAATTGTCCCGATTCATTGTCATGTTTGAGTTGTAGGTCGAATGACCAGTGTTGATTTAAGTTGATGCAATTGATGCATGTTTGAATTGTAGGTCGAATGACCAGTATTAATCTAAGTTGATGCCATTGATGCATATTTTAAGTTGTCGTTGTATGTTGTTGTTGTTGTTGTTGCATTGTTGTGTATTTATTGTTGAAGTTAAGGTCGCATGGCATACATTGCATTATTAAGTTGGCCTTGATGGCACCACGTTGAAAGTTGGAGGCTTATGTCTTGGCCTTGATGGCCCCACGTTGAAGGATTATGCCTTGTTAATGCCTCGATAAACTTGCATATGTTTAAGTTGTGAGTTCTTCTCCAAATGGTACCACATGCATTTGCATAGTTGAGTCGCATATTGAATTGCGTGTTAAAGTTATTGTTATTATTTCATTAATTGCTGCTTGATATAAGTTGTTGTTGAATATAAGTTGTTGTTTGATATAAGTTGTTGTTTAATATAAGTTGTTGTTTGATACTAGTTGTTGTTGTTATTAAGTTGTGCTGATTTAAGTGTCAAGTTGACCGATTGAAATTGCCTTGTTGTTGCTATAAAGTTGTTTATTAGTAGTTGTTGTATGATTCTTGTAAGTAGCGGTGAAATTTGTATAATTCTAATCTAATATATTGATTATCATACTTCTGTTTATATTATTCGATATCTCACCCCTTTTGTCTTGATGTTGCCTCTACGTGAGTAACGTGCAGGTAATCAGGAAGATTAGATGATGCTTAGTAGCTGTTTCAGTTGTTAGTTCAAGTTGGTCTAAATTGCTCTGATACGTAGCACTCAGGGGGATGAACTTTAAGTTGTTTCTTTTGTTGTTATTACTTTAATTTGTTGACCTCTAAGTTGAATTCATGAAGTACCATGTTATTATGGAAGTTGTTTTAGTCGAATAAAAATATTAGTGAATTATAGTTGATCGAAAGTTGAATTAATTTTACTACAGGTTCATCCATGTGTTAAGTGTTATGTATCTGAATAAATATGATTAATCCATGTTGTTTTATGTGAAGTGAATGTGGCATCCTATGTATGATGAAATTTTGCACTATGATTTTTATTAATATTCGATGGGTAGATTTGGGGTGTTACAATAACCATGAAACTTTTGAAATTTCTCTAACTGAGTCAGATCAAATGTCTAAACTTTTGGGACTCACTGAAGTTATTCATCCATCTGAACACCTCTCTTCTGATTTATCACTGATCATCTATGAGAAAACTTGCCCCAAAACTTTGGATGAATACCTCAACATGTTTAGGGATAAGGCACAGAAGAGGGTCTGTAAGTTCAATGAAGAGGCTAGGATTAGCTCTTCTCACAAGGATTTGGATGTCGAATGGGCACATTTTGAACAATGGATGAAGTCTGAGGTTGAAAGAATATTCAACTTCTCTATAATTTCAAGGATGACAGCAGTATAGGTTGTCAAGCAGAAAGAGGAAGAAATGGAAATAATTAGTGTCTTCCAACATATTACTCAGAAGCAAAAGAAAGTAGAAGCTAAGGCTCTTCGAAGTGCTCAAGAGGAAGAGGCCAAGTTAAAAGTTGAAGAGGATGAGAGAGTCCGAGCTGAACAAGATAGACTGGCTGCTGAATTAGAAATGGCAGAAGAATCTTCTCAAGTTGCTTTGGTTGAGCCTTCAACTGAACATCAATTCAAGTTCTGAATACTGCTATTGAGGAGATAAGATCAAAACAAAAGGAAGTGAAACACAATCTGAAGGAATAGAAAACAGTTAACAACAATGTTCAGAACATGCTGGAGTTAATTCTCAAGAATATTTTTGGACCAGATCCCTCTTCTTCCAACTCTTAAAAACGGTTGCTTCTGAATCGTTTCAATGTTTTATTTTGATTAGAACTTTTGTTATTATTTTGATGGATGTTTTTAATTCGATGTTTTCGAAATTCTTTTGAATGAATGAAAGTATCATTCTTTATTCTCTAATTTTTATTTGTATTTTTCACATATTTTAAATATAACTTTTTGATTATGACAAAAAGGGGGAGTAGTTAAAGAAGTAATTTTGATTCTCAATGATCAAATTCTCTAAAAAATGATGCTTACATTCTAACCAAATATAAATTGTTGTTTCTTGGTAAAATTGTGTTGCTTTTCTTTTTTAGGATTTTTATGGAATCTGAAGAAAGTCATGCATCTGTCTCCTAAAACTAAACTCTAGAAGAGTTAGTTTGAAGTCAAGTTCTAACTGGAGAATTTGGAACCTTTGTGAGTGACGTTTATAGTTCAATATCTCAGTTGAGAAGTTGTGTCTTCAAGAATCAAGACCATCAAGAACCTTCTATCTGATCTTTTGGAACCATGGGGAGTTGTTGCTCAGATGGTCCTTAGTCAGAAGTTCTGATCTTTACCAAGTCTGTGATTCAGGGGGAGCTTCTATGTAAAGGTTAAGTAATCCTTACCTTTCTCATTTCTACTTTATTATGATGTTATGCAAAATTGTGTCATCAAAATACATATTTTTGTCATCATCAAAAAGGGGGAGATTGTTAGAACAAGATTTGGTTCTGCAATTATGTCTATGAGTTTTGATGATAACAAAGAGTATGTTTGAGTGAACAATTTTGTTACTCTAATGTTTGTTGTATTTTTAAGAATAAACAAACATGTTCTGCTTCTGATGGATGGCATGGCCAAGACATTAGAAGAGAAAATGTTCTGCTTCTAAGCTACAAAGGGTCTGATGAATAAGTAACGAGGAAAGCTTCAGAAGGCTCTGAAGCTAAGTTAATCTGATACGTCAGTCTGAATAAACCAGACTGAAGATCTCTAGACAGAAGTTCTAATTGAACATTGTCCAAGATGCTGAAGACTCAAGTTTCAAAATACAAAGGGTTCTGAAGACCAAGTGCTTAAAGACTCTGAAGACGTGGCTCTGAAGACTCTAAAGACTTGAAATTTTTTTGAACTTAGTCATGATACAAGGTTACAAGACCAAGTGTTAAAGACTCTGAAGACGTGGTTCTGAAGACTCTAAAGACTTGAAGTTCTTTCAACCTTATGATACGATGCAAGGTTCTTCAAAACCAAGTGCTAAAGACTTTGAAGAGGAAGATCTGAAGACTCTAAAATCTTGAAGTTTTGATTAAACAGAAGTTAGATTCTCTCCTCTTACTCATGCTCGCAGAATCCTCTGAAGTACAGAAGGTTAGAAGATAACGTTAACGTGGTACAACAGTACATGGTACAAACAAACGTTTCATTCCACTACCATGAAGGACAGAAGCTGCGTACGATCTTGTCCCCCACGTTCTCTCAAGCCGCCACAAATTTCATATTTCCAAATGTACCCTCCAACGGTTACATCATATACATGGCTCTATATAAAGGCTTGAAGACTTGAAGAAATAGCTGCTAATACACTGCTTATTCGTGAGGAAACTCACTATGCTCAAACGTCATTATTTCTTCGTAAAAAGCTATATATTCTTTCAAGTCATTTGTACTAAAAGTTTGTTTACATATCAGCTTGTGTAGAAGCATATTTACTATTAAACAAACTTGTTATCAAACTGTCCTTTGATTGTTCCTTGAGAGACCGGTTGGATCAACATTCTCGAGAAGTCTAGGACAGTTAGTCTTAGAGGTAGTTAGTCACACACAGTTGATGTGTGAAGGTGTTAGTCACTTCCAATTGGGTTGTGCAAGTGTAATAATCAGTTGGATTATTGGATTATATCCTCGTTGGAGAGAGACAAATCACCTCGAAAGGGTGGACTAGAGTAGCTTAAGGTTTTCAAGTGAACTAGTATAAAAATATTGTGTTCTTTACTACTTTCATATTCTTTCAATCTTTATCAAGAGCAAAAGCATTTATTTTTAAAGGGGATTATGTTTTTAAAAGAAAAGTTTTTCAAAGGAGAAAACCCAATTCAACCCCCCCCCCCCAATTTCTTGTGTTTTAAGCACCTTCAAAATTCACCTCTTTAATTCATTATCTACATCCTGACATCATAACATACATTTTCTTCCCTTTCGACACCTTAATTCGAATCACGACATTCAATGTTTTCTTTTTGTGACTCAAACTACTCAAAATGTCCTCAATAAACACCGCAACAAACTGATCCAATTAATCAAAGTAACTTCACTGAGTCCCATGAGATGTTCTCCAATTATCCTCACCCTTCACCTGAATTGGAAGGTAACCAAGCCCTCAATCTGATTATACTGAAGATATACTCATATGCCAGTCGGTCTATTAAATCGTCAATCCTTTTGAAGTGGATATTTAATCTCAATCATCACCTTAGCACCGATCAGTAATCCACACATAATCTTGTACTACCTTATTTCCTCTAAACTAGTAACACCGGAGCTTCCCAAGTGATACGTTTGGTCTTAATAATTTCTTTTCCAACAATTATTCTAACTATTTCTCCCATTCATCCAATCCCGAAGCTGACATCTCGCATGCATTTCACAAAACTACATAACTCGACAATACACAATATTCGTCCACACATCAAATAGTTGGAATTCTGGTACTAAAAATATTTTTAAGAGAAAATATGTTAAACCAGTGTTCCAACGATCCGAACTACGCATCAATAGGATACCCGAAACTCAAGTTATGAATTTTGAAGTTTTACAAGATTTAGCAAGACCGGCAGACTACAACAACCGGCACTGACACTGCAAAACATCTTTACACACCAATCAAGTTTAGTCCCAGAACTTCAAATCATTTTTACAAGAAAGTATATTGTATTAGATTTCCAACTCTTCGGACGGAACGCAAATCGGGCGTCCAGAACTCAAGTTTCAAATTTTTCAAGAATTACAAAAAAGTCTTGTCAGCTTCAACCGGTTTCCCCATAATGGTAATCAGTTATTTCCCTTTTTCTTACCTTTGCCACACGTTTTTGAATGCGGTAACCGGTTTCCCTACAATGATAATCAGTCATTGCGTAAGACAGTACTTCACATTTTTAAAAAATTTTCTATGGTAATCTGTTACCCATAATGGTAACCGGTTACCTACGATAGAAGAGCCAAAAACCTCAATTTTCCTGCTATGAGATTCCAATCTTTTTCACCAAAAATCAGTTTTGTAAACATGCCAAAACATATCAATTCATGTAATCATCAACACATAATGTATACCATAATTCTAACACAAACATCACCTCAAATTTCATCACTCTATCACCATTCAAACATCGACATCACACACAACAGTAACTCAGTATTGACAACTTCACAATCAACATACAGTGTTGAAAACATTGCAACCATCAGAGCTTCATCTTCTAAGAGTTTTCCTACTTGGTTAGCTAATGTCCTTATGGGATCATCAAGAAATTACACACGTCTTGTATATCACTAGTCAATACATTGCACTATATCCTCTAAGAAGCAACCTTTAACAATTCTATTTTCCCCTTGGAGGCGACTCTACCTGACCAACAAACAAGAACCTTGAACTCGTACAACCTTCAGGCATGAGAACCTGCATCGACTCGCCAAAACACTTCGTCATCACTTGGTTCAATTCCAGATAGTTTACCCCAAGACTAACATCAAGTTAATCCAACATTTCGCTCTAACGACAAGTCGCAATTAGCCTTGGGAGAACATTAAGACCCACCTACAACAGGAACATCATTAGCCATAACATCTCCCTCCACTTATAGAGATGCGAATAACACAAGTACCTGATCATTCCCCCTTAAGAATGCTTTGTCTGACCGTTAGACATAAATCCTGAATTCGTACTTCTTCTGAATTCGCGAAACAACACGACTACACCAACATTTTCACTCCTTCAATTCATGACACATTGAATCAACTGTTCACACCTGAGCCATATAGAAGAAGCATGAGATTGTCCCCTACTTGTTTCAATATCACTCCTACAAACAAGTGATTAGAACAACAAGAAAATACCAATAGTGTTTCACACACATGTTGCATACTGAGGAACTAAACAATGACAATATTCCACTGTGACACTACACTCAACAACTTGGTCGGAAGGACTAACCTCCTCCAATACAAAATTGTAACATCCTATTTCCCCAACGAATAATTTAATAGAAATTGAAGTAAAATAAAATTTTAAAATAGGATGCCACATCTTTCGACATCTCAAAAACCTGCTCAAGTATAATTAAATAGATACATAACACAACAACTTCGGTTGAACTCACAACATTTTCAACATAGTTTGAATGTCAACTTTATTATCACAACGGAAAAGAAATAGTTATCATCTTTAACATCTTTAACTCAAAACATGAAACAACAAAATAATTAAATAATAGGAGTTTATAACACTCCATCATAAACTTCAAACAAAATAATGAAATATCAAAACAAGCATTCAACTCCCCGGTGTTACGTATCAGAACATTGACATCGACTCTATATAAGAAGAGCAACCTCTTATAGACTCTGCACCTTGAACTACTCCAGATTATTTGCACGTTACCCACCTAGAGGCAACAGTCAAACAGAAAGGCTGAGATATCATAACAATATAAGAAGATGCATAATAATGAGCAGATAAAAATTCAAGTACATATCATTATACATCTTTACCTTACACCATTTCATCGCTCATTATACTACAAGGCATATCAATAACATCAAATGCATAATAACACAACATCAGTCATAATAAAAATTAAAGACTCAATCAATGCCCGAGCAAGCAACCATTAACAACATGTAATGCAGTGAAACTAACACTGACCAAATTCATATGGTACCAATAGGTCAATACCCTCAACTTAATAAATGCCAACTTGGGGTAACAACGCCAATACAGACCATCTTTAATGAATGCATGAGACACTGACATGCAACAACTTAATTTTACATTGATCAATTTTTACTCATCAATGCCATGCCAATACAGGCCATCATCATCCTTAACCTGCATATCATGTCACACAGTCCAGACAATCACACAACATCGTTCTACTCATTCACAACATAAATTATCGTATATAGCTCAAAAACATACATACAGATAGGTACTAATGTTGGTGAAATAATTAGCTACTGAGTTCCGATTTATTTTTATAAGATAGGAAATAATTTTAGATTTCCAATGGTCCAAACGGCGCGTCAAACAGAAACCCAAGGCGAGAGTTACGATTTTTCAAGGTTTTCAAATTTGTCAAACAAAGATCGTAATCGGTTACCCCATAGTGGTAACCTTCGCAAGTCAAGAACTCATCTTTTCAAAATTCTAGAACGGTTACCACTAAGTGGTAACCTACACAACTGAAACCAAATCTCAAATTTTCACGTGGTAACCGGTTACCCTATAGTGGTAATCAGTTATCATGCAATAGCAGAGTAAAATTCTGCAACTTTTCCAATTGCGATTTCTCATGTTTTGACACCAAAATTCATAGTTTTTCCACCAAAATTTCATCATTCAATTATGCTAATTATTTCACCAACATTGTCTATCAATTCTAACCAACATACATCATCAAATTTCATCACAAACATACCAAAAACATCTAGAATTCATCAATGGAGAAAAATCACCAAAAAAAACACAAAATAGAGAGAAATCAAAACATACAACCATGATTCCTACGGTGATCAAAACATTCTCCTCTTCTCACTTCCAAGCTTCATTTCCTCTGTTTCTATGTACTAACGCTTTTTCCTTCTCCAATTCTATTTGTATTGCTCTAGTAACCCTTGGACCCTTAAACCCACATTCCAATTTTTCCCTTCTTAAATTAAAATAATAATAGTAATATAATTATAAAAACTAAAATCATTATTTTAATTCAAATAATATTCATATTATACCAACATTATCCTTTCGCCTCTATGTTTCTACATTATTATTCACACACCCCCAATGCCTTAATTTCCATAATTCTTACTACTTATAATCCTCCAATAATCCCATTAAAAAACATCTTAAAATTCATCAACACATATAAACACATCATATCATCTATTTTATTTTCAATAAAATAATTCTAAATAAATCGGGGTGTTACATGTGTGGTATAACCTCATAAACTCTAGGCATTTTTATGAGTTTATAACTTCTTTTTAGGTATATAAAATATACAGCTATGGTGTTATAACGCATATTTTTTTAATAAATGTGTTACCCATATATGAATATTTATAACATTTAGAATGAAATATGGTATCAATATATGAATAAACACCACATTTAGTATAAAATATTATATTTAATTATGATTAAACATTGTATTCAATACGAAATGCGGTACCCTGTGATAAACACCACATTTAGCATAAATGTACTTTGTGTCTTGCATATTACATCATATTTAACCCAAGTATACGATATACCACATTTTACATTTATGTGAAATATACCACATTAAAAAAATGTCTAAAAGGATACTGCCTATTTCTTTCACTTTGATATATGCAATATGTATTGTGAAAACTCTTCTACCACATCTTTTTGCCTTGTGGTGAATTTTGGTGAAAATTGAGAGGATTTGAGAGTAAAATTTTTGGAATGTAAATTATGAAAGGGATAAATTTAAAATGTTTTAAAAAAGGTTAAATATTCCAAGGGTCCTCATAAATATCTCATAATTCAATTTTAGTATCTCTATAAAACTCCTTTAAAAAATGGTCCTCATGTCGATAGTACTGGTCCATCCTGTTAAATGCCCCTAACAAAAGTTGAGGTGGAGTGACACATGGAAACTTTTTGACACGTGGCATAATGATGTTGGATTATATTATTTTAAATTATTTTTTTATGTTTTTTATTTTGATTTGTTGAAAAAACCCTGAAACATTTCCTCTTTCATTTTTAAACCTATGTTGTCTTCTTCTTCTTTATTGATCTTCTTCTTCCCCCATAATATTCTGCAAAAAGTTCCTATGTGTTATCATATTTTCTTGTGTCAATATTTCAATCAAACACGTTTCAATATCTTCTTCCATTTTAAGACGGAGCAAACTCATTTCCTTTCATTCAGCATATGTGAGTAGCTGCCTAATAAGAATGTGTGTCATGCTCGTATTATGTCCTACCATTTCAAGAATAGATCTAACAAATAAAGGCTTTTTGGATATGTTCATTTTGGCAGGTTAATGTCTTCTTCATCTAAAATGATTTGTGATTTCTACTAAAGTGAAACATGTTTTGCTATGGTTGCAGGGTAACGATACTTGTTATTTATTCATATGTGATGAAGACATACAACAAGGAAAATATTTTTATGAAGTTGTAAATGAAGATGGAAGAAAGATGAAGAAATTCTAAGTTGTTGAAATTTTGAAGGAGTTGTATGAATCTTCAAAGAACACGAGCAAGAAATTGCAGAAGAAGCTGAACTCAGAGGCATTTGGTGAAAAATTGAAGTTAATATGTTTTGTATTTTAGTTTATGCTCAACATGTACATTATAATGAAGATTAGTTGTTGATGAGTGTATTGAAATGTAATATCATTGATGAGTGTTAATTGGAACTTAATCCATCAAAATTTAATCAAAGTTGTTCTTAATGGAAATGTGGTGATTATTTTGGTTAAATTTTTCTCTCATGGTATGATATGTAATTGTAATTTTAATTGCATTGTATGGACTAATTTTGACAAAATATGGCAAGAAATCAATACCTAGTGTAGCTTATATTTGACTTATTTTTGACAAAGTATGGACAAGAATTTGGACATATTATGACCTATTGGACACTTTTCCCTTTATTTTGAATTATTTGGTTTATATTTGTCATGGTACAATTGTGTTGATATTTGTATCATATTTGGTCAAATAGATTTTTTATACAACAATTAAATACCAATTGACAACAAAATTTCCAAACAACATTCATTAGAAAATACTTGCAACAAGTTATATGTCATAGTGGTGATATAACTTCATTCAATCCTTGCATTACATATACAAATTAAGATACATCATATTACTCATAATTCATGATAGTACATTTTCAAAATATATAAATATCTTCAATATAACAGCATATTCATAATTGAGTTAAGCTCTTGCAAATATTTGCACAGCTTTTGGATCTCTTATCACTTACAATGTCATCTATTGTGGTATCCTCTTCAGGATTCACTAATGGATCTTCTGGATTTTTTTCAGGGCTTACTATGTATTTTGTTTTGAAAGTCATGATTCTACCACTCTTTCTTTTTTCACTTGCCAAATCATCATGTTTCTTCACTTTGTTATTTTTTGGTATCAGTCTCTTGATTTTTCATAACAAACAATAGTTAGTAAATACACAAGGTGGTTTGAAAGCATAAAACATGAAGATACTTACAGGATCACTTTATTCTTTTTTGGTATCAGTATTTTGATATGTCATAACAAGCAAGAGTTATTAAATTCACATGGTGGTTTGAAAGCACAAAATGTGAATATACTCACATGACCAATGCTACTTGGTTTTGTGTAGAAACTTACAGGATTGCCAGGTGGTTTGAAGGAACTGGAGTTAGTAACTTTTGGCTTTTTATCAAAGAAAATTCTGATACCACTTAGTTTAACAATAGATTGGGGTTTGATAAATGTTGTTTCAATAATAATAGGTTGAATTTCAAGGATGTCTTTATTACTCAACCATGCTTTTGAAGCCTTAAGACCTATCCCACAATACTTGTTCAAATTGAGTCTTGCACATTAGGCCAAACATTGTTATCAACATGTTTTGGTGGTTCTATATTAGGCAAGATATTATCATCAACCTATGTTAGTGGTTCCATATTAGAAAATATATTGCTATCAACATGTGTTGGTGGTCATATTAAGAAATACAATGTCATCATTTGTGTTGGTGGTTCCACATTAGGAAACTCAGTCTCACCAATTTAACATGAAGAGCATTGATGCAAACCTTTTTTATTTTTCAACACATTTTTACCTTTTCTTGTAGTTTGACTTTTTTTACCATTCACATATCCTTCATGAATCCTTTACAATAAAAGGCATTGTTAATAACTACATAATTATGATGTACACATAATCACAAGGTAAGTTTATAACACAACCCTTTTGTGGTGTCTTTTGGGCTTTGTTAGTTTGACTGGCTTGTGTTGGTGGTTCCATTGTTTGTGTAGGTTGGCATGTTTTAAATGGGACAAGAACAAGTTGTTTGGTTATCTTGTTAGTTATACTATTGTGGCCATATTTTAAGCACTTCTTGCATCTATGGTTAATATTTGATCTTTGTTATTTAGTAATATTACATCATGTTTGTGCTTTAGATGACATCCATCTCAACTATTAAAGAGTATGCATGCTTTAGTATGACATTCTTGAACGGTTTCAATAAGGAAAACTCAAATCCAACCTTGAAAGTAAAATCCTTACTAAGAGCAGCTTCTTTCGTTGAATCTAATTACACTAGGTCTATCATCACAATTGTCATCCTCTTCCCCACTATCAAGTTCATCAATCATATAGTCTTCCTCAATGATATTTTCCTTATCCATCTCTTATGTGATAAAGACATTGTTGGGTGGTTCACTTTTTGCATCACCATCAATAACAGGTGTAGCTCTAGGTTGACGCCTTTCATCGACACCATCATCAAAATCACTCATCATTTCCTTCTCACTATCATCAAGATGCACATCCTTCTTAGATTTATCACTTGATTCACTAGAATTATCAACCTCTTTATCACATTTATTTCCCTTCATTTTCTCTTTAACCCTATCCATAAATGTGTCATCTCATGTACGTGATTTTGGCTCAATAAATATTTCTACTTCACAATTATTTCCAAATGCAAACATAGATAACTCAGATGCATCTCCATCGCCCCAAAGGGTTTTAAATCTTCTTTAAAACTACCATCATCATGTTTCCACCATATTTTTACAGTCCCAATATCAAACTTTTAGTCAATCCCATTGATTAACTCATATGCTTCAAAATAAGATCAATAATTCGGATCTTGACCACTATATGCATAAACTTCTCCACCCTCATATCTTAAATTAGGGTCTTTAATAAAATAAACCTTGATGTAGAACAATCTAGTTGTACATCTGTACTTATTGACCAGTACAAATACCACCTTAAATAAACTCATGTCATGTACATTACACTTAGGGTTATATTTGTACAATTTAAGTCAAATATTATATATATACAAACACTCAGTCAATATACACTCAACATTATGCATTATAAATAAATTCAACAAACTGTTAAAATACGACCTACATTAAACAATCAAGACCTTGATTACTACATTAAACATTTCTAATGGAAAATAAGTGGTACAACGGGCACATAAAAGTGATGGATAAAGAAACCCTAACATAATATTCAACACAAAACTAACAAATTGAATAAACAAGCAGACCAGCTTGAATTGTAGTATGAAGCACCACAACATGACCACAAGATATTGTTTGGAAATGTTTCAATGTGACCTCCACATGAATTCAGTAACATGAATGGGTCCACCACACCAACAAAGTAACTTTTCCCTCTTTTCTACGTAAACAACTTCAAACGGAATAGAGTTTTATGAACATTGCGGAGAAGCTATGTGAATGAGCCACCAATGTAGCAGAGCTAAAAGGTTCAGATGGTAGGGCTTCAAATGATTGAGCGCTTAAGACATGTTTCAGAGAAACATTTGGTTTTCTAACATAAACTAATTAATTTTACTTCAACCCATATTGGCGAAATTATTATTTATCATAGCGTAAAAGTTATGTTACATGTTCTACCCTGTCATCTTCTATTAATGAAAACTAACAGGATGGATCAAATTTATTGACGAAAAACATTTAGAGAATCATTAGTCAAAAATAATTTTTTATAGAATTAAAATTAAATTATGGTCTAAGAACTAAAAATAAATTTAACTTTAAAAAATACGAGAGTGAAAAGTGCAAGTGTATAAATGTCAAATTGTAAAACTTTAAAACTTAATTTATTAAGCATGTTAAATCAAACCGTTGTTTTTGTTTGTAATTATAAAGTCAATCTAAAATACGAATTAAATTTTTTTAATTTCAGAAGAAAAAAAACTGAAGACTCCATTTATGATAGCCATAGATAAATAAAAATTGGATACCAATAGGACCCATTTTAAAATAAAAATGATATTTTGATTTTAAAATTTCGTTTCAAATTGTAAGTTTTTTTCTTCGTATTTTTAAATTTTTGAAATGTGTGTAAAGTATAAAAAGAAAAATAGAGATAAACATAGAAGGTGCTAGTATTGTGATGTTCAAATAAAACAATTGTTTTTTAAAATAATTTTTTTTTCAAGTGTTATCAATATTTTATTTGTGTCTATGGATTTTGACCCACTGGATCTGCCAAAATTAACATCTCTAATGAATGTAACGTTTAACATACCACAAGTATTACATACTTTTTTTTAAACCACCAATTATATAGTAGCAATCTAGTAAAAGAAATTTAAAAAAAAAAAAAAAAAATTAGAGAAGTTGATTAGTACACTAAATTGACATAAAAATAAGAGAAAAAAACAGTTTTCATAGTTTGAATTCTCATAAAAGAATGCGTCATCTTGTTATAATATATTCTTGTTGTCATAGTTACAACCTCAATACATGATTTGTACGTGATGTACACGCTCTGTTACAAAGCCACAATCTTAGACTCAATGAATTCATCACCAATCCCATCAAAGTTTACATTAGTCTTAATGGTTTGGTTCTCGAGTCAAAGCCATATTTATATTTTAAGACTAAATAAAAAGATCACCATTCTCATTACTCAAAACTCTATTATAGAGAAATGATATTTTGAAAAAGATGTTTAGTATAAATTTTAAATATTATAGTATATTATTGAAATTTATGTAAATATACAAAATAAAAGAGTTAGAGAGATAAAATCATTGATATATGATTAATATATGATGTTACATACGGTGTTAAATATTAGGTGCTCAAATAATACTATTTTATTCGATGTGATTATGTTTTTTTAATTCCAAAACCGTTTGAGTGTTTTTTCCTACCTAGCCAACCAAATTACTTCCATGTCACACCAAATTAAAACATGGAAAAACTCAAATTTTTACATAAACAAACATAAAAAATAAAAAATTATGAGATACATTAGCATTAGCAGTGCAAACGAGCATGTGCACCTTATTTAAATTTATCTATAACAATTTATAAAAAATAATACAAAACGAGACAGACATAATTGAATATTTCAATTATATAAATTTAAAATTTTGATATACTATGCAAGAAATAAGACAATGGTATAGATAGTGTGGACCAAAATCTTAAACTATTGTGTAATAATTTTTGGCAAAACAAATATGTCTAACAGATCAAATTCAATTTTCGACCTTATATTTTATCGAATAAAGATGATAAAATAAATGTTAGGTATTGCTTAGAATATCTCAATTGTGTAAAATTAATTTATTTTAAAACAATGGAATTGGTTCCAAATTAATCAATTGTTAATCGAATATCAAATTTTTATAAATATTTTACATACGAATGTTCAAATTTCGATGATACTGTTCAACCTAACAATGCTTTATCTATAGTTGAATTAGGAATAGGAGACTTGTGTATAAGTAGGAATTGGAGACTTGTGTATAAGAAAAATTCTTAAACATCAATATCAAGCCTTGATTAGAAAAAGCAAAGTTTGAATAGTAGTATAAGAAAAAGGAAAATAGTATAGTATATAGAAAGAGAAGAGGCACAAGGAAACAAAACAAAGTCACACAATAAGCAACCCTTTCCTCTTTCACATTTCTTGTCCAATCTCCACCCAAACCAAACTACCCCTAACCCTTTTTTCCTCTCTCTCCCTTTACACACAATTCTCCTTCAAAGAGAGTCAGAGAGAGATCTCTCTCCCTCTTTCTCCCCTCATCAATGGAAATCACCTCAAGATTTCACCATGAAAGAGAGAATCCATCTCCAATGAACTCACCAAAAAGCAATGTAAGTAACTGTATGAGCAGCAGCAACAGCAACAATGGACTCCAAATTCAAACACCACCCCTCACTCCAAAAACAATCCCTAGATCTGATTCAAATCCTTACCCTACAACCTTTGTTCAAGCTGACACAACAACTTTCAAACAAGTTGTTCAAATGTTAACAGGCTCATCAGAAACAACAACAACAACAACCTCAACCAACACAACAACAACAACCTCAACCACAACAAAACCAAATCAAGATCTACATCAACAACCCACAAGAAACTTCAACATCCCTCCAATCAAAACAGCACCAAAGAAACAAGGTTTCAAGTTATATGAAAGAAGGAACAGTCTCAAGAACAGTGTTCTCATGCTCAACACCCTCATGCCAAATGTTTTACCTAGGAAACAACAACAATATCATCAACAAGAGATTCTCTCTCCTAGCTTGCTTGATTTTCCTTCTCTTGCTCTTAGCCCTGTCACTCCATTGAATGATGACCCTTTTGATAAATCTTCACCTTCATTGGGAAATTCCTCATCGGAAGAAGATAAAGCTATAGCTGAAAAAGGTTTCTATTTGCACCCCTCTCCTATTACTACACCAAGAGACTCTGAGCCACAGCTTTTGCCCCTCTTCCCTCTCTCTTCACCTAGAGTCTCACAATCAAGTTCTTGAGCAAGAAACATTCAACTCGTGTGTGAAAGATTGAAACTTGCTATGTGGGTCGTTAAGATTGAGAAATTTACAACATGGGTTTTGAAAACAAGGTAAAATACATAGCTTGGTTTAATTTGTAAAAGTGAATTTCTTAGTCTTACCATGAAATGGTCAAGACCCTTTTTCTCTTCTTTTAATTCTCATGTTAATTTTGTCTTCAAATTCTAAATATTATCTATCATTTACCTTTCCATAAATGAAAGAAGAAGAAAAAAGTCTCTTTGTCCATTGAATCTTGTTTTTTTTCCTCTTTATATTTCATGAATAGTTCTTCTTCAATTATTTATTTATTTTTGTTGTAAAATCACATCTTAGGTATAATCATAATTCATAAGATGAGATGTCTCTTTAGTTTATTATATGATGAAATTAATCAACGTGAATTCTTTAAAGTTTGTATATGTGTGATTCATGTTTCACACCAACTACATGGTCAAGTTGTGTTTGTGAGATGAACATAATAATCCAAACAAAGCAAAGAGATGAAAACAGAAATTATTGTTTTTTTGAGAAAATAAGGAAGCTTGGAAGGGACACTGACACATTGTACTGGAGAATCAGTCTTCTTAAGGACATAACATAATCATGTACTATGTTGTTGTCATCATAGAAAGCTGCACAAACATGAAGGTTGAGAGGGTCCATCTTCTTGGTTATACCACATTAGTCTAATCAATTTCTCTAGTAGTTAACTAACTTTATCCTTCAAGAGAATTCGAGTTTGAATCAAACAATAATAATGTTTTATCAGGTTTAACTTACCTCTCGACCAAATTTCAGATTACCAGACTCATCTCGGAGGCTTAAGACCTAATATGTTTTTGGTTTTTAGTCTTTTTGAAGTAAAACCATATATTTCTGTACAAGTTTTCAACATCTTAAAAGCAAAGATTTTTTAAGTGTAGAACATTAATGCATATTGTTACCAACTTGTACTTGTAACAATCTAGAAAAGGGATCTATATGTATTATCATAAAAATTGTAGTATTCTGTAACATAGGGTCTATGTTTGTGTTGATCATAAAAATTGGTCAATGTTCTGAAAACATGCAATCATTTTATGAATAAGAGTTTTTTGTACTCACATTCAGTGACTGTTTCCCTATAGTAGTAGGGAAACTTACATGAAAATTCTCAGAATTGACATAAATTTCAAAGCATGGAAAAAGAAAATTTTGTGGCGTGTGATATAAGAAAGGAAACAAGGACAGCGATATTTAAGGAAGAAAAACAGAGCAAACTGTTACTTGTTTGAATTTTTGTTATCACATCTAATTTAGTAATCTTATTATAGAAAATTACAGTCAAATTTAACAAATGCGACTGAAATTGCGGTCAGATGCAATCGTGAACACATTATAAATCTTGATGCTGATTCCAAATTCGTTTTTCATATTTTTGTTCATCCTATTGAAAATTTAGTATTTTTTCGGTAGAAATTGGATATCTCTACTCGCAATTATAGAAATTGTAGAGATTAATTTCTGAATCTATGTTTAAGAATAGTCTCTCTCTAATGACTATCAAAATTTATATTTATATTTTTTACAATAAGCTCTCTCTATGTGCTCTAGAATGGAATATTTAATCAAACATAGTAATAAATGTTGTATCATGGGATCAACAACCATTTATATATTTTATACAAACTTGAAGCAACCAAAAATCTGTTGTTTCTCTTGTTTTAATTTTTCACTCTCTATGTGGATTGTTTAATTGAGAGTTTTGTATTAGAAGCATAGTAGGGTTGACAAAATGACAAAGAGAGGAAGATAAGATAGAAGAAAGTGGAACTTTTGTTTACAATCATCATCTTGCTAAGAGAAAGTGAGGCTAAAAAGAAACAAAATGTAAATTACAAAAGCAGAGAAAACGTGAAGACCACTACCCTTTTTCTTTTTCTTCCTCCTTTTTAGACTTTGCTTTGTCATTTAGGTACATCTTGGCTGGTCCCTATTGTTGGTTTGTTGCTCATGCATTGAACAATCAAACCGCCAATTTCTTTTTCTTGTTCAATTTTTAAGCAAGTTCAAAGTTCAAATATATTTCTATGTATAGGATTTGTATTTCATATTGTAAGAAAAAGAGAGTAGGAGTTAATTAGGTAGATAGTGAAAAGACCATGTTGCTATGACAACATGCTTGTAAGGAACTTTTCCTTATTCAAGCAAAATATAATAAGCACTTTACAATGAATACATATGCATCAAGCTAAATTGTTACATGAAATTAGGCATGTTGTTTGTTACGCCATGTTATATGTGGAAATAGATAGTCATGGAAAAAGATATAAATTTTTGTTTTTCAATAATTTGTTGATGCAAGTAGAAAAAGGGAAAATATTAATAATGGGGGATTAAAGTCTTAAAGAAAACGAGGCTGTGATAACTATATTTTGGAGGGTTGTCATGTTTTAAGATACAACATGCTACACTAGTCAATGGATGAAAAGTTTGTAAGGTACACATTTTAATATGACAATGACTTTGTTTTGTGTGTTTAAAATTTGAATGATTGATTTTTTTTCATTTAAAGAATTGGGTTTATTGTTGAATAGACCTCTAGTCTTTATGATTTAGTGCTTGTGCACCCCATATAAATACAACTCCTTCAAAGTTCAAGATAAACGGCAGAAGGGAAAAAGTCATGCATAAATAACATATTTTCTCATTCATCATATGTGGAGTGATAAGACGGTGATTTTTAAATTTTATGCATAGAGAAGATGTTTTGACTTGGCTAAAATATGACTAATTCAAACTAATTTGAATTTAATTTTAAAAAATTAAGTCATTATCAAAATGCATTATTTTTATTCTAGTTTGTTTTAAAAGTGAAGTTATTAATAGTTGAAAGTGGAAAATTACTTTTTAATGTAAAATAATTCAATGAAATTATTTTGAAAATATAAATAACTGAAATTGGGAGAAAAAAGTTATCATAAGAGATATTTGAAATAGTGATTTTAAGAAAATACCAGCACTCATGATTCACAAGTAAATACTTTACTTTCTTTTGCTACTAACAATGCCTAGTGTGAACAAGAATGTGCCTTGTATGATAATGGGAATGAAAATGCACGCAACATATACCATATATACAATTTATTTTTGAAAATAGGCAAGTTAAATCTGAAACTTGTTGAAATTCGAAAAAATTTCATGCTAAGAAGTAAACGTTACAATACCATTAATTATTAATAACGCTTAATATCATCAAAGACGATTGCAGCTGCTCTTTAGATCTCTGAGAAGGATTTGACAGTCTTGAACTCATGATTTTCAGGGAGAGGTCCATTTCCAGGCCGAATAGAAATTATTGCCTCCAAACCTGAAACAAGGACAATTATTGACTTATCGACGTGCAGAAAAAATAAGTGGTCTCTTCTTTAATTAGCTCATATAAGTTTAATCTCAAGAAAAGGTCGGATAAATTTCTCTAGCATACCAATTGGAAGGTTTCCACTCACACCAATGGCATTTGCACAGGGTGGTAAATCTTTATTTTGGCCAGCAGTTAGCCCCCAAAAAGCATGCAAACTATTGTGAAAAACCCCATTCTCCCATTTACTAGAGATACAATCTAATAAGAGCTTATAAAGTTTGGGAACTTCTCCCTTTACAAACAGTTTTTGTAAGATTGAACTAGGTTCAAAATCTAATATGGCTATATCTCAGTTACTATAATCATGTGAAACTTAAGGCTTATTGTAAATGTAACAAGTTTTATAAGTGGTGGATAAAACTCAACTCAATAAATGATGGGTTAAGGTTTGAAAATAAATGCTCATACCTGCTGCCTTTGCAGCTGTAGCTTCTTGATATACATCAGTGACAAATAAAATATCTGATGGCTTATCAACACCAAGTGACTGAGAAATTTCAACATAACTTCGTGTCTCTTTTTTGTTCCTACAAAATAGCTTTACATGAATATATGCAACTTTAGACTATCGTCAAAGGAAATCATCAATATAAGCATATTACCCCACTGTGGTGTCAAAAAACCCAGATAGAAACTTTCTTAAGTCCCCAAAGTTTGTTTTTCCAAATATTAGCCTTTGTGCCAATCTGCTGCCACTAGAATATATGTACACCTGTTGCATACAGATCCGAAATAGCAAATGAAATGCTAGAAAATATGCTCTCAAAACACCAGATAAATACTGCATATAAATTGTGATGTGTTTGTTCAACTTGTTTCATTCTTGGCCAACAGGAAATAACAATTACCTTATCCTCTGAATGAGTTGAATTTTTTTACAATTAAAAGAATAACAGAGACCCATAAGAGTTGTACTATACATCAATTTTATATTAAATTTATAGGTATTATAACCATGTGCCATTTTATAGTTTTACCGTATTTACTGTCTGGTATTGATATCTTGGGTGTTATTATAATTGCTGGAACTGTCTCTTCAGGCCAAATCTTTATTTGTCTACCTTAAATTTTTTTTATGATCAGATGCGTATTCCTTGGTGATTTTGATTGTAGGCATGTGATTCCAGTTTAGTGGGTCCATTGGTGAGTCAACATGTGACACGAAGAGAAAAAGAATGGTATTATGAATTTATGATAGATAAAGGAGATAAGGATGTAATGGGTGGCTAGCAGTGATAAGCATGTTACAAAGGAATTTTGGTTTAGTGGGGTGGGGTCATCCAAACCCAGGGGTCCACTGTAGGCACCTAAAACCAAACCAATGGAAAGAAGAGAATGGACATAAGTCTAACTGTATAAGTAAGACAGTATAAATGGAAATTCAAACCAAATAGTCAAATTCTAATGGGTATCGAAAGGTATCATATACTCACACAGCTAGACATGTTCTTCCCTTTAGCTAATAGAGGGCATATCAACCTATGGTCATCTTATCCCCTTTTACCAAACATTGACATCTTGCTTATGCATCAAAGATGCCTAGGGTCAAAATTCATAAAAAAAGAAGCAACAATCCTTTAGAAAGTCAACAAGAGAGCCAAAAAGAGGTAGAGAAAATAATCAAAAAGACAACCTTTATGCCCAAGGCATTCCACTTTTCTAGAGCTTCAGGTACATCGTCAAAAACTATTCCTTCCAACTCATTATTCGCATAACCAGTTTGCCATATATGACCCTGCATAGATAATTGTCAGTAATATAAAAAAATATGAATTCAACAGATAGAATAAGTATGCAACATTAGGCTTAATTACCTGCAACTCTTTTAAGGCAGTGATCTTTCTATCCGCTTTGATCATAGCATCCACATTAGCAACTATAGCAGAAATGACTTCATCTTTCCCAGCATCATCTGGGGGGATAGGCAAAGCACTTGCAATCCCTTGTTCAAGGTCACTCTCCACCTGTCATCGCAACAAAAGTGAAGTCAACCACCAGATTATCTGAATGCAATGTATAAATGTATTCATATCTCAATTAGTGAAAGCTTTTTATCCTTTTATTTGGGACTCAAACTGCACTAAGGAAGGTGGGCTGGTCCCTGGATTCCCTACTTCCCTATTATGACCATACAGTTGACGTATGAAATAATCTTCATAAATCATAAATCATAACTCATACCTTGTTTTCACGAATTACTCTATGTATCCATTAACCAGGAAACAACATGAAACCAAGGCAACATTTTTGTGATTATTAATGAAATTAATGTGAACTAAAAACAAAAATTAAATTTAAAAAAAAAAAAAAAAATGTTCCCCTTCTGCTTATTTCATTAATACTAAAGTGCCACATTATTTTACTGTTTTCTGTTTCCATACAAAACTTTGAAAACTGAAAACAAACTAAAACAAGATTTTTGTAACTAAAAATGAGACAAAAGAACGTTTTGTTAAACCAATTAGGGCCATACTGTTACGAGCACAAACTCAAAAGGAGAGTTCATCCCAAAAAACTAGTCTATTGGGTGGGAGAATCACCAGACTTATAAGCCTCACATTTAAGGTGAGACTCCCCAAAGGGGGACTCATAACAATGCACCGCCTTTTCCGGCGTCCTACTTTCTTGTTTATCTCTTTACGACTATGACGGAACACTTTTATTTGATTTTATTTTATCCTTTAATGAACCCCACAACAAGTATAAATTATAAGGGTCGTGCTAACATGTGCCCTATGGGTATGTGTTAAGGATTCCAAAAATAGAAATTGTGTTGGAAGAAACAATTTTTAAACTTTTAAAGAACTAAATGCACAATTTCCAAGATAATGCTACATTTGGTTCCTTAAATTAAAATATGCCCTTGGGGCACAAGTTAGTCTTTTCCAAATTATAATAACTAAGAAAATTTGAGCGATATTAACATGATAAACAACATTGTCATGTTTTTAATATTTATGGATGTTTGTACTTCAAAAGACAACTGAACTTCCATTCGCGTCTTTAACACGCCATTTCAGTGTCAATATGGTATAACATTCTAGATAACGGGACTACTACCATTCAAGGACTAGCATACATTCAATAACTGGAGGAATATGAATACCTTAACCATACAGCCAAATAAAATCTTACTTGCAAGCGAAGCAATTTGATATCGGCTTTAGTTTCAGAGGTATCATATGTCGCAGAAAGATGCCTCCCAACATTATCACGGGCATAAGGAAAGAGAACCTCTGAAACAAATGATATGGGAGTAGTAGTTCCTTCGATGTCAAGAACAATGCAACGCTGCAATACAAATAGAGAGGATAATAAACAATCTAATTTGAAATAATAAAACTTAATTTGAAACTATAAGATAAAACTGCAGGATATGTCTGCATTATCAGTCTGTTGGGGATAGAGAACCTTGGGTTTAAGGAAATATAAATACTTGCAAATTTATTGATGAAAATTTTAAAACAAAAAAGGAGGATTATGTAAACTCACTGGATATGGACCAATGTCGCCATTATCTTTCCTTGCCTTTGTGGAAAAATTTGATTCCCCAGCAATACTTAAACCCCTCCGTGCACTTTGTATCGGACCATGATTTGGAGTCGACCAATCCAATCCCATTTGATGAAGTTTGATAGCAGCATCAAAGAGGTAATGGTAACACTCAGACTGGAAAAAAAAAATCATAAATATATCAAAAAGCCTGATAATTGTCAGAATATATGAAAGTATCCTATAATATCTTGATAATATGTTAGATTATCAAAAAAAGTCTCGTAGGTATAATTTATTATCTTAAAGCATCATAGATTATCTCTTAAGATTATACTTTTTGAAAGTCCATGCAGAGCGCATAAATAGGCATCGTATATAAATTCTATTGCAATCTACATGGGGATTGTGGCGATCAAAAACCTGAGTTTTAGCACTGATCCATGAGTCTCCCCAAACAAATATCCCGTGGTTGCGAACAAGCACTGCTGTTGTTTTTGGGTAGTCTTCAATCTAAAAATTGTGAGCAAAAAGAACGATCAAGTTATATTGCACTAGAAAGAAAATTATAGAATTCCCTAACAGATATATAACATGTATGCAGAACCATTAGAAGGAAACATACTGCTTTAGCAAAAGAATCTGTGAGTTGATGTTCATGGGCTGCGTTATCAATTATCGGGACCACTAGTTCATCATAATAACCATGCCCCTTGATCCCTTTTATCATCTCCATGTGAGTAATCTGCAATTGAGTAGTCAACCAGAATCCAATCAGTATAACACAAAAGCATGTAGCGAGATATAGTATGTGATTATTATGAAGGAGGCACATTAACCAATTCAAAACTATGTTTTGTTTTCTCAGAGCAATATGAACTAAGCTGTAACAACATAAACGTCACCATCCTATTCCTATGCTTGATTAGGAAAAAGTGACAACAGACAACATGATGAATCCACAAGGAAGTAGGTTGGCAGGTGCCATCTCCATTCGCCCTCTAAGGAAAAACATCCAATCTAAATAATGTGTTTAAAAGTATTTCTATGCACAAAAAACACAAATGCCTTATCCCATGGCGGAGAACCAAAATCCCGCCATACCGGCCGCTTTGCGGCGCCGTTATTGTGGATTATGACGGAAAGCCCGGCAACGGAGGCCTATATTTACCATTGCATCGAGCCCAAAAGCTGCCATGAATATCCGCCATAGCGGCCATGGCGGGGCAATTTGATAACACTGATCCCACCTACCCAGCCTGATGTCTTTCATGACATTTTTAGCACTAGAAACAGTTCTAAACTTTCCAATTGTGTGTATAAATTTCTCTTTGCAAATACATAAACCAATCGAAAAAGTTAATGTGATTTAGAAAATTGCAAGTGACCATATTCAAAGGTAACAGAGGTGATCTGCAAAATGTTCACCACAAGTCAATATTTCTACTTTAAACTTTCTCCGGTTTGTTAATTATTTCACTACTTTTCAGAGGCACTCAATAGTTTATTCCCTAAAAAACTTGAGTTTTGGAGACTGGATATGACTTCCAAAACAAGAGGGTGACACAATTAGAGAACTAATTACACCTCCAAGAAGGATGTTTCATGGAAGTACAGATTTTATTACCAGGAACTTGATTATTTTCTCCTTTTCAATTCTTTAAGCCCATTAAAGAGACTCTTTCTCATTCATAAGATGTTTTCCTGGCTAGAACTTAGCATTTCACAAATAGCCTAATGCTCAAGCAAAGGGAATATATTTTGCACTCGGCTGCATGTTCTGTTACCAATCTCAAAACCCACTAAAAGATCAACAATAATTAATAATTGTGTATCATTACAAAAGTGTGTCTTTTTCAAGACATCAAAAGATTGTAAAACGAAAGGGCATTGATGTACAAATACTTACTCGGAATTCCTTTGAAAAAGGATTGATCATTGTTACAAGGCAAGATTCTATCCCATGACTATGGATAATAGCCCCAGCATTAAGCTTTTCATATGCCTATAAGGGAATCAAAAGAAGCTTATATCAATTACTAATTTATGCAAGAAAAAATAAAATAAAAAAACACATAAGAATTGAGAGTGTCTAAGGTATCCAGCCAATAGTACATTTGACCCCAAAAAATCATCCAAACAAAAATTTCACAACCACACCATTCAATAGCCAAATAATAGCTATTTCTGATTAGAATTTAGAAGTGAATATATACAGATATTATAGCATTTAGCAGGATGTGCGTCATGTAATTGGTATACTATAGAGCACTGGTCAACTGAATGTTACAGACTTACAGTTAATTAATACCATCATAAATCCAAATATCCTATACCGTTGATCCTTACTCCCAAATTTAAGAGCTGTGAAGCTCCAATATTCCAAAATTGCTAAAGTATCAGTGTCTGACACGTATCCGACACTGCTGAAATATTCAGAGGTTCAATAAGACCTAAATTGTACATATAACACCATCCCTTAAAATACTAAGGTTGCATACCAGGTAGTGGATCATCAGTGCTAATTTAAATATTTTAGCTGTAGTTATTAATTGTAGCCACAGCTCGTTAGATTTCTATTAACTTATCAGTTAAGTTCGGATACTTTATAATCTCTACTCTGTTGTAATGGCTAATTCAGTTCAATGAATTCAAGATTCATAATTCATTCTCTGTCTCTCAGTTCATAACTTTTCAAAATGTAACATGGTACTGTGAAATCTCAAAAGAATAATGAGCATACCAAACTCTACATCACTCAGAGTCATACAATACAGTTATTAATAAACTATGAAACCAGAGGGGTTGGGTAGTTCAACTAGTTTGAGCTAAGGGTTGAATTGAAGGAGTTGGAGGGGTTAAAGGACACGGGTTCATTCAAACCCTCGTGAAGAAGAAAAAGATACTAACATAACAACTAATTCGTAACATTTGTCTATTCAAAAATAAATAATTAATATAATAAACTGTGAAACCAAACTTACCTTCATGAAAAGTGGATCACAGTCAGTACACTTGGGAGGCTTATGCGGGTAAGGTTTGGGAGATGGAGCAGACAAAACTGACCCATTCTCTGATAACACATACATATCCTCCGGTTCCATTCTTTCTTTCTGAACAGCTGCACATATTTATCAGCATAAAAACAAAGCAATGATCAATAGTATACATAATGGAATTTCATCTTCTCTTATAGATAAAATAAAACCATCCCAAATCCTTAACCAGCTAGTACTAGTAATCTATATTGCAGAATGGAAAAATCTAGTATAGAACTTGTGTCAAACACTTGATGGGCACTTCACAATTTTTTGCACCAGAGAATAAAACGATAACGGAAGTAAATAGTATTATAGAAAGCAACCCCAGGATGAGAAGGAAACGGAGAATACCAGAAGGGGACATGAGAATGAGTTGTTGAGGCTTGGGAATGGAATCATCGTGGACTTTGATGCTGATACTGCCACCAGTTCCTGATACCCACCCCAAACCGTAGAAGTGGCGACAGAGTTCCGCCATGAGAGCTTTCGTCTCCTTCACTGCCTTTCCGTCCAGATACGCCTGAGACGACGTTGTTCCGACCTTTACTCCGTTCAGACCAATCGCTGCTGCCATTTCTAGAGAGAGAAAGAGAGAGTTGTTTGTGTGTGTACTCCTGTGTTGGAATCAATCTGGCGTAGTCTCTTCTCTTGTGACACTTGAGAACTGGAGTACAATTTCGTAATTTGGTTGTCATAAATAAAGTAAAGTATATTTAACCACAAAAATATTCAAATGTATTTATTATTTTTATTTTGAATAAAAATACTCGTACCTTTTTAGTCTTTTTATTTTTGAAGTTGGATTTTTGTGTGGGCCATATGTGATAAGGCGTTTCCACCTATGGTTAATAGCATCGACGTTCTCGGTATGTCGCACACATCTGAGTTATTATTGTAATGAAACAAGTGAGAGTCATTAAGGTGTTCCTGTTTAAATCATTCATCGGCGTGTTTGGTATGAGTTATTATTGTAATGAAACAAGTGAGAGTCATTAAGGTGTTCCTGTTTAAATCATTCATCGGCGTGTTTGGTATGGTGAATTAGTGATGCCTTGTAGGCAATATTACTATACTTGCTCACCTCTAGTGATATCAAGTAGGCTACATCCTTATACTTTTGTATTGTGGGCTTGTGTGTTCAAGAAGGCATGTTGCACTTGGTTGTAGTCACACGTGTTTGGATGATTGATGGCGTAGTGAGGCCACGTAGGAAATTGTCACCGCGGTAACCCGTCACTGGGTGTATCCAAGTAGGCGTTAAAGCACTTGTAACTCGTCTGAATTCATCATGCAATAACATATTTCTGGATTCCTCGTACACAAGTACGGGTTTGCATATTTTTTGTGGCCTTGTGTTGGATTGTTGTGTTGTTATCTCATTATTTGTTATGGGATTTTTAATGGTGGTGTTACTTTGTTGTGTATTTGCACCTAGCCGTGAGGAAACTCAGATTCGAAGTGAATCTATTTTGATGCACGCACCTTGTAGAACTGAGTGAACCCTTAAGATAGGGAGACTCACTCATATTTAGTAATCTCACCCCATTCCAATTGTATTTTTTAAGGTTGTTCGAGGCAGGACAAGGGCAAAGGTAAGATGGCGTAGTCTCGCATCGATGTTTCTTGGCGATGTTTTGTTTTCTTTTGGATCCTTCTGTTTATGTAATTCGTATTCGTATTAGTACTTGTGTGATTGTACCTTTTGGCCACGACATGTTCAGCTTTTATACTTTGTACTACTACTTATCTATGTTTCGATGCTTATGCATGATATTTCATGTACCTTTTATAATATCATGTGCATATTATCTTAGGCAAATATGAGATGTTACATTGTGGATTTGTTAAATTACCTAAATAGAAAAGGGTAATTGGCAACAAGTGGATACAAGTCATGAGATCAAGATTCAAGGGTGTTTTGAATTTAATCAAGTTTATTGATTAGAGTTTCAACATGGTAGAGATCAGCAATGTGGTTTATGGTTAAATTGACATCAACACGGTTTAAACTCAATATGGAGATTGTTGAAATATACCTTAAAATCTTTGTTGATGTAGAGAAAGAAAATATATTTTTAGATTGTCAAAATTCATGAAGATGAAAAGCAGCAAAAATATTAAGTTTAGAAAGTTTGTGGATTTCAGATTTAACTAATTTGCGTTATTTAATATTAGAATATTAAATATATTTATTTATAAATAGATTAAATTAATATAAAATATATTATAAAATATTTATAATATTTTATTCTAATTATTAATAGACTTTAAGGCTCAAAAAGATAAAAATAAATATGAAAAATTCATAATGTATATGATGTTAAATTTGTGAAAGCTCTAACTTAATGCTAAAGGTGTTAAAATTTCAAAAATATTTATAAAACATCCATAAAATTTCGGTATCTTCTTCATTTAAAATAAAAATAAAAAAAGGATTTAATTTATGAGATAAACAAACAATAATAGTAGATTAGTAAGACTAGGATTTAAAAGGGTCACATCATTATCATATTTGTGACATAATCAATTTTGATTAGAGAAAAGATGAATCAATATACAAAGCTTAAAATTATGATTAATAGCGGAACATTAATGGTTTGTTTTAATTTTTTTAATACAATATATAAAAAATTAATATAAATCGTTATTTTTTTAATACAATATATTAAGAAATTAATATTAAACAAAATTTAAAAAAATACTATTACACATCAAAAAAGTTCACTTATGTGGATTGACTTGCTGACAAATTTAAGACAATTTTGTTTTTTTTTTATTGAGTTAAACTATGTATAATAGAGATGTTGAATTTTTTTCAATACTTAAATGTTTGTAATGGGGTGTTAAATAGAGTGTTAAAAGTGAGATTGATTAATCGGTGTTGAAAACATTTTAGTTGTTTTTAATATTTAGATTTTTATCACAGATTAATTATGTGGATTCAATTATTTTATAGTAAATCAATTTTTTATTTTTTTTATTTTCATCAAAATAAAATCATTTTATTTTTGTCTATAAATAAAGACTTGATTTATTTGATTTGGACAAAAAAATTGATTTTATTAAAAAGACATAAAAGAAAATAAAAAATATGAAATAAAAGTGGTGGGATAGGGGTGTCGAATTTTATTAAACAAAATTACTGTAGGGAGTAAAAATTGAATGTATGTTGATTTATTAAGTAGAAGAAAGAGAAAATAATTTAAAGTATAAAAAAAATGTTAAATATGTAAATCATTATCCATAGTCTTACAACTTACAATATTCGTCTAATCCCTAAAAATTCAGTAGAACACCGACTTTCATAAATTATATTATTATTATAATCTAATATATGCCATAAAACTCAAATAGTGTGTTTGAATGAAAAATATCAAATGTTTCATTTGAATTTATTTTCAATTTTTTTATTTTTTATATTTAATTTAAGGATTTTTTTAGTCTACTTTTATTATTTACTATCACATATTTTATAGCATTTATTATGTTATATTTGAATGTCATAAATGTTATGTGAAATAACAATAAATTGAGAGTATTACTTAGAGTGCATAATTAAAAAATAGAAATTAAATTTGCATTGAAAATTAATGATGACATTTATTTTGGTATAAATATTTTTAAGAGATTACGAGTAATAGTTATAAATTATATATTTTTATATTCGGTCAAATTTTGAATGTTTAAATTACACTATTATTATTAATTATGTGTAGTAATGCAAGACACTTATTTACTTCCATTGTTTTATTAAATTTTTTATATTATTAAATTTTTTATATTTTGTGTGATCACCTCTTATATGTGAATTTTGAAATAATGAGATGATGTCTTACTGCAATGAATTTGTGCTTTTGATACGGTGGAGAAGGAGTTGACTTACAATGTTAACACTTTGATGTCCATGTCAATGAAAGAATAAGAGGCAATTTAAGAGTGGGAATGAATTTGAATATCTCAAATGGTGCATTTTTCTCTTTATATATTGAGAGCGTTTAAAATTGTTTGTGCGCGTTGAGACACGTTATGTATATAGTTGTTTGATCTAATCAGATGGTTATTGACGCGTCTAGAGGACATTATTGTTTATTCTTAGAGGAACGGGGGATCACTTGTTCCATGTGCTTTAGAGCATAATAGCGATATCAGACTTGTCTTTTTGGGTGTTGTAAGTGATCCAAAACAGTTAACCACGTAAGCCTTAGTCCCTTATTTGTAGGACAAGGATTTCCCGTATACGTCCCTAAGTCGGCTTCTTAATAGGAACATGCGAAGAGCCTTAATGGAACATCACTTTCGTTAGAAACATGTTAATTAAATATATTTTTTGTAATGAGTAATACTTTGCAGGGAATTCGTAATGTGTGTCTCCACACTAGTTAGTAATGATATCTCTTTAACATTAGGACACTCGAATGTCTCGAACAACTTGTGAGGAGATTTGGACCATAAATGGCGTGGTTTTGGCTTCCCCGTATAGAGGATTGCGCGATCCCCTATGTTTGAGGCATATATAAAGCAATTTCGAAGTATTGTTCTTTCTCTTTTTTTCCATTTGTGAATTGTAACAATCCTCCTTCTTTTATATCATCAACTTCTATTTTATTTGTGAGCTCTTCTACACTGATTTTCTTATTAGGTTTATCTTTGACATCCCATTCGGTGGTACTAGTGACATATATGCGATCAACTCATTTCTTTTAAGGTAAGGTCTATAAATTTCTTCCTAATTTCGCTTCCTTCATTATTATGGTTTATGGAGAGTAGGTGTTTGGGGTCCCAAATGTTCGAACATCTTTTATTGGCATGTTTGAATGAAGCATTGGATATTTTACCTTTGCTTGCATATAGTACTGTTTCTTCATACTTGGCTTTTTTGTGATGATACTATTCTCCATAATGACTGTTAATTCTCTATTTTTAGGATTGACTTTATGTTTGGTAAAACTAATATAACAGCAATAGGTTAAATATGATCTATAACTTGTAAGGAGAAAGCACGTTGAAGTTCTATTTAATGAAGAAACATGTTGTGTTAAAGTGTTTTAACATCTAGAACAACATGTCGAAAAAGATGTCACGGTATCGCGTCTGAGCTGACAAATTGGATTCTGCTATGTTTTTAACTAAAGCAAAATATTCCTAGGATATTATATTATCCTATGCGGCACCCAAGATTGATAAATTAGAGATATTATGTTGGTTGTTTAAGATATTCTCAGTTTCTAAATATGGATAATTTTTAGGAAACTAAATGATTGAAGTCCTAAATTTTTGGAGAATATCTTGGAGTATTTTTAGCAAGCTATTTTGGAGAATATCTTGAAGTGTTTTTAGCAAGCTGTTTTGAAGAATATCGTGGAGCATTTTTAGCAACAGTTTTGTTATGATTTGGAGGCTCAAATCCAGTTGGGTAATAGGTTATAAATAGAAGCTTTGTAACCTAAGTTCAACACCAGCCGATAATGTAACTTCGTATTATTAGGGTTGAATCTTTGCTACTCTCTAGGAGAGTTTGTTTGTGAGTGAACCTCCTGGATTGTGGGAAGGTCACCATGTGTTTTACCTCAAGCCCGTAGGCAAGAGGAAAGTTGTCCTCACTCAGAAGTTGTGAAGTAATGAGTTGAGTTATGTTCTTTGAGGAAGCTGTGAAGCAACTCCAAAGTGTGTCCTAAGTTAAAAGTAAGAGGCTTTTAACTCTTAGGAAGTTTGTGTTAGAAGTGCGTCTTCTACTTTTCAGGTGTTGAAGAGTTATTAGAAATCAGGTCGTCAATGCAGTGGCTGAGATGTTGACTACTAGACACTATTGCGATGATTGGAAGTGGAATGGAGATATTCCATATCTATGGAGGACATGGGTAGAGATTGTATTGGGTAGGGATTAAGTGAGGGGTTGTAAACGGGAAAGTTTAGCTCTAAATTAATATTGCTGATAGTGGATCTCATTTCTGGCTTGGTATGCCCCAAATGTAGGAGAGTTGCTCTGAACTGGGTGAACAATTTACTGGTGTTATTTATGTTTCCGGCACTGTTATACCTTGCATGTATGTTAATGTCAGATCAGATGTCTCGACATTCTTATAGGATATCTGAGCCTGCTGTACCAGAATTTCAATTGGTATCAAAGCAGACATCATGTCTGTTTCTGGATGAGATCCATGGGGGATATTTTCTGGTTATGTGCAAGGTAGAATGGTTGTACTGAATAATTGTTTGAACAAGGCTGGTTCATATTGTGTTTCTATGGTACCTTGATGTGGAGGATGGACCATCTGTAATAGGCTGAGATGTGGTCCTGTTAGAAGATGTAAGAGCTGGTAGTTGGAAGCCGGGTAGTGTGTTTCTATTTTACTAGTTTGATTTATTTTTAAATCATGAATGAATTGTTGTCACTTGTTATGTGGAGCTTATTTATTAAGGTGACTACACCATGCCTGAAGGTTATTAAAGAGTTTTTTATTTATTATTTTTTGTTGCATTTGTATCTGATGGAAAACTCATGGCTGGTGTTTATGTGAGAATGATCTTCAAGGTGTTAGAACATCTTATTAGTTGAGTGTAAATAATCATGCTGCGCTAGGGATTGGCATAGCTGATGCTTCGGGTGCTAAGCAAATATGTTATGAACACATGTGTTTGGAACCTACTCCTGGTCTGGAAGAGGAGGCATCTAGAGGATTGCATTGTCACTTACTGGATTAGTTTTCTTCTGATCCATGTAAGATGGGTTTGCAGAATTTGAACTCAAGTGTTTGATGGAAATTTGAGAATTTATGCAACAAAGGAAGGGTGTTTTAGCCAAAGTGGAGTGTCACTGACCAAATCTGGTGTGATATGTGGTTTGGATATTTGATATGTCTGCCAGTTGTAATGAAGAATTCACTTATACTAGTACTGTTTAACCTTTTGTGAGAAGGTGGATCTAAGTGTTATCCAATTTTTTTGAAGAAACTATGAAGAAAGTGTTCTGGTGATATATATATATATATATATATATATATATATATATAGTTGACTACAAATACTCTATCGGGAGCTGATTAACTATATGATGTGTATGTTGATCTTTATAAGCCTATGTTGTGTGATAGGATCACCTATTATGAAGATTTGGTTTTCTGATGAATATGTACATACGAATGATGGTAAATGTAACGCCCGAGTTAATTGGGATTATTTTATTTAAATAAATCAATGAATGTGATGCGTTTAATTGTGTTGAAGCGTCTTGAGAGTGTGTTTTGATGCAAATAGTGTGAATTAGAAGTTGATGTGTTGTGAGAATATTAGTAACATTAGCATTATTATTATCATTGTTATTATTATTGTTATTATTATTATTATTTTTATTATTATAGATCAAATAGTATTTATAATATTAGTAGTTAATTATTTAAATAGATAAGGGTAGCATGGTAAAGTTGAATGACATTAGTGAGGATATGATGGGAATAACCATGTTAAGGGTTCTAGGGGTAAAATTGGACTTAAGAGAAAATTGGGACTTAGGTATTATCATAGTACGATCGTGAGAATAGAGAATAAGGAAGAACACCGTAGGACGAGAGAAATGAAGAGTGAAAGCAAGGGAAAGTTCACAATCTTGGGAGGTCAAAGCTTCGAATCAAGGTAAGTGATGGGAATGGGTTCCTTAATTGGTGATTATATCATGAGAGGGTAGTAAGAGTTCCTTTCCCTCTTAGGTTTTGTGTGGTCGTATGCATTGCCTTGTTGAATTGATTTGATGTACGAAACTGTGATCGTATATGAAATTGTGATGTTATGTTGTTGTTATTGCGATGTTCCTATTGTTATGATGACTTTTGTGTGAAACTCCAATCTAGAAATTACAGGTGTTAAAGGTTGAGAATTCAAGGATTGGTACTTGATTATGAGCTATAATTGGTGTATAGGTAGTAATGTACTAAAATGCATTGTTAGATGATGAGATTGTGTGTTTAGACCATGTTTTAGGACCTGTAATATAAAGCAAATCGCAGAAAATTGGACTGGTGTAGTGCAGAAATCACAGTAGGAAAATCCTGATCGCGTAGGATCGTCGGGTGATGTAGGGAGCGTCGTCGGGCGGCGATAGTTTTTCCAAGCGAGTCAAGGGGCATGAGGAGGAGAAGATTTTAGTTAACCGCTCGAGGGTCTCGCCTCCAGGTCGCTGGGCAATAGGTAACACGAGAGCAGCGTCGTCGGGCGACGTAAAGGATCTGTTGGGCGACGAAGGGTAGAGTCGGCTGGCGATTGTGGACTTTCTTAAGACGGTCGTAACTTTAGTTTTAGGATTGCAAATAGTGGATTGTTCAAAGAAGTAGGCAGTCATTACAATGAACTTTGAATTGAAATAGGAAATAGAGGAATAGAGTCATAAAGTTAAGGTCTAGAATAAGGGTAGGTTTGATTACTCTTACCAGAATCTAATCGTTGTTTTGTTAATAATGATTATTTTGTTATGATGTTTATGACATCGATGAGTGTGATGATGATGTGAATTGCCTAAAATTGGCATAGTGGCGAAGGCTTATGTCTTGTATGTTATATAATCATGTTGTTGCACGGTCATACATCATGCATCATGCATTTTGGTGAGGGCTTTAGCTCTGGAATGCCTAAATGGCTTTATGGTGAAGGCTTTAGCCTTGATGGTACCACATGCATTGTATTGCACTAAATTTCATGATGTTGCATAAATATTAAATTATGGATGAGAAACGTGGGTGTTTAATGTGTGTGATGTATTATGGTGTGTTATGATTTGTTGTGATTTGTTGTGTGAGTCAACTACTCCTTATCATGTATCTTTCACCATGTAATTATGGAATGAAGTTCTCACCCCTTTTGTGTTGTTTTGTCTGTGCTTCCTCGGGAGTACAAATAACCAGGTACAAGAGTAGTGCTTGGAGAGAGTGTTACCTGACCGAGTCTTAGGAATCGCTCTGATACGTAACACGAGATTCGGGAATTTGTTATGTCCTTTTATTTGTTTTATCGTTACATATATTATTTTATGAATTATGATGAACCACATGTTTGTGGAGTTTGAATTGATGTTGAGGCTAGAATGCCATAAAGACTGAATTAAGCTGTTTTACGCTGCATAAATATTTATTTTGAAAATTTTATGAGGATTTTAAAATCATGTGACATCCCATTTGTGGATCCCTCTGATAATTGCTGTATATTTTACTATAATTATTAATATGGGAAAATGGGGTGTTACAATTGGTATCAGAGCAGGTCAGTTCGTCCGGCCAGATTGTTGAGTCTTTAGAGTGACAATGAAATGATTTTAATGTGTCTTTTCTAATTATTATGTGATGTGTGTTATGAAACAAAACAATGGTAGCTAGACGGGACAATGCTGCGATTGCTGCTGCCTTACATGCGATGGCTCAGGTGATGCAACATCAGCCTCCGGCTGGTGTTAATGATGAGACTCACATTTTGGAAACATTTCAGAGGAACCATCTGCCTATGTTCAAGGGTAAGAATGATCCATATGAAGCTCAGAGTTGGCTCAAGGAGATCGAGAGGATCTTTAGAGTCATGGATTTCTCGAACGCGTAGAAGGTGTGTTTTGGTATGCATTAATTTACAAAGGAAGCTGATGACTGGTGGGTTGAAACTCGCCAAAGACTGACCGTTATTGGGGAGGCTATTACTTGGGATGTGTTTCGTAGGGAGTTTATGATCAGGTATTACCCTGAGGATGTTAGCGGGAAGAAAGAAATTGAATTCCTGGAATTGAAGCAGGGAGACTTGTCGGTAACTGAATATGCTGCTAAGTTCGTGGAGTTGGCCAAGTTCGACCCACATTACCATGAGGCGACTGCTGAATTTTTAAAGTGTGTCAAGTTTGAAAATGGTTTGCGCTAAGAAATCAAGAAGGAAATTGGGTATCAGCGAATCTGCAAGTTTTCGGATTTGGTGAATAGTTGCAAAATCTTTGAGGAAGACAGTAAGGCTCACTACAAAGTTGTGACAAAAAAGAGAGGTAGACAATAAAAGAACTGTGGCAAGCCTTACAATGCTCCATATGATAGAGGAAGACAGAGGGCAGTTGATGGTAGGAGAACCAGTGGCAGAGGCACGCCTGTTGACGTCACATGTTATAAATGTGGAAAGTTGGGTCATTAGAGTAATGCATGTACTGAAGAGGTGAAAAGGTGTTACCGATGTGGTGCGTTTGGGCATGAGACAACTAGATGTAAGCATAAGGTGGTGGTGTATTTTAATTATGGTGAGGAAGGACACATCAGTACTCAGTGTTAGAAGTCGAAGAAAGCTAGTGGAAAAATGTCTGCTTTGGCTGGAACTCAAACATCCAGTGCAGATTATTTCATTCGAGGTATTAACTTCATTAATAGTACTCCTTTAATGACTATTATTGAAACTGGTGCTACTCATTATTTTATTTTTGCTGACTGTGTGGAAAGTTTGGGTCTTGTGTTATCCCTTATGAAAGGAGAGATGGTTATCGATACTCCAACTAAGGGATCGGTGACTGCTTCTCTTGTTTGTTTGAGGTGTCCTTTGTCGATCTTCGACAGAGACTTTGTTGTAGATTTAATTTGCTTACCGCTGAGTGGGCTTGACGTGATTTTGGGTATGAACTGGTTGGAATACAACTATGTTCATATTAACTATTATAGCAAACATGTACGGTTTTCTAGTCCTGATGATGATGGAGAAGCTGAATTTTTATCTGCTAGACAGTTGAATGAATTGATGAGAGACGAAATATTGGTGTTTTCATTAATGGTGTCCTTATCCGTAGAGAGTTTGACTGCTATTGATGAGTTGCAGGTGGTGTGGAAATTCCCTGAAGTTTTCCCAGATGATGTTACAGATGTTCCACCAGAGAGAGAAGTGGAGTTTTCAGTTGATCTTGTTCTGAGTACCAAACATGTTTCTATAGAACCCTATCGAATGTAAACATTTGAATTAGCATAATTGAAGAAACAACTAGAAGAGTTACTTGAAAAGAAGTTCGTCAGACCAAGTGTATCGCCTTAGGGAGCCCCAATATTGCTTGTGAAAAAAAAGGATGGTAGTATGAGACTGTGCATTGATTACCGGCAACTGAATAAGGTGACAATCAAAAACAAGTATCCACTTCCGAGAATAGATGATTTAATGGATCAGTTGGTGGTCCTTTGTCATGTTATCTCGGGTGGTGGAATTGTTGTAGATCCATCTAAGGTAGATGCCGTGTTATAGTGGAAAACTCTGAAGCCAGTTACAGAGATTAGGAGCTTCTTGTGATTGGCGGGTTATTATAGGAGATTCATTGAAGGATTTTCTAAATTATCACTACCGCTGACTTAGTTAACTTGTAAAGGAAAAACGTTTGTGTGGGACGTTCAATGTGAAGAGAGTTTTGTTGAGCTGAAGAAGAGATTGACGACGACTCTGATCTTAATTTTACCAAAACCTGCTGAACTATTTGTGGTGTATTGTGATGCTTCTAAATTGGGTTTAGGTGGAGTGCTTATGCAGGACGATAAAGTAGTAGCTTATGCGTCGAGGCAATTGAGGACTCGTGAAAGAAATTACCGCACTCACGATCTAGAATTAGCAGCAGTGGTGTTTGTACTAAAAATTTGGAGGCATTATCTTTATGGCTCCAGATTTGAAGTATTTAGCGATCACAAGAGCTTGAAATATTTGTTCGATCAGAAAGAGTTGAATATGAGACATAAAAGGTGGTTAGAATTATTGAAAGACTACGATTTTGACTTGAGTTACCACCCTGGTAAGGCTAACATTGTAGCGGATGCTTTGAGTAGGAAGTCGCTGCATAAGTCGGCAATGATGGTTCGAGAATTGGACTTGATTGAATAGTTTAAAGACATGTGTTTGGTGTGTGAAACGACACCGCAAGGTGTGAATTTGGGAATGTTGAAAATTCATAATGATTTCTTAGTTAAAATTAAAGAAGCCCAGAAGTTAGATGTGAAGTTGGTAGATTTGATGGTCGGGAATAATCAATCAGAAGATGATGTCTTTAAGATAGACGTCCAAGGTTTGTTGAGGTTCTGAGATAGAATTTGTATTCCTGACGATGCAAAAATGAAAAAGATGATTATGGAAGAAGGCCATAGGAGTGGCTTGAGTATTTGTTGTACCCCAAAATTTACCCTCTTCTTTTCTGCGTTTCTGGTTTATAATCTGATTGCATAAACATACATGTAGTCGCATGCATAACATTGATCATGAGGATACCAAGTCCAAGGTATCTCAAGTGGCAAACAAAACAAAAAAAGAATCTCATTCGCTTATTTCTCAATAAAGTGAATCTTGAGTTTTCGGCGTGTTTTGGGCACTCCAGAAGGCGTATCTCTCAGCTCGTCAGGAATGTTTTGATGATTTTTGACCAGTAAGTTCCTCTCATTATTATCTATAACTTTTGTTTGAAAGCCGGAAGCATATCTCATGAGGAAGGTTCCCAAGAAAATGGATTTCTCTAGTGGTTTAAGCTATATTTTAGTGTTGAAATGTGCGTTTGGCTCACTAAAAAGTCTATATCTCCTAGCTGGAAAATCGAAACTGAGCGGGATCGATTTCTAAAATTCCGTATTGAAGCCTTCTAAAACTTTCATTTGCAACTCGGGAGCTGATTTCTCACCAATAAATACCATAATTTTATTCTTTGGAGTTGGTTTTGAGTTGAACCGAGCAATTTTCATCTGAGACGTGAACTTCAAAAAATCATATCTCGCTCGATTTTTATCGAAACGAGATGGGATTAGTGCCAAAAGTTCATAAATTTCGTTAAATTTGATAGTCTCAGAAATACTCATTTGTAAATTTTGATCAGAAGACCCTCGTTTGAAACATTTTCTCCGAAGAGCGCAAATAAAATTCTGCATGTGTCAGTGGTCTGAAAACTGTGCTGAAACTTCAAAAATTCGTACTTCCTTGACCGTTCACCCGATCAAGTCGAAATTTTGATTCACGCAAGCAAAGTCGCATTCCAGACACTTTTTTTTACATTTTGACTTCAAATTCCGCATGGATTTGACTGTTTTGGTTTAATTACGAAAATTATTCGGATAATCATGATTTAGGATTAATTATGGATCTTAGGCCCAACTCCTATAACTATAAATAGATTTTCCTCTTCACAAAAAGGGGAGAACATAATCATTTGCTTAATTTTCACTACCAATCACACTCTAATTTTCTCTAAAATCAAAATCAAAACTCAAGAACAAAGTTCAAACTGCAACTTTCCCTCCAAGCAACCACCACAGGCCGCCACCGGACCTCTGCCTGATACCTATCTCAGCCACAGACCGCGCTAAGCGCGCCCTGCGACTTCTGATTTTTCTCATCTTAGCTTCTCTCCACAGGATCTTACTCCTATCCTCCTCCTCCTACTCGAATCTGACATAGAAGGAACTGTTTGCTCTTGATTCCTCTTCAATTTCAAGATTCAAGGATTTCTTGTTCATCTTATTCAATTCTCCATTGAAGATTTCAAGTTTTTCTCAAGAATTCAAGGTTAATTTCAACGATTATCATCAATTCGGTACTGATTTGGTATTTTATTTGAAGAACACAAGGAATTCCTTTTCAATTAGACTCAAACTTCAAGTTCAAGTAAGTGTTTAGTTCAATTAAACACTTACTTTAAGCTATTATTGACTTCTAGCTTTTCTTGAAATTGAATACTGAAATTTCATGCAAACTCAATGTAGATTCTGATTTGAGAGCTTTCGTCCTTGAATTCTTTTATTTGAATTGGATTTTGCATTTATGCCGGTGTGCAAACTTTTGTATATAGCATGTATATAATCTTGTGCATTTGTATTTACCTTGCATATAGGTCATAAATTTATGCATCTTGCATCATCTATTACATGCTCATACATTAGAAAGCATTTAGTTTGATTGATTTGCATTGATTCATGATGGTTTGAAGCATAATTTGCATTCTAAGTGTGTCGACATGTAGATTTCAAAGCATTTTTATCACTAGGAACATGATGCATTGTACATAAATCCATTGCATATGCATTCCAAGTATTTGTGCTAATGCATGACCTAAACTAGACATAATCTCCCAATAATTCCTTGTAGCATGGTTTGCTTGCATTACCTCTTCGCATGTGAACATTAGAGTTGTTACCTTAACTTGCATCCTTAGCATGTTCGTGCATCGATTATCATCACACGAGCATTATGATTGTTATCTTAACTTGCATCCTTAGCATGTTCATGCACAACTTTGCACATGAGCATTAGAATTGTTGTTACAACTTGCATTCTTAGCATGCTCATGCATTGTTACTTAGTCTCTAAGCATTAGAATTATTGTTACAACTTGCATTCTTGGCATGTTCATGCATTTGAATTTGCACATGAACATTGGAATTATCATTTTGATTTGCATTCCTCGCTTGTTCATGCATTGGCTTTCCATATATGAACATTGGAATTATCATTTTGATTTGCATTCCTCGCATGTTCATGCATTTGCTTTCCATATATGAACATTGGAATTATCATTTTGATTTGCATTTCTTGCATGTTCATGCATTTGGCTTGTATCCTTGAACATTGGAATTATCATTTTGATTTGTATTCCTCGCATGTTCATGCATTTGGCTTGTATCCTTGAATATTGGAATCATCATTTTGATTTGCATTCCTCGCATGTTCATGCATTTGGCTTGTATCATTGATTATCATTGATATCATCAGATTGAATTTAGCCTAACTGTATGGATCAACTTTTGGCATGAGAACATCATGGACAGGTGATCTGGATCAAAAACAAGATTTCTGCAGGTTGCAGACCGTGCTTAGCGCCACCAGGAGCGCGCTAAGTGTCAAACTTACTGACTTTTGTTTTGCAGGTCGCGCTCAGCACGGTCCGGATCAGCCTAAGCGTCAAAGTTTCTGTTTGGTCGTGCTTAGCTCGGTATAGTAGGCTTAGCGTGACCTGTACTGGTTTTTTCTGGTCTTTCTTAGTTTTAACTGCAAACAGTAGCTGTTCTGGCATTCCTAAGCATGGTTTGACATGTGTTTGATGTAGGGGCTTGTGTTGTATATGCATACGACATAATTCTCTGATGTCTTGCGTTTGTATACCCATATATACATTCTTTGCTTGCCTTTTGGGTCTAACTCTGTTCTTGCAGGTGTTTCGTGTCTGTAGACCCACATGTGCATCCCTCCTACCTTGTTTTGTTTGATCTAATCTTGTTCTTGTAGGCGTTATCACTTCGGATGCGTATCGACGCGTATTCTGCTTGTTTTTTATGCTTTAAACTATTCTCACCGGTTTACTCTTATTGCATTATTGCAGTACTTGAAGTTTTCCGGAGTATTTCATTAGCTCGTAGTGCTCTTCGGATTCTATATCCGTTTGGTAGTTTCTACACCATTTACCGCATTCTCTTATAGCTTTCCTAGATGTCATGTAAATAGGTCTTTACAGCTTTCTTTTGCCATGAGAAGTAGGAATAAAGATGCATGATGGGGCTTCCGTAGTTGGAGCATATTCAGGAACCCCTCTGGTTTATTTAAAGACCCGTTTAGGGCGATTCTACTTGTTGATTGTGCTTGATTTGTTTGCTTTCCCTTAGGATTGCTCGGTTAGTATAGGTTCTCGGGCCTAGACATTAGAATTTACATCCTTTGCATGTTAACATAGGTAGAGATTCCCTTGCATCCTTAACCGTAGGTCCAATCTATGCATGACAATATTAGGGATAGCACTAGTTAGTATCCTTTTGTTTTGCTAGTTTCTTTTGCATTCTTTGCATGTAAATAAAACTAAAACTTGCTATCTTTTTTCTTTTGAAAACAAAACACTTAATAATGGTTTAAACTCCTTTCTCAAGGTAAAAGCAACCAACCAAGACAAACTTTTTTCGCCTCTGCGCATTTTCTTTTGTGTTTAAAATCTTTTTCACAAGTAAAAAACACAAAACCCACCAAAACAAGTGAGCCGAACTACGGCGCTCTGACTTTCCCATTGCACGCGGGAATACGTAGGCATCTTGTCACGGGGCTCGATCGAGCAAACTTTGTAAATACTTCTTTTTTCTTCCCCTTGGTTTCTTTATTTCCCTGTTCTTTTGCATGCATTGTAGTGTTTAAGCATAGATAGATATAACACACCCTTTAGCTAGAAAATAGAAGCGGATACCGTAGAGTACTACAAGCGTGTGGGGTGCTAATCTCTTCCCCTTGCGTAACTAACTCTCTTACCTAGATTCTCTTGATCTCTCGGCCGAAGGACCACGATTTCTCCCTTCAGGTTTACTCGATGTTCTCCTTTCTTTGTCATGAGATAAAAGACGTTCGATGGCGACTCCATTGATACACCTCTATCAGTCGGTAGTTCAGCCGGGTGGTTTCAGTATTCATCTAGGAGCTACTAATATGTATAGAGATTTGAAGAAACTGTTTTGGTGGTCTGGATTGAAACGGGATGTAGCGCAATTTATGTAAGTGTGCTTGACTTGTCAGAATCGAAAGTTGAACATCAGAAACTAGCATGATTGTTGGAAACGTTGGAAGTTCCACAATGGAAGTGGGATAATATATCAATGGACTTTATGACGGGATTGCCTACTACTCAGAGAAGACATGATACAATTTGGGTGATCGTTGATAGACTAACTAAATCAACTCATTTCATTCCAATTAGTATCAATTTTCCTTTTCCGAAGTTGGCAGAGATTTATCTCCGAGTAATTGTGAAGTTGCACGGTATTCTATCAAGCGTCGTGTCAGATGATGTGCGATAAACCTAATGTGTCTAACGGTATCTTAACTGCAAGCGCACAGCCTATCGTAGTAGTAATAAAAGATTGTCGAATCCACAGGGACTTTGTAATCACTCTAGTGCGGGAAAGTAATGCTAGTTTAGCTAAGGCGGAAATTGTCACGTTTGGTTTTGGGAAGGTTAAGGAAGGTAAACTAATTGATTTTAAATTAATTATGAAATGAAATGGTCGGTATGTAATAGAGTCGACCTAAAGGATCTAATCTGACTTAAGCGTATAAGGTTGGTCAACTTAATTGTTCTGTAGAATTTATCAGTTTAAAAACCCTCAATTCACACTTTCATGGTCTTATCTTGGATTGTACGTCTAAAGCCCTATACCTGTTTTCGCTAGCCTATAAGTGTTTAGAAATACTTTTTGGAAACTTAATTAATTCTAATCTGTTTTAAAGCGCTTTCACTGTATTTAAATCAAATGCCTAACTTTAGCTATCCGGTTAAAAACCTCACACTTTCGTGGTCTCGATCTAACCTATTTACTCTTCTTACTTTCGTAACGAAAAGGTTTTATTTTTAAACATAAAAAGTTACAACCAGAGTTAAGTTGATTAAAGTTTTAGCCTAAGTTTGATCAGATGCCTATTGTCTCTAACTATTCCATACCGACACTAAAGGTTTAGCTAGCCATGGAAATTATAATGAACTCACAGGAAATAAAAACAAACAAATATAAAATGGACATTATAAATAATAAATGAAACTTGCATAAATTAATTAAAAGGTACTGTAATACAATTGTAAAATAAAAACCTGAAAATAAAGCCAATACTTCAATCCCTCTTCCACAGATCGGAAACTTGGACTTGGTATCGATAATACGACGAATTCTGAGGCTTGAATAAAAATCCTAAACTAGAATAATAACTTCCTAATGTTAGAAATTATTATTTGGGCGATGAAATTAAACAACTGGAAATAAACGAATGCAGAGAAAATAATAACTGAAGGAATACTGGGTTCGATTTCGGCAGAGCTTCCGCACAAGTAAACCGTAAAAATGCTCTGTCTGTGTAACGTTGAATGTTGAGGTATTTATAGAAAAATATGGAATTGGCAGTTGGGATGAAACTTGACACGAAGCTTTCCTTGAACTTCTCCATGAATATAGGAACGTGGGCAGTTGAGGTTGAACGTGGCTGTGAGGCTTGAGAGAAATCAGGAGTTTGAAAACTCCTTCTGTTTAACTTCACCACGTTTTGCACTTTTAGATAACTGATATGCGCGTTACGCTCGTCACTGCTGTGTTACGAGCAACTTTGTTGTTTCTTCCGTGTTACGGTCGTGGCAGGTTCGTTACGGTCGTAACACGCTTCATGATGGCTTACGGTCGTGGCAGATGTGTTACAACCGTCACAGCTACAAAATCTGCATTTCTTGACAGATTCATCTTTTTCTTCTGTTCTTTGATGTTTTCTTGCATTGTTTCATGTTTTCTTCTGTTTTGAGCTAAGTTATGAATACCTGTAAAATGTAATGACAAACTCGAAATATTCGGGAGTTAATCGGGTCAAAATAATACAAAATGGGTTAATTTCATGGAAAATAAACGATATGATTTCGTGTTATCAAATTCCCCCATACTTAAACCTTTGCTTGTCCTCAAGCAAAATAATTAATTTAGAAATATCGGACAAGTTTTTATAAACGCACATAACTAGTATACCTTTCGTTTTCAAATAATCACAAGAAATCCTAAGTTAGTTCGGCCAAGAAAATCGAATGAAACAACAACGATACGCTAATGACACAAGCAACAAGCTAGTCGACGACTATCCGTTTTAAACGAAACGTCCAATTATACCGTTATAATTCAACTCAAAGTTTCTCATTCCTAGTTCACCCGGTTTCGTTCTCGCGCAATCACATTAAGCCCATTATCTTTACACATACGTAGTGGAATAGCCGGTTAGTGCTTCTGATCAAAACACAACGGTTTCTGGCACAATTATGTGGCAACCTCTTTTATCCGATTGTAAGATGCGGGGGATCAAACCGTAGTCTGCCCTACCGAGTTTAGTACCAAATGCTTCTAAACCACCTAAACAATGGATTCTCATGTTACTTAGTAAAAGCTTTCGCATCCGTTGGATTAAACGATCGGGTGAGGATCGCCCAATTTAATTGGTGCAATACTTATTTCCTTAAAATATGTAACATTCTTTTTTAAAACAATTAGCAAGATCATCCACTTATGTTCATCGGCTTTCCACGTGGCTTGCGCTAAGACTGGTGCCGACTACTAGTATAAACTACTAGGGGCTAATTTAAGACTTAAAACTCAAAGTATCGGTATAACGAAAATGGAGATGATTCGCGTAAGTAGGGAGTCAAAGGTGTCATAACCGTATAGTTCTCTTCGGATCGCTCTCGGCCTTCTAACTAAGATTTCAGTTAAAGTAGGTAACTAACGAATATGCGAATATAAAAGGCGAAAAATTTGGTATGGCTGAATAAAGCGGGGAGAAAATGAAATAACGAAATATTACTAAAATGGAAATGAAATTACTCGTTCTGAATTAAGAATGCAGTACTCCTCCCACACTATATCGAACATTGTCTCAATGTTATGATATAACGGCGAGGTTAAATTAGAAATACATTGGAAAAACAAGGAAAACAACAAGAAAAGGAAGAACTACTGGCGACCACGGCGGCTTCGGGTTCGTGACCTTCTGGAGGGAGTAGCTTTAGAGTCAGTGCTCTGGGGTCCAAGAGATGTGACATCCATCCTTAGAGCATTAAGCTCGCTCAACACTTCATCAAGTCTTTCATTCGTCGAGCGTTGACCACTCAAGATTTGGGCATTTTGCGCGAGTAAGGCGTCGAAACGCTCCTGATGCAATCTCTCGGCTTTGGTATTCATAAGATTCTGATGATGAATGGCTCGGAGGAGCTCGTCAAAAGATGGAGGTGGTGGAGCAGAGGAGGACTCAGGAATGTCAGGCATGGGAACAACTCGATCCAGTTCTTCCTGCATCTCATCAGCGGGGCCGACATGAGGTTCTTCTTGAGTAGCAGCATGGCCTTCAGGGGCTTCAAGGTTAAATAGCCAATTGGCTCGGTTCTGAGGGTCGATTCAGTCCCTGCAAGGCAAAACAATGTTAGTGTAAACTTTATTCTGTATCACTGGATGGAACTTTCCATCGTCTCGCTCGTGGATGAGGTGGGCTGATTTGCAATGATCCAAAGTAAGCAGGACCGGTGCTCGGGATGGTAAATGAGCAAGGGTGTCACCATGATTCAGTGCCAAAGCAAGAGAAGTGACAAGCCCTCCGAAATAGAAAGGTTTGCCGCCTCTGGTGCAGATGGAATGAATATGGGCCAGGAGGAAGGGTGCAGCGTTAATTTTCTGACCCGAGAATGCACAATGCATGAAAAACAACTCCTTGGAGTTGAGCTTGTGGTTGCTATCTCTTGCGAAGATTGTGTTACACAGGATACGGTGGAAGTAGCGTATCGCCGGATTATGGATTTGTGTGGCATTGAGGTGATCATAAGAGTGTGCTCGGTTGTTGGTGAGGCTATGCCAAAGGTTGAAGGACTCTTCTCCAAAGTTGTCGGGTACACGGAGGTGGGAACCTTCATCAGTGCAGAAATCAAACAATTGGCCGAACGCGTTCTGAGAGAACTCGTACTCGATACCGAATATGCGAAACGTCGCAACACCAAAATGTTGGTTTGTTGAACCAGGTGGAGTGATGTAGCAAAATGAGCTGAGGAACTCGAGAGTGAGTGTCTCGTACGTGGGCTGGGGCTGGCTACATAGGTTCCACAAATTGACACTCTGAAGAAGGCGTTGAACACCTTCAAGCAAACCAAGATCTCTGAGGCAGTCAGTGTCAACATACCTAGTGGGGTGTAGTCCTCGACGTTGGAATTTCAAAAACTTAACACGTTGAGTCTCGCCTTGTTCACCATTACGTAGGATAATGCTAGGAATAGGTTGGAGATTGTTCGCCATTTGCATGCAAGAGTGTTTGAGTGAGAATGGGTGTGGTTTGTGAATGAGTGAGTGAGAGGATGATACGGGTAATGGGAATATATATAGTGAAAGGAGATAGTGGGAAGTTTGAAAAATTGAGAGGGATTAGTGGTGGGTTGAATGAGGTTAATGGGTAGTTAATGGAGGAAGTGGGATGGTTGGGGAGTTATGGAAGAAGAAGAGAGAAAGGTTAAGGGAAGAAGAAAAAGGAAAGTTCTGCTAACAGGGTTACTGATGTAGCCCATGTTACGGTCGTAACACCTAGCTGACGAGCGTAACACGCTGAAAGGCGTGTGACGGTCGTGGGGGGTGCATGACGATCGTGGCAGCTACAAATTTTGCAATTCTTTAACAAAACAGAACACAATTACATAGAGTAATATTTTTATAGCAAGCAGAACATCTCAGGCATTCCAACACAAACACAACATTAATACATTCAACATATAATCCAATATATATAATTCGCAATAGAGTAGAAAACCATAAAACATTGTAAACAGAATAATGAATGTAAGTTTAAAACTGAAAACAAACAATTGCATTAAGTCAAATTGAGTAACTTGTTCTCTTTGACAGAAAGTAAATGACTTGTAAATTGAAATGTAGTTATTTAATAAAGAATTGAAACTACCTAGAAACAAAACAGAATGGAAAAAATTCTAAAAACTAAGAATTGAAAAACTGAAAACTGAAAAACTAAGAACTAAGAACTGCTTCATCCAATCTTTTCTTTTAAAATCTCTAAAGCCTTGGTGATGTTATAGAATTGCTCCACTGTGATGTCAGTTAAACCAATAAGATCCAAACGCATAGTCTTCAGTTCATTCTTTATTCCATCAATGTCAGTTTTATAAGAATCCAAAGTGGTCAGAATGGTGTTTAATTGTGTAGTGTATTCTCCTTGGTTTATATCAGGGGCTACTTGTGCTTCAGCCATATTTGTAAAGTCATGGTAACCAGGAGGAGTTTCAGGATCTGTTTCGATTTCAGACATGAAATTATCAGCAACAAAATATGATTGTGGTGTTTCTGGTGTTGAAGGGTGGTCAGGTGGATTCAATTCATACAACCAATTTTCACGGTTATGGACACTTACTCGGGCATGGTTCGGAAGGGTAAAAAGAGTAACAACTTCGTTTCTTATCAGGTAATCATAAGGTGCAGGGCCTAAATTTCCTATTATCAGGTTGTTGAAACAGAAATCAATGTTCATAGGCCTAATTGATCCAAATGGTGCACAGTTATTAAGTTGGTAACGAAGTCCAAGAGCATTTGCAATCATTGTAACTAATCCTCCCACACTGACAGGAACATTAGGGTCCTCACGAATGCGGGTAAAGGTCTTCATCAGGAGTGGGACAACATTGACAGGGCGTCCTAGGTTCATACAATAAAGCAGAGATAATTCATCCTTGGATACAGCATTTTGGTTTTGTTCTTTTCCAAACAGAGTGTGGGCAAGAATCCTATGGAAGTAACGTATAGCTGGGTTATGTATCTCATTGTTATCCATACTTTCTGGGTCAGGGTGATAGTTTCCGGTTAAAGTACCCCAGAAGTAATCCATCTCAAAATCCAATAAATCCGCCTCAGGGGTAGTAAAAGCTAAGGGTCCACTGGGGAATCCTAATAAAGCAGCTAAGTCCCTATGGTTATAGGTGAACTCAATACCAAAAAGTCTGAAGGCGATGATTCCTTTTCGGGCTCCGACACCGTGTTTAGGGATGTAAACTAAAGAACTCAAGGGTAAGCTCTCGGTAAGTGATAAACCTATTTTTCAGGTGTGCGTTCTCCCATCCCAATTGGTTAAACATGTAGTAAACACTGTTAGTTATGCCTAAAGTGTCCATAGTTGGTTCATCATAATACAGGGTTAAACTGATGTCTCTTTGAGACAAAGCCTCAATTCTTCTTCTTTGGTTTCTACCTCTAAAGGTGGTTTCCATAAAGTTCTGTGGGGGATCCATAGAAAAAGTAAAGTGGGGAAACAGAGTAGAGGAGAACGTAAAGAGAAAAAGACTTTTCAGAAATCCTGTGGCAAGTAAAATTGTTTTGAAATCAGCAGCAGTTTTATAAAAGTTTAAAAATGAAAAATAGCAAATTGGAAAATAAGTAAAACAGAGAATACAAACAAAATAGCAAGCAAAAACAAAGAAAATGGGTTGCCTCCCATGAAGCGCTGTTTTTAACGTCGTAAGCCTGACGAAATACGTAGTGAAAGATTAGTCGGGAGAAATAGCTGGCAGTTCTACGAGTTTAAGCTTATTCGTATAATCTCGATTATCTATACGATGATACTGTTTTAACCGCTGCCCGTTTACAATAAACGGGGCGCTATTTCTATCCTTAATTTCTACCGCTCCGCTAGGAAATACTCTTGTAATTTCGAAAGGACCGGACCATCTAGATTTAAGTTTTCCAGGGAAGAGTCTAAGTCTAGAATTAAATAAAAGTACGACATCTCCCACACTAAATTCTTTCCGAGATAAACGCTGATCGTGCCATTTTTTAGTTCGTTCTTTGTATATTTTAGCGTTTTCGTAAGCGTCTAGTCTTAATTCTTCCAGTTCATGTAAATCGAGGATGCGTTTCTCGCCAGCAGCAGTGTAATTAATATTGAGTGTCTTTATCGCCCAATAAGCTTTATGCTCTAATTCTACTGGGAGATGACAGGATTTTCCGTAAACAAGTTTGAAAGGTGTAGTTCCGATAGGAGTCTTGTAGGCTGTCCTATAAGCCCATAAAGCTTCGTTAAGCTTGGATGACCAATCTTTCCGAGATATAGCGACAGTTTTTTCTAAGATTTGTTTAATCTCTCTGTTCGAAACTTCGACTTGTCCGCTAGTTTGCGGATGATAAGGTGTTGCTACGCGGTGTTTCACTCCATATTTAGATAGTAATTTATCAAATATTTTCGAAATAAAATGAGATCCACCGTCACTAATAACAAGTCGGGGAACACCAAAATGTGAGAAAATGATATTCTTGAAAAGCTTTATCACCACTCGTGTGTCATTTGTAGGAGAAGCTATTGCTTCGATCTATTTTGAAACATAATCGACAGCTACGAGTATAAACTTGTTTCCAAAAGAAGATGGGAAAGGTCCCATGAAATCTATTCCCCAAACATCAAAGACTTCAACTTCTAGTATTCCTTTCTGAGGCATTTCATCGCGTCTTGAGATATTACCGGTGCGTTGGCAGCGATCACAGTTTTTAACGGCGATGTGGACATCCTTCCACAGGTTAGGCCAGAAAAGGCCGGCTTGGAGAATTTTGGCACACGTCTTAGAGGTGCTAGCATGTCCGCCATAAGGAGATGAATGACAATAGGAAATGACGTCTTTTATTTCTTCGTCGGGAATACACCGGCGGAAAATTCCATCAGGTCCTCGTTTGAATAAAAGTGGCTCGTCCCAATAGTAACTCTTGAGATCATGGAAGAATTTCTTTTTCTGTTGGTAAGTTAAGTCAGGTGGAAGCGCACCGGCAGCTAAATAATTAACGATGTCAGCATACCAAGGCAATCCTATGGTCATGTCAATGGCTTCCACGACTTCCTTAGCTTCTGGTTTATTTAAATCCAATTGAGCTAGGTCGCTTATCATATGTGCTATCAGATGTTCATACGGAAAATCGTCGTTAATTGGCACTTGTTCGGGTTTTATACCTTCTAAACGAGATAAATGATCCGCTACAACGTTTTCAGTTCCTTTCTTGTCCTTAATTTCCAAGTCAAATTCTTGTAAAAGTAAGATCCATCGGAGAAGTCTGGGTTTTGCATCTTTCTTGGCAAGTAAATATCGGATATCAGCGTGGTCTGTGTAAATGATGATTTTTGCTCCTACAAGGTAAGAACGGAATTTGTCAAGCGCGAAGACCACGGTTAAGAGTTCTTTTTCAGTTGTGGCGTAGTTCATCTGAGTTGAGTCTAGCGTTCTGTTGGCGTAGTAAATTGCATGAAGTTTCTTTTCTTTTCTTTGTCCAAGAACTGCGCCTACAGCGTAATCACTTGCATCGCACATGATTTCGAAAGGTAACCTCCAATCGGGCGGTTGCATGATTGGTGCAGAAATAAGTGCGGCTTTAAGGGTTTCAAAAGCTTTAAGACAATCGTCACCGAATATGAACTCAGCATCCTTCATTAATAGACCGGTAAGTGGTTTTGTGATTTTCGAGAAATCTTTAATAAAGCGTCGGTAAAAACCGGCATGTCCTAGAAAACTTCGTATCTCTCGAACGGTCTTGGGTGGTTGGAGTTCTTTAATCACTTCTATCTTAGCTTTATCAACTTCAATTCCTTTATTGGAAATAACATGTCCAAGTACGATTCCTTCTCTGACCATGAAATGGCATTTTTCCCAGTTGAGCACAAGGTTTACTTTCACACATCGTTCTAAAACACTCTCTAAATTAGATAGACATCCTTCAAAGCTTTGTCCACACACGGAGAAGATTGTTTGAAGAAGTAGGCATTCATTACAATGAACTTTGAATCGAAATAGGAAATAGAGGAATAAAGTCATAAATTTAAGGTCTAGAATAAGGGTAGGTTTGATTACTTTTACCAGAATCTAATAGATGTTTTGTTAATAATGATTGTTTTGTTATGATGTTTATGGTGTCGATGAATGTGATGATGATGATGTGAATTGCCTAAAATTAGCATAGTGGTGAAGGCTTATGCCTTGTATGTTATATAATCATGTTGTTGCACGATCATACATCGTGCATTTTGTTGAGGGCTTTAGCTCTGGATTTGGTGAAGGCTTTAGTCTGGATTATGGTGAAGGCTTTAGCTCTGGAATGTCTATATGGATTTATGGTGAATACTTTATCCTTGATGGTACCACATGCATTTCATTGCACTAAATTTCATGATGTTGCATAAATGTTAAATTATGATTGAGAAACGCCGGTGTTTAATGTGTGCGATGTATTGTGGTGTGTTGTGATTTGTTGTGTGAGTCAACTAGTCCTTAGCATGTATCTCTCACATGTAATTATGGAGTTATGTTCTCACCCCTTTTGTGTTATTGTATCTGTGCTTCCTCGGGAGTACAGATAACCAGGTACAAGAGTAGTGCTTGGAGATAATGTTACCTGACCGAGTCTTAGGAGTCGCTCTGATACGTAACACGGGATTCAGGAATTTGTTTTGTCCTTTTATTTGTTTTATCGTTACGTATATTATTTTATGATTTATGATGAACCACATGTTTGCAAAGTTTGAATTGATGTTGAGGCTGGAATTCCATAAAAACTAAATTAAGTTGTTTTTCGCTGCACGAATATTTATTTTGAAATAAATTATTTTGAAAACTTTATGAGGATTTGAAAATCATGTGACATCCCATTTGTGGATCACTTTGATAATTATTGTGTATTTTACTATAATTATTAATATGGGAAAATGGGGTGTTACAACAAATATCTTGAAGGGAGCTGGATATTTGTTTGATGAATGTGTGGAAGTCTGGAATTTTATTCCTCTGCATCATAAAACTGTGAGAGGTGACATCTTCTTGGTTTCCAGATATCTGAGCGGGACTGGCTATGACACCCCAAATTAATTCAATTATTAAATAATTAGAAATTTAATTATTAATTTAATTAAAGGCTTAATTATTGGTATTTTTGAATTAATGGATTTAATTATTTAATTAAATAATGGAAATTGGGGGTGTGAAGTTGAATTTTAGGGTGTATGGAGTAAAAAGCTCTACTTAATCCTAATTTATTTATTTCTATTATTTGGCAAATAAAAAGGAATAAATAAAGGAATAAAAGGAAACAAGTGAGAAAGGAATTAGGATTGCATTCTACGTGAGATTGGAAAAGAGAAGAGAAAAGAGGAGAAAAAGCCAAACGCCGAGAATTCGAAGATTCATCGCGAGGTAAAGGGGGATTGAATCTGATTTTTATGCCTTATAGGTTTTGAGAATTGATAGAATAATTCAATCCGTTAGGAATCTCGAATTTGAATAATTGAATATACTCTAATGTTATAATCCGACGTAAAACCTTCAATTGGAATTGTTATGAACGGTTAAATCATGTAAGATGATCTTAGGCTAATTAGAAAACTTAATTATGTGGTTAATTGGAAGTAAAAACGCATTAATTAATACTGTTGTGGTGTATTATAATGTTTGGTGATGAATGGAATCCATGAGAATTCGTAACAGAGCAGAAAAACTGAGTTTTTGGTGAAAAACAACAGTATGAGTCGACACATAGCTTTATGGGTCGATGCAAGCAGCAAAATTTTGAAAAACCAGAGGCGTGGAAAACACTTGCATCGATACATAGAGTCATGCATCGACTCATAGGGCAAAATCTGCACTCTTGTATTTGTCATACCCCAAAATTTGCCCTCCATCCTCTCAAGATATTTCATACATCCATACTCAAGGATTCCTCAAGAGTTGATCAGACAAACTCTCTCCTAGACAATCAACCCAAACTAGGGTTTGGCAATTATCAGGTCAATATGGACTCCCAACATCTCCAATGGTCTTCATGCCTCCTCATATGCTTCAAAGATTCTCCATGTCAAGATTCAAGCCTTACAAGTCAAGATTGCTCAAACAATTGCTCAGATGGTTGAAAATCAGTTGTATTGGACAAAAAGTCAACTGTGGTCAACATACAGTCAAACTTCATAATGTTTGGTCAACATCCTCATTTTGAAGTTACATTCATCATTTGATCAAGGGTTGATCATGATTCATCAAGAAAACTCAAGATTTGCTCAAAAGTCAAACTTTCTAAATTAGGGTTTCTAGATGAAAAGTCAACTGAACTTTGACTGATCATAACTTCTTCATACTTTCTCAGAAATTTTTCCACCACCTCTTGTTTTGAAGGAAATTCAATTCTCTACAACTTCATGTCTCACAAGAATGTCCAAAAAATGCTTCATTTGAGAGGTATGGCTCAAAACATTACAGGTCATTTTCAAAGTCAACAAAAAGTCAACTTTTTGTTTTGAAGATATATTGAGCATGAAAACTCCAATTGAGATGAGACCAAAAATGTTGGTTAGAGGACTCTTAGAGCTTTTCAAAAAGTCCAAGAACACTCAAAAATGTGAAACAATGAGCAAGATACACCATTCACAAGTTGGGCAATTTTGAAAGAGTGCACAAAGAGAGATACTTCTAAAAATCAAATTTTTTGCAAATGGGCTTGCTTTTTCTTCATTCAAACTTATTCTTCATACAATTAAGAATATCCAAGCCCAATGCCACGAATTTTTATTTTATTTTTCTATTTAATTTGGAATTTATTCATTTAAATACAAATTAAATTTAAAAATAAAGTATAAAATCAAAAATAATTGCAAAATTGATTTTTATTCCTTCCTTGAGACCCAAGCAACTCACAAAGGCCAGCAAATTTCGAAATTGGATCAATATGGCAAGATTGGATTGAAAATTAATCAAATTTTGAAAATTTGATTTTGTACAAAAATCAAATTTGATTTGCATTGAATGTTGATTGACTCTCTCCCAAAACCATTCCAAATCCATCCAGTATAAATGTATGATGCATACCTATCAAGAAAAAAGGAGAAAATTGGCTCAAGAACCCTAACCTAGAACTCAAAAAACCGTGGCAAACAAGCAGGTGGCAATCATACTTCCAGCCGTTTTCAATCGATTTTGAGGTGTCCAACACATTCCTTGGTACCTCTTGAGTCGATCCAGACCTTTACTTTGATCAAAACCATCCAGAATCGTGAAATCCGAAATCGGTTTGTTCTTGAAAAATCCAAAATCGTATTTTAATTTTCATGCATCTTTAACATGTTTTGTGTTTGTTTTTGTGATTAGTAGGAAGATTGCAAGCTTTCTGGGTACTTTAATTGCATTTTCATGGCCGGAAACTCGAGATGCCATAGTTAGGGTTCCTGAGCACGTTTTAGGGTTTCACAAAATAGGAAAATTTGGACTATGAGACCTATACCAATGCGTTCGGAATGATCTCAGGAATCGAACCATGCCTTTACAATTCATTTATATTATGTATTCTGGATTTTTGATGTTTGCCAGGGACTTAGCGTCGAGCAATGGCCGGCGCTGGATTTTCAAATATTTGAAAGGAAGAAGATGAAGTCTGGCGCGAGAACGAGACAACCAGAAGGCGACGCGTGTTTTGATCCCACTCACTCCGTTTCCAAACATGCTTGCACACTTGGCTCAGTTGGTTAAGGCGTTCACTGTTGGGAGATGCTCTCCCTGGTCACGAGTTCGATCCCTGTCAAGACCAGTTTTGCTTCTTTTTCTCAAACTTGCAATTTTGTCCATATTTTCACATTTTCTTTTATTTTAATATTTTGCATTATTTTTAATTCTTTTCATAATTTTATTTCTGCATTAAAAAATCATCAAAAATTATTTTTCTTTTTACATTATTTTCAGAAAATGTTTATTTAATTTATAAAATTAAAAAATACAATTTTGCATGCATATTTATTTTTATTCAAATTTTGCATTTAAATCACATTTAATTAGTTTTAAATTATTAAATTGCATTCAAAAAATCCCAAAAAAATTATTTTAACATATTTATGTTATTTCCAGCATGTCATATTTTTTCCAATTAAAAATTTGCATTTTTTCTAACATTTTCTCTTATTTCGATTTCATCATATTTTTCGATTTCTCTTATCGTTTCACAGGTTATGCCGCTTCAGACGTTTCTTTACCGTTTTCATTCTTTTCCAATAATGTAACTGTTTATGGGATGTAATAGTTTAAATTAGGTTTTAATTTTCCGCAAGTTTAAATTATGTATCTGCCCCAAAGCCATGTAATAGCGTAGGACATTTACCTTTCCGCACTTTACATTCCGCATTTTAATTTCCGCACCCTATAAATTGCTAGTAACTAGGCGTGTATGGCAAGATAATAATTGGACATAGCTCATAATTCCAAGATAAAAATACCTGAATCAACACACTTCTTCACACACGCACCCCTTAGGGTAATTCTCTCTCGTTGCCTTACGAATTCAAATGGTCATGTCCCTCGAACGTAGATGTATTCTAGCACCGTTGCCTTCTAAACAAAACATCATAGTCCCTTCGATACAAAGATCATAAGACCCACGATGTCGCCTCCGAATACATGATCTTGACCCTCGATTGTCGCCTACGAAAAAATGATGATAGTCCCTTCGAATGTGCTAGGATACTTCCTACAAGTTGCTTTCTATGACCATCCGATGTCCCTTCGAATGTCCCGCTTACATCCAACGAATGGAGTTACCTACCGACTAATGGTATGGATAACGCTATTCTAAAGGAACGTAAAATAACACGAAAACGACCAATTCTGAGTAGGTAATAAGACTTTTAGTAGCTTGCTCAAATCAAATGCTTTTCACACCTCACACTTTTTGTCAAAGTTCAAACTCTTTTCAAAACGAAACATTTCCGAACACTTTGTATACATTCCTACATGAATCATTACAAAGTCAAAGCGAAATGCCTTTTTCAAAACATTTTTGTCAAACACACAGAAAGCACAATTTTTAAGTGATCTAGAGCAACTAAGAGCCCGTAGATAACTACGGATGGAAAGGGGTGCTAATACCTTCCCTTTTCATAACCATTCTCCCGTACTTAGAATCTAACGAAGGTCTTTTTCTGTACTTTTACCTTCCCTTAATTGGATAAAAATAAAAGTCGGTGGCGACTCCTTCTATCCGCACATTTGGGATAAAAAAACTAAAAAGTCAGTTCACCATATCACAGAACTGGCGACTCTGCCGGGGAGACACCCTAAAGAGAGAATGCCTTAAGGATTTATAGCTCACTTTTATCGCTTTCTGTTTGACTTGCTTGCTTTATCTTTAAGGGTTGCTTGGGTATTATATTTGTTGGGGGATCCTACACCCGGATCCGGGTTTCCTTTTAGGTAAGTAGCAATAAATCGTCGCGACCGTTAGACGTATATCAAAACGGTCAACATGATGGCTACGTTAGCGTGACACTTTGGTTGTCCCGATACTCTTCATTCCCAAGTTGAGGATAGTATTTGGCTTCTGCGTGGTGTCATCAAGCGATAACTAAACTTTTAGAACCTTAATTGACCCATCTTGGCCATTAGAAGGTAGTGAGATGGCCGGCTTTGGTGTAGACCGAGGTTGGTTGATACTCGATGCTACGCTCATTGAGATCAGACTTTTGGGACATTTTCGGTCGACCACTTGGTAGTCGTATTGAAATAAGCGCCTACGAGAAAGATCAATGATGTGAGATTCCTAGAACCCGGTTACTATTATAGGACAGGATGAACCAACCCAAACTTTTGGTAGGGTAATCACCTATACCTCATGCAAGCCTTAACCCTAGGCTCATTGTGTGAATTGTTTGTGTGTGCTAAACATGACATCATGACATCATTTGCATTGCATATCATTTCTAACTATTTCAAGGACCTAGGGATTTATCTTTGCTCTGTTTGGTAGGGAATTATGGCTTCTAGAAAGACTATCTGAATCAACTTTATGGGTATATCTTCTCAGCTCAAAGAATTGGTTTCAGAAATTCCCGACCATGCTCAGTTCATCAAAAGACATGGTTATCTACTTGATTTGGTTATCTCCGGTTTTGAAGAAGATATGATGCATGTCCTATTCCAGTTCTTCGACCCGAAACACCATTGCTTTACATTCCCAGATTATCAGTTGGTTCCTACCTTGGAAGAGTTCTCTAAGCTACTTGGGGTACCTATTCTTGACCAAATGCCATTCACCGGTTTAGAAAAGGTTCCTAAGTACGAAGACATTGCATCTGCCTTACATCTTAAGCGCTCAGACATTGAAGCCAATTGGGAAACTAGAAGTGGAGTTAAGGGTTTACTTGCTAAGTTCCTAATAAAGAAAGCCCGAGAATTCCTCAAAGTTATGAGTTTCCATGCATTTGAAGACATTGTGGCCTTGCTAATCTATGGTTTGGTTCTATTCCCTAACACGGATCAATTCATAGATGTCAACGCCATTAGGTTGTTTCTTACCCGCAATCCTGTGTGAAGCAACTCGATTTTCAAAAATAATTTAAATGAATTTTCAAAAATCAATGAAATCGCCACCTAATTTTATTTGTTCTAAAAAGAACGGGGAAATATAGATAAAACCCACGAAAATCTGGATAAGGCGGTCTACAAGACCAAAAAGGATGGATTCGGGAGTCGGTTACGCAAGGGGAAGGTATTAGCACCCCTTACGTCCATTGTACTCGATGGGACCCATTTAGCTCGCGCATGTTTGTGTGTGTATTCGCTAATTTCTAAATTAAAAAATAAGAAAGAAGAAAAGGGGTTTGTTTATTATTTATTTTGAGTTTGACACGGTTTCGAAACCGCGTGCCTACGTATTCCCTCGTGCAATGGGAAAGTCAAAACTCCGTAGTTCTGGTTGAAAATGTCTTGGATTGGTTATATTGATTTTAGAAGAAAATGTTTTTGATTTTTGATAATCGCATATGAGCGAAAAAGGATTTGAATGGGTTGAATTGTTTTTAATTGTAGATGACAAGTACCAAGACGTCGGGATATCCTCTAACGAATTCGGTACTCGAGATTGGTGATTGAGGCCAACCGATCTTCTCTCATCCAAAATCTTTATTATGAAAAGAGTGAGGTGAAACAAAGTTCACTTTTATTAAGTGTTATGGAATAAAGTATTTTAAGTCATTGGGTTACCCTCTAATGGCCCAAATACTTTACATTTTAATTAAATCGTCGGGCGAACCTCTAACAATTTAATTAAATTCCATATCACTATGTTTTTTTGTTTTTTGTAGAAAAGATTGATTTTTGAAAACAAATTCAATTAATTAATTTAATTTGAAAGTGTTTTAAATGTTCAAGTGTATGGAATAAAGTATTCGAGTCATTGGGTTTCCCTCTAATGGCCCAAATACTTCACATTTTAATTAAATCGTTGGGCGAACCTCTAACAATTTAATTAAGTACCATAACACTATTTTGAAAATTGCGGCGTTGGGCGTAGAGAAATGATATTTCGGGTTATGATTAACCAAGTATATGGACTTGATTAACCTCGTGAGGATAGGTGCTCCTATCCCCAACCATGAGACCCTGGTGCATGGTGATTGGTATATGGACCAATTATTTTTCGGGTTATGATTAATCAAGGCAACGAGGGCCCTAATTAACCTCGTGAGGATGGCCATGCCCATCCCCAACCATGAGACCCTTAGGGAATTTGGTGTGGGTAACCAAAAATGAGAGAGATAGCGGAGGCGTTGTTGTTTTTATATTAATTTGAGAGTGAGTGTTCGATCGTGAAATAAACATGCAAGCGGACAATGTAATAGCGAATAATAAAAGAAAATAAATTAACACACAATACAAATCGGAATTTAAATAATTATTAGTATAGATATTCTTTTACTTGATGAAAAATCAATTAACAATTTAATTGGTAATTCAACAAATAAAAAACTACCATATGCCAAAATATTATTTAATACATCATTATATATAAAAACTTGCATAATAATTGAATTTAAAGAGAAAAGTTTAGGAATGGGCCTGTTTGAAGCTTTAAACTGGAGGGTGTGAGTAGCAATCTGAGCCCAAGCCCAAAACAATGCTGCTGGATCTTGTGTAGCAGCTCCCATGAGGCATGCTGTGGTCCACCGTTCTGGATCGTCGGATCTGGACTCTGGCAGATCTGATGACTAAGGCAGGAGGGAGCAAAATGGATACCATACACATACATACACCAGATTTCGGAATAGGACCAAACAGGTGGTGACAAGTGTCACCACCTAAACTAACCAACATGACAAAAAAATTTCAACTAATATCTTCCTAAATTTACATTTTTACTATCATTTATATAAAGAAAGAATAAATACTAACTCTAAAAAATAAACTAATATTAATATAAAGTGGAAAAGAAATCAGTTTATTATTACACATATATATTTTTTAAATAAAAACAAACTAAATCAGTTTTATTGTTAATTAAAAGTCTTTATTATATAAATAAGACTAAACTTATTTTAATTAGGCTAATAACTTTATTTTTATATTTTTTCTTAATAAGAACAGAAACTATTATATTTTTTGAAAACCAAAACTATATCAGTTTTTTTAAAACAGTTTACTAACTAAACTATATTTTATAATATAAGTATTATATAAAAATTAAACTAATTCTTATAAACAAAAAACTAATTTTCCTAAACAAAACAGAAGAAACACCTAAACCACTCATCTCTCTCACGATCAGAAAACCCTCATCCTCTCATGCAAACCCGCCGCCGCTGCACTCATCTCTCTCGCAAAACTCACCGCGATTTCGATCGTCTCTCCGATCCTCACCGCTCTCGATCGCTCCGCTCCTCACCGCCGTTTGCATGCCTCGCCGGATTTGTCTCCGTCGCTCACGATCTCTCTTCGTTCTCTCATCTCTCATCACCGCCGCGTTTCTCCAGGAAAACTCATCTAACCCACTCGCGGTGTGCTCCGATTCAGGAACTCGTTGTCCCTCTCTTTCTCACTCGGTTTGTTATCCCTGTTACTGATATCGTCAATTTCTTAAATCTATTTTGATTTTTTCGGTTTCTGATTACAGACTGTTGGAAACGGAAAGGAAAAAAAATGAAACCCTAGGCCCTAAATTGCGACGCGAACAGTGATGCTATGCAGAAATTGTAAACGGACAGGGAGAGAAGGAGAAGGATGGCGACACAGAGTTCGCAACCTCCACCTCTCTCTTCAAAAATGGGTAATACCTTTCGAATTTCTTCTTTCTGGCTATTTCGGATTCTTTTTCTGAAGGGGGTATGATGGGAAATGATGAGTTGAATATTTGTTTTTGGGATTTCGTATGCTGTTTCTGGGATTCGTATGCTGTTTGGGATTCTGGGTTTTTTGAAAGTCTGATGTTTGCGGCTAGGGTTTTCAGTGAACAGTTCCCTCGATTATTGTGCTTTCACTGCTTTTATATTGCTCTGTTCTAGGGTTTCTAACTGTCAGTCTTTGGGACAAGGGCTTTTGAAAACAAAAACCGAAGAAAACTGGGCTTAGAGTGTTATGTTTTTTTTAATCTGTTGGTTGGAAAACAATATGCCAGCCTTGTGTTTTCTGCATACTGGACTTAGCAGCACTACTTGATGGGCTGAAATACTTTTTGAAACTTTGTTGGGCTGTTACTGATTTCTGATTACAGGACAGCAGCTTTGTACTTGCAGCAGCTTTAGTGGTGATGATGTTTCTGAACCACACCCCCCTTTTGTGAACCAACATGAGTTGTGATTTGCAAAAGGGTGGGTTTTTTGAACATGAATGATAAACAATCCTCAACACAAATCTGATCCCAAACATTTCCCCCTAATGATGAGATAAAATACTGCTTTGAACTCTTAATTCTTATTAATGCTGTCCATTATACTAACTATGCTCTTTTGTTTTTGTTTCATGAACACGAGCCACGGCACAAACTTGGAAAAGTGGTGAAGGAAGGTTGGTCAAGAAAGAAAAAGTATGGTCTGAAGATAGAGCAAAGCATGGGGAGGCAAGCAACAAAGATGTCCACTAGAAAATAGGATTAAGACATAGCATATGTAGTCTTTACTTGTATGTTTGAACTTATGACCATAGATTGTACTTGTGTATGTAATCTTGAAAATGTTGTATCAAAGGTTTGAAATTTACAATATCACATATTCAAATTAGCATTGAATTTTGAGGGCTCTTGTGGCATTTGAACAAACCAAAGTTAAAGGAGTATTGAACTTGGAAGTTTGATCCTACTTTGTAAACGGGTATTTTTGAATGTCATTTTGAATTCGAGTAAGACTTTTGGAACTTGAATGACAAGGAAAAGAAGTTGAATATTGAATGAATTCGTTGGCTTTTGGATTGAAACTTGCATGTCAAGATTTGACAAGTTGTAACATGTAACTTGATTCGTGTCCTTGTACGAAAACTTTTAGAGCAATCTTGGAAATCTTGGGATTTTATGAACACATGCTTTGAGAAATATGCAACTAATTGAATCCTTGATTGTGTATAAAAGTTGGAAATTCAATATGCATCAAATATCCCAAAAATTTGTCATGAACCAAAAGTTAAATTGGTTAAAACAAAACATGTTGAAATATTGATTAACAAGTGTATCCAATTCCACTTCAATCTACAATTCAATCCGTAGCCTTGAATCAAACGAGTGGTAACATGGTTGTTGTATTCTTAGAACTTGAATCCTCTAGTATGAAACTTGAGAATTAAATTCTAAATGCGAAAATGGTTTGATGACGCAGAATTAAACAATACTCGAATTCTTTGAATTTCCCGGCCACAAAGCCTTCATGTTGATCCGTTCATGTAGAAATTCGGAGCCTTTGCCACTTGAGACAAAAATTGAAACTCTAAGTTTCAAATAAAACTCTTGATTAAAAACCTCAGTCATCTTGACGATTTCATGATTCATTAAGAATTGAGCGATAGATTCCAATTGAAATTAATGGAATTATCACCGCATTTCCAAATCGAACCACATTCGGTAGTAGAGAAAGATTCGAAATCAAACGAATTTCATAAGGAAACTTCTAATTTTTATGAATGCCTTGAATTTCGTGGGCGATGAACGCGACCGGAAAAGATCTCAACATGTGGCAACTTGACATTCGTAAATCTTGCAAACAAACCTTCTGGACGAATATTTCCACATACATCCACTGTTGCCAAGAGTGAACAAAACTGACGAGCAAACCAAACGCACTAGAACTTGTATTGTTGACCAATAAACGGATAGTCACAATCCACCCTTTTACATCTTGAATAATGAACTCGAAACAACAGCAAAACCCAAACTCGCGATGAACTGATCTCCTGAATCAGGAGGCAATGACATTCAAAACAACCAGACTTCCGTAGCTCCAATCAAGAACAGACCATTCAATTCAACAATCGAACACCAAGCCCCGAAAACCCAAAGATATGAACGGATAAGATTCAATATTAAACCTCATCGTTTTCAAATATCCCAGATTGGTTGAAAGCACCACGCCTTTTTCTGCTCAACAGAGAAATCTTTGGGAATCAACTCCAATCCGTAACCACAGAACCAGTGATATGAATGCATGTGAGTGTCATGATAAATGCGAAGCCTAAACCAGATAAAACCGAGATAGGAGGGCAAATTTTGGGGTGCAACAGCTGCCCCTATTTAATCGTCTTAAACCTGAAAGTGAGATTGGCGCTAGCCTTTTGAACTTTCAAGGTAGAAGAAGATTAAATACTAAAAGAAACCAAAAATTTGCGCTCCGAAGAACCAGTAGAAATATTTTTGTTTATTTGATATTATTGATTTTTTTTTTTGCATTCAAATTTTTTTTTTTTTCACTTATTGCTTTTAAAGGTGACAATATCAAATCTTATTTTCTTTTTTATACAAACCTTTTGTCTTTTCTTTTTGTTTTAAAAAAAAACTTAAGTAAAAAATAATAATAAAAATAAAATTACCAACAACGCAGATGCGGTCCTTCGACGGACCCGGATTTTGTCGACGATGATTCCGCTGTGGCTCATTATGATTTCGACGAACCGATTTATCAAGCTGAAGAGGAAGCCGAAGAGGACTGTGAATTACCTGAGGAATTAGCCAGGATGTTGAGGCAAGAAGAAAAGGTCATCCAGCCGCACCAAGAGGATCTAGAAGTGGTCAATCTAGGAACCGAGGATGCTCGAAAGGAGGTCAAGATTGGGGCAGCATTGGAAGATGGAGTTAAGCAAAAGCTTGTCGAAATGCTACATGAGTACGTAGACATCTTCGCTTGGTCTTATGAAGATATGCCCGGATTAGATACTGACATCGTTATGCACGAATTTCCCCTCAAAGAAGGATGCCCACCGGTAAAGCAGAAGCTTCGCAGAACACATCCAGAAATGTCAAGAAAGATCAAAGAAGAGGTTCAGAAGCAGATGGAAGCAGGTTTCCTAAAGGTTGTTTCTTATCCCCCATGGGTTGCAAACATTGTGCCGGTACCAAAGAAAGACGGCAAGGTAAGGATGTGTGTTGACTATAGGGATCTGAACAGAGCTAGCCCTAAGGATGACTTCCCTCTCCCGCACATCGACATTTTGATCGATAATACTGCTCAAGCTAAAGTATTCTCCTTCATGGATGGTTTCTCTGGCTACAACCAGATTAAGATGGCGCCCAATGATATGGAAAAGACGACTTTCATTACACCGTGGGGGACTTTCTGCTACAAGGTGATGCCTTTCGGTTTGAAGAACGCAGGGGCAACATATCAGCGCGCTATGGTTTGATGTCATAGAACCAAGGTTTTTCATCTGCTTCACCTTCTACTTCATAGCAGAACGCAGGCTCATCCAACCTCATTATAGTGATAGATGGGGCATCATTCGCCCATCTGACCTTAAACATGGATGACAGAGTAGCCAAAGCGTCTGCCAAATTATTCTCTTCCCTTGGGATGTGATCAAAAGTGATCTCGTCGAAATAAGGGATCAATTTCAAGACATGATCTCGATATGGAATCAAATTCGGATGGCGAGTCTCCCAATCTCCATTGATTTGACTAATTACCAAAGCGGAATCTCCATATACTGCTAAGATTTTGATTCTTAGGTCAATGGCCGCTCAATCCCAAAATACAAGCTTTGCTCGGCCACATTATTGGTGCAATCGAAGCAGTTCAGTGAATGGAATATGAAACCGGTCGAGAAGTGATAATGGCGCCAACACCATTTCCTAGTGCATTTGAGGCTCCATCGAATGCCATTGTCCACCATGAGCCGGGCTCGGGTCCTCTTCGTGCCCGAATGTTACAATCTCGATATACATAATGTCTTCATCGGGAACTCAAACTTCATCGGTGATAGTCATCATCTAATGGTTGTTGCGAGATAGTCCGCCACCACACTACCTTTGATAGCCTTAGTAGTGTATTAGATATCATATTCTCGGGATCATTTGCCACCGGCTATCCTTCCTGAGAGTGGCTTCTCAAAGATATACTTTATCGGGTCCATTTGGAGATCAAGAAAGTAGTGTGAGTTAACATATCTTCGAGCGTTTTTTGCCCATGCGAGCGCACAACAAGTCTTCTCCAATAATGAATACCTCGATTCACATTCTGTGAACTTCTTGCTCAAGTAGTATATGGCGTGCTCTTTTCTTCCTGTCTCATCATGTTGACCGAGCACACAGCCCATGGAATTCTCCAACACGGTCAAGTACATAATCAACGGTCTACCCTCCACCGGGGGTGAGAGAATTGGAGGCTCTTGTAGGTACCTCTTTATACTGTCGAATGCCGTCTGACAATCGCCGTTCCACCTGGTCGTTGGATTCTTTCTTAACAGCTTGAAAATGGGCTCACAGGTAGCTGTGAGATGAGAAATGAACCTAGCGATGTAATTCAGTCTTCCCAAGAAACCTCGCACTTCCTTTTCTGTCCTTGGCTCTGGCATTTCTTGTATCGCTTTTATCTTAGCAGGGTCAACCTCAATCCCTTTCTCTCACAATAAAGCCTAAAAGTTTCGATCTCACCCCAAGGTGCACTTACTTGGGTTCAACCTCAGCCTGAACTTTCTCAACCTTTCGAACAATTTCAACAAGTGAACCAGGTGTTCTTCTTCTGTTTGGGACTTGGCAATCATATCATCCACGTAGACTTCAATCTCTTTATGCATCATATCATGAAAGAGAGTAACCATAGCGCGCTGATATGTTGCCCCTGCGTTCTTCAAACCGAAAGGCATCACCTTGTAGCAGAAAGTCCCCCACGGTGTAATGAAAGTCGTCTTCTCCATATCATTGGGCGCCATCTTAATCTGGTTGTAGCCAGAGAAACCATCCATGAAGGAGAATACTTTAGCTTGAGCAGTATTATCGATCAAAATGTCGATGTGCGGGAGAGGGAAGTCATCCTTAGGGCTAGCTCTGTTCAGATCCCTATAGTCAACACACATCCTTACCTTGCCGTCTTTCTTTGGTACCGGCACAATGTTTGCAACCCATGGGGGATAAGAAACAACCTTTAGGAAACCTGCTTCCATCTGCTTCTGAACCTCTTCTTTGATCTTTCTTGACATTTCTGGATGTGTTCTGCGAAGCTTCTGCTTTACCGGTGGGCATCCTTCTTTGAGGGGGAAATTCGTGCATAACGATGTCAGTATCTAATCCGGGCATATCTTCATAAGACCAAGCGAAGATGTCTACGTACTCATGTAGCATTTCGACAAGCTTTTGCTTAACTCCATCTTCCAATGCTGCCCCAATCTTGACCTCCTTTCGAGCATCCTCGGTTCCTAGATTGACCACTTCTAGATCCTCTTGGTGCGGCTGGATGACCTTTTCTTCTTGCCTCAACATCCTGGCTAATTCCTCAGGTAATTCACAGTCCTCTTCGGCTTCCTCTTCAGCTTGATAAATCGGTTCGTCGAAATCATAATGAGCCACAGCGGAATCATCGTCGACAAAATCCGGGTCCGTCGAAGGACCGCATCTGCGTTGTTGGTAATTTTATTTTTATTATTATTTTTTACTTAAGTTTTTTTTTAAAACAAAAAGAAAAGACAAAAGGTTTGTATAAAAAAGAAAATAAGATTTGATATTGTCACCTTTAAAAGCAATAAGTGAAAAAAAAAAAAATTTGAATGCAAAAAAAAAAATCAATAATATCAAATAAACAAAAATATTTCTACTGGTTCTTCGGAGCGCAAATTTTTGGTTTCTTTTAGTATTTAATCTTCTTCTACCTTGAAAGTTCAAAAGGCTAGCGCCAATCTCACTTTCAGGTTTAAGACGATTAAATAGGGGCAGCTGTTGCACCCCAAAATTTGCCCTCCTATCTCGGTTTTATCTGGTTTAGGCTTCGCATTTATCATGACACTCACGTGCATTCATATCACTGGTTCTGTGGTTACGGATTGGAGTTGATTCCCAAAGATTTCTCTGTTGAGCAGAAAAAGGCGTGGTGCTTTCAACCAATCTGGGATATTTGAAAACGACGAGGTTTAATATTGAATCTTATCCGTTCATATCTTTGGGTTTTCGGGGCTTGGTGTTCGATTGTTGAATTGAATGGTCTATTCTTGATTGGAGCTACGGAAGTCTGGTTGTTTTGAATGTCATTGCCTCCTGATTCAGGAGATCAGTTCATCGCGAGTTTGGGTTTTGCTGTTGTTTCGAGTTCATTATTCAAGATGTAAAAGGGTGGATTGTGACTATCCGTTTATTGGTCAACAATACAAGTTCTAGTGCGTTTGGTTTGCTCGTCAGTTTTGTTCACTCTTGGCAACAGTGGATGTATGTGGAAATATTCGTCCAGAAGGTTTGTTTGCAAGATTTACGAATGTCAAGTTGCCACATGTTGAGATCTTTTCCGGTCGCGTTCATCGCCCACGAAATTCAAGGCATTCATAAAAATTAGAAGTTTCCTTATGAAATTCGTTTGATTTCGAATCTTTCTCTACTACCGAATGTGGTTCGATTTGGAAATGCGGTGATAATTCCATTAATTTCAATTGGAATCTATCGCTCAATTCTTAATGAATCATGAAATCGTCAAGATGACTGAGGTTTTTAATCAAGAGTTTTATTTGAAACTTAGAGTTTCAATTTTTGTCTCAAGTGGCAAAGGCTCGAATTTCTACATGAACGGATCAACATGAAGGCTTTGTGGCCGGGAAATTCAAAGAATTCGAGTATTGTTTAATTCTGCGTCATCAAACCATTTTCGCATTTAGAATTTAATTCTCAAGTTTCATACTAGAGGATTCAAGTTCTAAGAATACAACAACCATGTTACCACTCGTTTGATTCAAGGCTACGGATTGGAATTGTAGATTGAAGTGGAATTGGATACACTTGTTAATCAATATTTCAACATGTTTTGTTTTAACCAATTTAACTTTTGGTTCATGACAAATTTTTGGGATATTTGATGCATATTGAATTTCCAACTTTTATACACAATCAAGGATTCAATTAGTTGCATATTTCTCAAAGCATGTGTTCATAAAATCCCAAGATTTCCAAGATTGCTCTAAAAGTTTTCGTACAAGGACACGAATCAAGTTACATGTTACAACTTGTCAAATCTTGACATGCAAGTTTCAATCCAAAAGCCAACGAATTCATTCAATATTCAACTTCTTTTCCTTGTCATTCAAGTTCCAAAAGTCTTACTCGAATTCAAAATGACATTCAAAAATACCCGTTTACAAAGTAGGATCAAACTTCCAAGTTCAATACTCCTTTAACTTTGGTTTGTTCAAATGCCACAAGAGCCCTCAAAATTCAATGCTAATTTGAATATGTGATATTGTAAATTTCAAACCTTTGATACAACATTTTCAAGATTACATACACAAGTACAATCTATGGTCATAAGTTCAAACATACAAGTAAAGACTACATATGCTATGTCTTAATCCTATTTTCTAGTGGACATCTTTGTTGCTTGCCTCCCCATGCTTTGCTCTATCTTCAGACCATACTTTTTCTTTCTTGACCAACCTTCCTTCACCACTTTTCCAAGTTTGTGCCGTGGCTCGTGTTCATGAAACAAAAACAAAAGAGCATAGTTAGTATAATGGACAGCATTAATAAGAATTAAGAGTTCAAAGCAGTATTTTATCTCATCATTAGGGGGAAATGTTTGGGATCAGATTTGTGTTGAGGATTGTTTATCATTCATGTTCAAAAAACCCACCCTTTTGCAAATCACAACTCATGTTGGTTCACAAAAGGGGGTGTGGTTCAGAAACATCATCACCACTAAAGCTGCTGCAAGTACAAAGCTGCTGTCCTGTAATCAGAAATCAGTAATAACAGCAGCCCAACAAAGTTTCAAAAAAGTATTTCAGCCCATCAAGTAGTGCTGCTAAGTCCAGTATGCAGAAAACACAAGGCTGGCATATTGTTTTCAAACCAACAGATTAAAAAAAACATAACACTCTAAGCCCAGTTTTCTTCGGTTTTTGTTTTCAAAAGCCCTTGTCCCAAAGACTGACAGTTAGAAACCCTAGAACAGAGCAATATAAAAGCAGTGAAAGCACAATAATCGAGGGAACTGTTCACTGAAAACCCTAGCCGCAAACATCAGACTTTCAAAAAACCCAGAATCCCAAACAGCATACGAATCCCAGAAACAGCATACGAAATCCCAAAAACAAATATTCAACTCATCATTTCCCATCATACCCCCTTCAGAAAAAGAATCCGAAATAGCCAGAAAGAAGAAATTCGAAAGGTATTACCCATTTTTGAAGAGAGAGGTGGAGGTTGCGAACTCTGTGTCGCCATCCTTCTCCTTCTCTCTCCCCGTCTACATTCGCATAGCATCACCTTTCAAGGCCGCAATTTAGGGCCTAGGGTTTCATTTTTTTTCCTTTCCGTTTCCAACAGTCTGTAATCAGAAACCGAAAAAATCAAAATAGATTTAAGAAATTGACGATATCAGTAACAGGGATAACAAACCGAGTGAGAAAGAGAGGGACAACGAGTTCCTGAATCGGAGCACACCGCGAGTGGGTTAGATGAGTTTTCCTGGAGAAACGCGGCGGTGATGAGAGATGAGAGAACGAAGAGAGATCGTGAGCGACGGAGACAAATCCGGCGAGGCATGCAAACGGCGGTGAGGAGCGGAGCGATCGAGAGCGGTGAGGATCGGAGAGACGATCGAAATCGCGGCGAGTTTTGCGAGAGAGATGAGTGCAGCGGCGGCGGGTTTGCATGAGAGGATGAGGGTTTTCTGATCGTGAGAGAGATGAGTGGTTTAGGTGTTTCTTCTGTTTTGTTTAGGAAAATTAGTTTTTTGTTTATAAGAATTAGTTTAATTTTTATATAATACTTATATTATAAAATATAGTTTAGTTAGTAAACTGTTTTAAAAAAACTGATATAGTTTTGGTTTTCAAAAAATATAATAGTTTCTGTTCTTATTAAGAAAAAATATAAAAATAAAGTTATTAGCCTAATTAAAATAAGTTTAGTCTTATTTATATAATAAAGACTTTTAATTAACAATAAAACTGATTTAGTTTGTTTTTATTTAAAAAATATATATGTGTAATAATAAACTGATTTCTTTTCCACTTTATATTAATATTAGTTTATTTTTTAGAGTTAGTATTTATTCTTTCTTTATATAAATGATAGTAAAAATGTAAATTTAGGAAGATATTAGTTGAAATTTTTTTGTCATGTTGGTTAGTTTAGGTGGTGACACTTGTCACCACCTGTTTGGTCCTATTCCGAAATCTGGTGTATGTATGTGTATGGTATCCATTTTGCTCCCTCCTGCCTTAGTCATCAGATCTGCCAGAGTCCAGATCCGACGATCCAGAACGGTGGACCACAGCATGCCTCATGGGAGCTGCTACACAAGATCCAGCAGCATTGTTTTGGGCTTGGGCTCAGATTGCTACTCACACCCTCCAGTTTAAAGCTTCAAACAGGCCCATTCCTAAACTTTTCTCTTTAAATTCAATTATTATGCAAGTTTTTATATATAATGATGTATTAAATAATATTTTGGCATATGGTAGTTTTTTATTTGTTGAATTACCAATTAAATTGTTAATTGATTTTTCATCAAGTAAAAGAATATCTATACTAATAATTATTTAAATTCCGATTTGTATTGTGTGTTAATTTATTTTCTTTTATTATTCGCTATTACATTGTCCGCTTGCATGTTTATTTCACGATCGAACACTCACTCTCAAATTAATATAAAAACAACAACGCCTCCGCTATCTCTCTCATTTTTGGTTACCCACACCAAATTCCCTAAGGGTCTCATGGTTGGGGATGGGCATGGCCATCCTCACGAGGTTAATTAGGGCCCTCGTTGCCTTGATTAATCATAACCCGAAAAAATAATTGGTCCATATACCAATCACCATGCACCAGTGTCTCATGGTTGGGGATAGGAGCACCTATCCTCACGAGGTTAATCAAGTCCATATACTTGGTTAATCATAACCCGAAATATCATTTCTCTACGCCCAACGCCGCAATTTTCAAAATAGTGTTATGGTACTTAATTAAATTGTTAGAGGTTCGCCCAACGATTTAATTAAAATGTGAAGTATTTGGGCCATTAGAGGGAAACCCAATGACTCGAATACTTTATTCCATACACTTGAACATTTAAAACACTTTCAAATTAAATTAATTAATTGAATTTGTTTTCAAAAATCAATCTTTTCTACAAAAAACAAAAAAACATAGTGATATGGAATTTAATTAAATTGTTAGAGGTTCGCCCGACGATTTAATTAAAATGTAAAGTATTTGGGCCATTAGAGGGTAACCCAATGACTTAAAATACTTTATTCCATAACACTTAATAAAAGTGAACTTTGTTTCACCTCACTCTTTTCATAATAAAGATTTTGGATGAGAGAAGATCGGTTGGCCTCAATCACCAATCTCGAGTACCGAATTCGTTAGAGGATATCCCGACGTCTTGGTACTTGTCATCTACAATTAAAAACAATTCAACCCATTCAAATCCTTTTTCGCTCATATGCGATTATCAAAAATCAAAAACATTTTCTTCTAAAATCAATATAACCAATCCAAGACATTTTCAACCAGAACTACGGAGTTTTGACTTTCCCATTGCACGAGGGAATACGTAGGCACGCGGTTTCGAAACCGTGTCAAACTCAAAATAAATAATAAACAAACCCCTTTTCTTCTTTCTTATTTTTTAATTTAGAAATTAGCGAATACACACACAAACATGCGCGAGCTAAATGGGTCCCATCGAGTACAATGGACGTAAGGGGTGCTAATACCTTCCCCTTGCGTAACCGACTCCCGAATCCATCCTTTTTGGTCTTGTAGACCGCCTTATCCAGATTTTCGTGGGTTTTATCTATATTTCCCCGTTCTTTTTAGAACAAATAAAATTAGGTGGCGATTTCATTGATTTTTGAAAATTCATTTAAATTATTTTTGAAAATCGAGTTGCTTCACACAGGATTGCGGGTAAGAAACAACCTAATGGCGTTGACATCTATGAATTGATCCGTGTTAGGGAATAGAACCAAACCATAGATTAGCAAGGCCACAATGTCTTCAAATGCATGGAAACTCATAACTTTGAGGAATTCTCGGGCTTTCTTTATTAGGAACTTAGCAAGTAAACCCTTAACTCCACTTCTAGTTTCCCAATTGGCTTCAATGTCTGAGCGCTTAAGATGTAAGGCAGATGCAATGTCTTCGTACTTAGGAACCTTTTCTAAACCGGTGAATGGCATTTGGTCAAGAATAGGTACCCCAAGTAGCTTAGAGAACTCTTCCAAGGTAGGAACCAACTGATAATCTGGGAATGTAAAGCAATGGTGTTTCGGGTCGAAGAACTGGAATAGGACATGCATCATATCTTCTTCAAAACCGGAGATAACCAAATCAAGTAGATAACCATGTCTTTTGATGAACTGAGCATGGTCGGGAATTTCTGAAACCAATTCTTTGAGCTGAGAAGATATACCCATAAAGTTGATTCAGATAGTCTTTCTAGAAGCCATAATTCCCTACCAAACAGAGCAAAGATAAATCCCTAGGTCCTTGAAATAGTTAGAAATGATATGCAATGCAAATGATGTCATGATGTCATGTTTAGCACACACAAACAATTCACACAATGAGCCTAGGGTTAAGGCTTGCATGAGGTATAGGTGATTACCCTACCAAAAGTTTGGGTTGGTTCATCCTGTCCTATAATAGTAACCGGGTTCTAGGAATCTCACATCATTGATCTTTCTCGTAGGCGCTTATTTCAATACGACTACCAAGTGGTCGACCGAAAATGTCCCAAAAGTCTGATCTCAATGAGCGTAGCATCGAGTATCAACCAACCTCGGTCTACACCAAAGCCGGCCATCTCACTACCTTCTAATGGCCAAGATGGGTCAATTAAGGTTCTAAAAGTTTAGTTATCGCTTGATGACACCACGCAGAAGCCAAATACTATCCTCAACTTGGGAATGAAGAGTATCGGGACAACCAAAGTGTCACGCTAACGTAGCCATCATGTTGACCGTTTTGATATACGTCTAACGGTCGCGACGATTTATTGCTACTTACCTAAAAGGAAACCCGGATCCGGGTGTAGGATCCCCCAACAAATATAATACCCAAGCAACCCTTAAAGATAAAGCAAGCAAGTCAAACAGAAAGCGATAAAAGTGAGCTATAAATCCTTAAGGCATTCTCTCTTTAGGGTGTCTCCCCGGCAGAGTCGCCAGTTCTGTGATATGGTGAACTGACTTTTTAGTTTTTTTATCCCAAATGTGCGGATAGAAGGAGTCGCCACCGACTTTTATTTTTATCCAATTAAGGGAAGGTAAAAGTACAGAAAAAGACCTTCGTTAGATTCTAAGTACGGGAGAATGGTTATGAAAAGGGAAGGTATTAGCACCCCTTTCCATCCGTAGTTATCTACGGGCTCTTAGTTGCTCTAGATCACTTAAAAATTGTGCTTTCTGTGTGTTTGACAAAAATGTTTTGAAAAAAGAATTTCGCTTTGACTTTGTAATGATTCATGTAGGAATGTATACAAAGTGTTCGGAAATGTTTCGTTTTGAAAAGAGTTTGAACTTTGACAAAAAGTGTGAGGTGTGAAAAGCATTTGATTTGAGCAAGCTACTAAAAGTCTTATTACCTACTCAGAATTGGTCGTTTTCGTGTTATTTTACGTTCCTTTAGTTCCGTATTCCTCTGATAAAGCTATTCCTTGGAATTATGGAGCTGATGTTTACTATCATGGCGTCAAGCAAGACCCTCTGACCATTGAAGATCTTACAGTTGAAGCTACCATTCTTGACATTGACAACATCACCGGATCTAGTAAGGTGAACCAAGGGTTTTCTCCGAAATCTCTCCTCCAAAAGACGCTGCGACTCCAGCTCCCATTCCAGCTATTCCATCAGTTCCCCAAAAACCAGTGACTCATCCTGCTCAGCCAGAAGTACCAAAGGAAGTTACTGAAGACACCTCCAAACAAGAAATGGAGGAAATTCTAAAGATTATCAAGAAGAGTGACTACAATGTTGTGGAACAGTTGAGACAAACTCCGTCCAAAATTTCCATGCTTGCTCTGCTCTTGTGCTCCGAGGCTCATGCTAATGCCTTGGTGAAGTTTCTGAAGAACGCTCACGTACCTCAAGACACTACCACTGACCAGTTTGAAGTTTGTATTGCTAGCCTGGCTGCCAACAACGGCCTAGGCTTCTCTGATGTTGATTTGACTCCTTCCGGAAAAAAACACAACAAGGCCTTGCACATCTCTGTGGAATGCGAGGGCGTTACATTGTCTCGTGTTTTGCTGACACCGCTCGCCTCGAATATCTTACCAAGATTGCTTTTGATCGACTTGATGTTGAAGGGTTGGTTACGAGACCCGTGACATAATTGTGAGAGCTTTTGATGGTTCTAAGCGAACTTGGAGAGCTCTCACCGCCAAAGTCGGTTCCCGACTTTTGACTCCATATTCTTTGTCATGGACATTCGTCCGCTTACTCTTGCCTACTTGGACGCCCTTGGATACATGGGCAAAGGCCATACCTCTACCTTACATCAGAAGCTGAAGTACCCGGTAAAAGGGAAGGTTGTCACAGTATGTGGTGAAGAAGAGTATATGGTCAGTCATCTACAATCATTCCGATACCTCGAGGTGGAGGGTGAATTCTTTGAGACTCCTTGTCAAGCTTTTGAAACAATGCCCAGAGTCACGCCTGTTGACTCTCCTGTCGCTCTTGAGGTTGTTAAGACTCCGCCTAGGATGTCCTCATTGAAGGATGCTCAAGCTGCTGTTGAAGAAGGTAGTACTATTTGGGGCCAGCTCACTGATCTCCCTTTCAAATCCGACAAGACTGGTTTAGGCTTCACCATTAAGGGTCAGAAGATGATACGCCGCGAACGTTCCGGCCAACTTCCTTTCCGCATCGCCAGTGGAATCCATGCTATAGAGGACGACAACGCTTCGACATCGCAAGTGGATCTTCCCAACGACGATCATGGGCTCAAGAATTGGAAGATCAAGACGTCATACCAATCTCCTTTAGTCGAGTAATTGCTCTTGTTTTTGTTTTGCTTTTCGATTTCTTTATGTTTGAACAATAAACTTTGAAAGCCTAGTGCCTTACCCGGCATCATGGCTCGTTTGAGGGTTATTATCTCGTCATTTTCATTCAATAAATTCGTTGAACTTTTGCATTCAATTGTTTGTTTTCTTTCTTTACTTTATCACCCCTTCAAAAGCTATGTGTTTCTTACACACACCCACGTGATAATCGCAGAATCACTCGAATCTCGTTATAATTATGCTATTGCTAAATATGACTTCGATAATCCGATCTACCAAGCCAAGACGAAAGTGAGGAAGATTGTGAAGTGCCGGAGAACTTGTCGATCTACAGAAGAAGAGCGAGTTATACCCACACGAAGAGCAAGTTGAGGTTGTGAATTTGGGTATGATGAAGAAAAAGAGATCAAGATAGAGCGGTCTTGAGAACAGTGTTAAAGAAAGGTTGGTTCAGATACGAAACTATATTGAGGTTTTTGCTTGGTCATACGAAGACATGTCGGTTTAGACATTGATATTGTGGTACACCGATTCGACAAAAGAGGGTTTTCCCGTGAAATGAAGTCGTCGACGCGTCCCGAGATGTCGAGAAAATCAAAGCGAAGTTATGAAACAGTTCAACGGTTTCTTAGTGTTACTTCCTATCCACGGGTTGCAAACGTGGTACCCGTACCTAAGAAGGATGGCAAAGTTCGAATGTGTGTGGATTACGTAGATCCGAACAAAGCGAGTCCGAAAGACGATTTCCACTTCCTCATATTGATGTTCGTTGACAACACCGCCAAAGATAAGGTTTTCTCCTTCATGGATGGTTTCTCCTACAATCGATCAAAATGGCTCCTCAAGACATGGAGAAGACTACTTTTGTTACAGGGCACTTTCGCTACAAGGTTATGCCGCGGATCAAGAACGCGGGTGCCACTTATCAGCGTACTATGGTAACACTATTTCATGACATGATTCATCACGAGATAGAGGTCTACGTCGACGACATGATAGCTCGATCACAGACTGAAGAAGAACATCTTGATCATTTGTAGAAACTATTTGACAGATTGAAGAAGTACAGGTTGAGACTCAATCCTAACAAGTGCACGTTTGGAGTCAGATCGGAAAACTCCTAGGGTTTGTTGTCAGTGAAAAAGGTATTGAAGTTGATCCCGCTAAAGTTAAAGCTATTCAAGAAATGCCAGCTCCCCGCACCGAGAAGGAAGTCAGAGGTTTCTTGGGCCGATTGAACTACATTGCCAGATTCATTGCACACTTAACTGCTACTTGTGAGCCAATCTTCAAGTTACTTAAGAAAGATCAAGTAGTGGAATGGAACGACGATTGCCAGATCGCTTTTGACAAAATCAAGGAGTACCTACAGAATCCTCCTATCCTGATGCCGAAGGAAGACCTCTTATCATGTACTTGACAGTGCTAGAGAATTCAATGGGGTGTGTGTTGGGGCAACATGACGAGTCTGGTCGAAAAGAGCATGCCATATACTACCTTAGCAAAAAGTTTACCGACTGTGAAACAAGATACTCACAGCTCGAGAAAACTTGCAACGCTTTGGTGGGTCGTCCGACTAAGGCAGATATGTTGACTCACACTACCTTGTTGATTTCAAGATGGATCCGATAAAATACATATTTGAGAAACCAACTCTCTCAGAAGAATAGCAAGATGGCAAATGATCCCGACCGAATATGACATCCAAGACACTTCTCGAAAGCAATCAAAGGAAGTGTAGTAGCCGATCATTTGGCTCATCGCCGTAGATGACTATCGGTTTATGCGCTCGAATTTCCAGATGAAGATGTTTTACTAGTTACAGATTGTGAAGAACCAGGCCCACGAAGGACCCGAACAAGGATCCCGATGGACTATGGTCTTTGATGGAGCCTCAAATGCACTTGGCAATGGCATTGGCGCCATCATTACATCCCCTGCAGGCGGACATACGCCTTTCACCGCCAGATTATGTTTCAGCTGCACTAACAACATGGCCGAATACGAAGCGTGCATCATGGGTATCAAAGTCGCTATTGACTTAAGAATCAAGTTCTTGCAAGTATATAGAGACTCGCTTTAGTGATCACCGACATGGCGAGGGATACGAAGCATCCGAATCTCATTCTGTATCGAGAGCATGTTTTGAGTTTGATTCCCTATTTTGAAGAGATCACTTTCAATCATATTCCACGAGAAGAGAATCAGTTGGCAGACGCATTGGCTACTATGTCATCTATGTTCAAGGTCAGATGGGACAACGAGGCTCCCCAGATCATCATTGAGAGGTTTGACGAACCAAGTATTGTTATGAGCTTGATATGTAAGAGAAACCTTGGTACTACGACGTGAAGAGGTATCTTGAGACTCGTGAATATCCAGGGCATCTCATTAATGATAAGAAGTTCATAAGAAGATTTGCATCCAAATTCTTCCTCAACAACGACATCTTGTACAAGCGCAACCACGACTTGTGCTTATCTCCGTGTAGATCGAAACAAAGAATACGTATCATGGAAGAGTTACACGAAGGCGCATTTGGTACCCACTCCTGGACACACCATGGCTAAGAAGATTTTGAGAACAAAGTTACCATTGGTCCACCATGGAAGTCGATTGTCACCGCTACGCCGATCTTGTCACAAATGCCGATATATGACAAAGTGCACGCACCTCCAGACTCGAACGCTTTAACTTCTCCTTGGCCTTTGCAATGTGGGCATTGACATGATCGGAGAAATCAAGCCCACGCTTCCAATGGACATCGCTTCATCCTTGTGGCAATTGACTATTTCACCTGGGGAGGCAACCTCGTCGCATCACACTAAGAATGTTGTGGCTCGATTCATCAAACATAATCTTATCTGTCGATATGGCACTCCCGAAAGGATTATCACAGATAATGGCTCCAATCTCAACAATAAGATGATCACCGAACTTTGCATGCAGTTCAAGATCAAGCATCACAACTCTTCTCCTTATCGGCCTAAGATGAATGGCGAAGTGGAAGCCGCCAACAAGAACATTAAGAAGATTATACAGAAGATGGCAGTGACTTACAAAGATTGGCATGAGATGTTACCATTTGCTCTTCATGGTTATCGCACTACAACACGAACATCAACAGGGGAAACCCCCTTCTCTCTCGTATACGGTATGGAAGCCGTCCTACCAATCGAGATTCAGATACCCTCAACCAGAGTCCTCCAGACGCAGAGTTAGCGAAGACGATGGTTCGCATTGGACCATTAATTTGATTGATGAGAAACGACTCGCATCCATTTGCCATGGACAGATTTATCATAAACGAATGATTAGAGCATTTAACAAGAAAGTCAAGCACCGAGTCTACCAAGTCGGTGATCTAGTAGTCAAGCGCATCATCCTTCCACAAGGTGATCCCAGGGGCAAATGGACTCCCACCTCTGAGGGACCATTTATAGTCAAAACAGTGTTTTCCGGCGGAGCTATGATACTTAGCACCATGGATGGTGAAGACTTCCCACACCCTATGAACGCAGACATAGTCAAAAAATACTACGCATGAAGAGACCCGCTAGGTCGACGAACCTAGGCAAAAATAAGCGCATCCTGGCGAACCAAAAGGATTCGGGCAAAAGTTAAGGATATATACAAAACATGTACACCCGGCAAGTCGAAAACCTGAAAAGGCGGCTTGGGCAAAAAAGGGTATCCCGGTAGACTGAAAACCCAAAAGGGCGGTCTAGGCAAAAGTTAGGGATTTAAGCGTACGACTATGTCTCTTCCAGATCACCGCTCCGGACTACTATATCATTCAAGATTCAAATGGCGAAGATCACTACTCACTTTCTCGATGAAGAAGATGAGATAGTCGAAATATATGAGTACTAGCATAGTTGGAACTTAACGAGATTGTTTTCGCATAGCTTTTTACCTTTCTTGTGTACAAACTACTTGGCCATACGCCACCTTTCAAATAAACGCAAGCTTCTTTCTCTTTACAATTTTTGTTGTTGTCATTTGCAATAAGTCCAACGTTTGTTTTGAATGACTATACGCATTTGACAATAAGAATCTAACCACAAACATACGAAAAGCGGGCATACAAAAGTAGTTACTACAGGCTCTAGGAATTGAGATGACGACGAAGGTCACCAAAAACATTCCCCCCCGCAGAACATAATCCCCGCAGAGGTGTCACTCACTAAACCTCCCCCAGCGGAGTATATGTTAATCCATGAGCAGTGATTCCACTTAACTAAATCATGTTACATCAGCCTTCGAGCAATAACATTTCATCCCCAGCCAAGGTATTTTTCCCCAGCAGAATATCTCTCAACAATTCCCCTTTTCCCCAGCAGCATCAGTAGCCAGACCTGAAACTTGGTCAGATAGTGCATCGGAGAGAATCTACATCTCCTATTCCCCGGTCAGAGATTCCAACGGGCCTCAACCCAGTCTCCCAGCAACCATCAAACGCTCTCCAGTGAGATTCGCACTCAGTATCCCTAGTAGAGCGCCTCCTATTTCTTCCCAACAGGATCTACATCCCCAACAAATTGCCTCCCAGACTCTTCCCAGCAGGGTTTATGTATGAGATCTCCAACAACGAGTTTCTCAATCTCTACTTTCCTCAAACAATATCTAGGCCCAAGACTTGGTCAGATAGTGCATCAGAGGAATCCAGGATATCTTTCTTCTCCTTCAAAAGCGGGTTCTCACCTACCCAAATCCCCCGTAAGTCGAATCCTCAAATGTAACATCCGATCTTCTTCAAGATGGATATGTTTTGAAATACCACAACATCTATCATTCATACATTACTCATAAAGTCATAATTCATGCATATGTCATTCATATACATTGTCATGCATCATACTTTGCATAAGACTAACAAATATTCTATCAAAGTTTCTCTTGTTTTTCCAAACAGTGATAGTCGCCTCCGACGATCGGTCGAGATTAAGCCCCGAACCGACGGAAAACTATCCGAAAGACCCCGGTTGTCCTCGACGATCGTCCAGATTAAGCCCCGAACCGACGGAAAACTATCTCGAAAGACCACCCTGGTTGTCCTCCGACGATGGTCCAGATTAAGCCCCGAACCGACGGAAAACTATCTCGAAGAACCGGTTATCCTCCGATATGCAATGGATCAACACCGACGCACAAAGGAAGCTATCCACATTTTGCCAACTACTAATTCCCTCGAGTAATCAACACGAAGATCTATTCTGAATCCCTTCTTATTATCAACCGCAACTACAGAGTCTGGCGTACGACTCAGTTGCCTTGGATGGCATCTTAAGCCAATCTCCGACTACTTGTCAACATTTCTCCACTTTCGAATGCATATTTGGTTAAAAATCAATGCAAACCAATAACTTCATTCAAAATGAGCACGAAGTCTAACATACGACTCCCTCCGGATGGCATCTTAAGCCCATCTCCATGCTCCTTCCAGAAACGACTACAGAGCCTAGCGTACGACTCACTCCCCAGCATCGATCTTTCCAGATGGCATCCTAAGCCCATCCCCGTCAATTCTCCTATCGACATTCTCGAGTCTAGCGATGACTCATCCCCAAATAAGTATCCACTTCTCCAAATGGCATCTCAGAAGCCCATTCCCGCATCATCCACCAACAATGAGTGCAAATTTTCGTGTGTATTCGAGTGTTCAATCATCTTCTACCTTCAGGTCACGAAAGACAGGCATGTCAATCTAACCCTTCCAGTACAAGAAGACTGAACAGGGGCAGTTGTCATACCCCAAAATTTGCCCTTCATCCTCTCAAGATATTTCATACATCCATACTCAAGGATTCCTCAAGAGTTGATCAGACAAACTCTCTCCTAGACAATCAACCCAAACTAGGGTTTGGCAATTATCAGGTCAAGATGGACTCCCAACATCTCCAATGGTCTTCATGCCTCCTCATATGCTTCAAAGATTCTCCATGTCAAGATTCAAGCCTTACAAGTCAAGATTGCTCAAACAATTGCTCAGATGGTTGAAAATCAACAGATTGGACAAAAGTCAACTGTGGTCAACATACAACAAACTTCATAATGTTTGGTCAACATCCTCATTTTGAAGTTACATTCATCATTTGATCAAGGGTTGATCATGATTCATCAAGAAAACTCAAGATTTGCTCAAAAGTCAAACTTTCTAAATTAGGGTTTCTAGATGAAAAGTCAACTGAACTTTGACTGATCATAACTTCTTCATACTTTCTTAGAAATTTTTCCACCACCTCTTGTTTTTAAGGAAATTCAATTCTCTACAACTTCATGTCTCACAAGAATGTCCAAAAAATGCTTCATTTGAGAGGTATGGCTCAAAACATTACAGGTCATTTTCAAAGTCAACAAAAAGTCAACTTTTTGTTTTGAAGATATATTGAGCATGAAAACTCCAATTGAGATGAGACCAAAAATGTTGGTTAGAGGACTCTTAGAGCTTTTCAAAAAGTCCAAGAACACTCAAAAATGTGAAACAATGAGCAAGATACACCATTCACAAGTTGGGCAATTTTGAAAGAGTGCACAAAGAGAGATACTTCTAAAAATCAAATTTTTTGCAAATGGGCTTGCTTTTTCTTCATTCAAACTTATTCCTCATACAATTAGGAATATCCAAGCCCAATGCCACGAATTTTTATTTTATTTTTCTATTTAATTTGGAATTTATTCATTTAAATACAAATTAAATTTAAAAATAAAGTATAAAATCAAAATTAATTGCAAAATTGATTTTTATTCCTTCCTTGAGACCCAAGCAACTCACAAAGGCCAGCAAATTTCGAAATTGGATCAATATGGCAAGATTGGATTGAAAATTAATCAAATTTTGAAAATTTGATTTTGTACAAAAATCAAATTTGATTTGCATTGAATGTTGATTGATTCTCTCCCAAAACCATTCCAAATCCATCCAGTATAAATGTATGATGCATACCTATCAAGAAAAAAAGGAGAAAATTGGCTCAAGAACCCTAACCTAGAACTCAAAAAACTGTGGCAAACAAGCAGGTGGCAATCATACTTCCAGCCGTTTTCAATCGATTTTGAGGTGTCCAACACATTCCTTGGTACCTCTTGAGTCGATCCAGACCTTTACTTTGATCAAAACCATCCAGAATCGTGAAATCCGAAATCGGTTTGTTCTTGAAAAATCCAAAATCGTATTTTAATTTTCATGCATCTTTAACATGTTTTGTGTTTGTTTTTGTGATTAGTAGGAAGATTGCAAGCTTTCTGGGTACTTTAATTGCATTTTCATGGCCGGAAACTCGAGATGCCATAGTTAGGGTTCCTGAGCACGTTTTAGGGTTTCACAAAATAGGAAAAATTGGACTATGAGACCTATACCAATGCGTTCGGAATGATCTCAGGAATCGAACCATGCCTTTACAATTCATTTATATTATGTATTCTGGATTTTTGATGTTTGCCAGGGACTTAGCGTCGAGCAATGGCCGGCGCTGGATTTTCAAATATTTGAAAGGAAGAAGATGAAGTCTGGCGCGAGAACGAGACAACCAGAAGGCGACGCGTGTTTTGATCCCACTCACTCCGTTTCCAAACATGCTTGCACACTTGGCTCAGTTGGTTAAGGCGTTCACTGTTGGGAGATGCTCTCCCTGGTCACGAGTTCGATCCCTGTTAAGACCAGTTTTGCTTCTTTTTCTCAAACTTGCAATTTTGTCCATATTTTCACATTTTCTTTTATTTTAATATTTTGCATTATTGTTAATTCTTTTCATAATTTTATTTCTGCATTAAAAAATTATCAAAAATTATTTTTCTTTTTACATTATTTTCAGAAAATGTTTATTTAATTTATAAAATTAAAAAAAAAACAATTTTGCATGCATATTTATTTTTATTCATAATTTTGCATTTAAATCACATTTAATTAGTTTTAAATTATTAAATTGCATTCAAAAAATCCCAAAAAAATTATTTTAACATATTTATGTTATTTCCAGCATGTCATATTTTTTCCAATTTAAAATTTGCATTTTTTCTAACATTTTCTCTTATTTCGATTTCATCATATTTTCCGATTTCTCTTATCGTTTCACAGGTTATGCCGCTTCAGACGTTTCTTTACCGTTTTCATTCTTTTCCAATAATGTAACTGTTTATGGGATGTAATAGTTTAAATTAGGTTTTAATTTTCCGAAGTTTAAATTATGTATCCGCCCAAAGCCATGTAATAGCGTAGGACATTTACCTTTCCGCACTTTACATTCCGCATTTTAATTTCCACCCTATAAATTGCTAGTAACTAGGCGTGTATGGCAAGATAATAATTGGACATAGCTCATAATTCCAAGATAAAAATACCTGAATCAACACACTTCTTCACACACGCACCCCTTAGGGTAATTCTCTCTCGTTGCCTTACGAATTCAAATGGTCATGTCCTCGAACGTAGATGTATTCTAGCACCGTGCTTCTAAACAAAACATCATAGTCCCTTCGATACAAAGATCATAAAACCCACGATGTCGCCTCCGAATACATGATCTTGACCCTCGATTGTCGCCACGAAAAATGATGATAGTCCTTCGAATGTGCTAGGATACTTCCTACAAGTTGCTTTATGACCATCCGATGTCCCTTCGAATCCCGCTTACATCCAACGAATGGAGTTACCTACCAACTAATGGTATGGATAACGCTATTCTAAAGGAACGTAAAATAACACGAAAACGACCAATTCTGAGTAGGTAATAAGACTTTTAGTTGCTTGCTCAAATCAAATGCTTTTCACACCTCACACTTTTGTCAAAGTTCAAACTCTTTTCAAAACGAAACATTTCCGAACACTTTGTATACATTCCTACATGAATCATTACAAAGTCAAAGCGAAATGCCTTTTTCAAAACATTTTTGTCAAACACACAGAAAGCACAATTTTTAAGTGATCTAGAGCAACTAAGAGCCCGTAGATAACTACGGATGGAAAGGGGTGCTAATACCTTCCCTTTTCATAACCATTCTCCGCATCGAGAATCTAACGAAGGTCTTTTTCTGTACTTTTACCTTCCCTTAATTGGATAAAAATAAAAGCCGGTGGCGACTCTTGCTATCCGCACATTTGCGATACAAAAACTAAAAAGTCAGGTCACCGTATCACAGTATTGACACAAGAGAGTTATGTGTCGACTCAAGTAGTTTTATATCGACACAAGAGGGCTATGGGTCAATGCATACTGAAGAAACTTTGAAAAATGGAAAATTTTATTACGTATGAGTCGACACATACGAGTTTTGTGTCGACACAAGCAGTCCATGTGTTGACACATGGGGTTTTGGATCGATGCATGCTGTGTTGGAACAGAGGAGGATTTTCTAAAAACGATTTTGATCATATCTTTTCAACCGTAACTCCGATTTAGGCATAGTTGGTATCGTTGGAAAGCTTAGAACGAGTACTATCTAATAATAATAATTTTAAAACCAGTAATTGAGATCTGGAAGAATTAATATAGTTTCCATAGTAAGAATACGTTGTAAATTCGTGGTTATTCGTTGCGTATACTTGCTGTATGTTAATTCCATGTATTGAGATTAACGTTATGTTCATGATTTCACTGTTGGCATATGTTATTGTTGTTGTTATTGATCATGGATGGAATAGTGATGTATGTTCATACTATGTATTTGAATTGTTACATGCTTCTGATGTGCATGCATAAACATTGTTGATGGTTCATTCCCATTATGCGAAATTGAACTTGCAGGGCCAATAAACTTACCTAATGGACAGAGGTGGTGAGGCTAGATTCTTGACCCAGTGATGTATGGGCGAATCATGGATTGACGCTGTTTTCTGAGTGTAAGCGGAACAGGGTGTGGACTTGGTTCACGTTTGGTACCACATGCATTTGAGTCTACATTGCATATGTAATTATAACATGTTAGGATGGTTTCCAGTGTTATAATTGCGTTGATTATTGTTGTATGCATAATGATCTGTGTGTTTGTATTTGTGAATTGTTTTATGATGAGGTTAATAAGGGTGAAATAACGAATTGGTTGTTTTATTGTGTTAAAGAAATGTATAATGCATCTTAATCTTGATGAAATCTCACCCTTACTTTGATGATTTCAGATTGAGTTGAATAGCTGCTCGGGAATTGGTGAGGACAACTTATAGAGCTGTGCTATTTAGATAGTTCACGTGTCAGTGTCATGCTCTGGTAGTTGTAACACTGGGGAACGATCGTTTTGGAGTTTTATGGATTTAAACTTGTTATTTTGAATTATGTTGGGAATAATAATTGATTGAATTATTTCGGATTTTATGTTATCTTTCCGCTGTAAAAACATAATCCTTGGTTTTTCGTTTCCTTTCATAAGTTCTTCAGTAATAAGGCATGTTCATTGTTTTTGGTTATTTGAATTAATTAAAATTGTGACGCCCTTGTAATTATGTTTAAAAACTCTGATTAAAATTATATAAATCAAAGGTAATTTAGAAGGGGTGTTACACTGGCTATGTTACTTTTGAGCTTCTTAAAAGACTTTTCTATATAAAAAGTCTTTTGGATTATGTACCAAGAATCAAAAGGGTTGGGTTATGGGATACAGAGAAGCTGATGATGTATATGATGTTGTAACATCATAATTGTTGAAGATACCAGATGTTGTAGAATGGTGTTGAGGCATCTCTGATTATATGGATTGGAATGTACAGATTCTGATCTTGATGATGGTGGCATGTGGATGGAAGAGAGTATCAGATAGAGAGACTCGATCAATCTGCTTGGTGTTAATGTGGTTTCTTCTACTACAAGTGACGAAATGTGGCAGTCTGGACCTTATGTAGCAAACAACCTAAGGACATCTAATTTGGAATATGCGAGAAATTCCAAATCAAGAGTTCTAGTGATATTGTAAGGATCTTAATAAATGTGTCTTTGTTATGTATAACTCAAGGAGTTTGAATTAAGGACTCAACAAGGGTACTCATGAAGATGTGTGAAGAAGAAAGCTATCAGTTTTACCAGGTGTGAGTAGGTAATCCTATCTGTCTAACTGAAAAATACTTTGATGGGAGACTAAGTATTTATCAAAGTTTTGAATGAGTATTGATTACAAATACTTTGACGAGAGCCAAGTGTTTGTCTGATGTGTTTATACAAGTCTAACTTCTGAACAACCTACTACAAAATATAGTGAGAGTTTATTTATGTTGTATAGTTACTCTGAAGATGAGATCTTGTGAGATCCTTTTGTGAGAATGGGGAGTTTTGTTAAAGGGCATGGATGGAAATAAGTCCCTTGGATGACGATTCAAGAACCAAAGCTGATAGGTTTTGTAGTAAAATTGATGATGTCCCAAATGATGTTGAAACATCATTGTTGATGATAGTCTGTGGAAGAGACTTGGGACTATGGATCTTGATATTCTATCACCTTATTCAGAAATGGAAGTTCTATCTTTGGTTTAGAATAAGAAGATTTTGAGTTTGTTTAGAGTAGTATGCATAGGAAATGCATACTTACTATTCTGGTTTGAAGACTTCACTAGTATTATCAACCACTAGTAAATGTAATATGTAGAAGCAGGAACTAATCAGCACAGTTGTGAAGGGGTATTGAGATCAGAAAAGACAATGTCTTATGCTTCTAATCATATGGAAAGTCATTTAAAGACTAATATTTTCAAGCTAGAATAATGATGTCAAATAAGAAGTCAGGATATATCTCAAGATATATTTTATCCTTAAAGACCAGCAGGGATAGTTCTTAAACTTTTCATTTAAGACGTGTATTGATGGTGTGTATCACGTGTTCTAACTTGGTGCATGTTTTGAAAACTGTCATTTCCAAAATAAACTGGGTGTATTAAAGGCATTCATTGCTTTCAGCCGGTGCACAAATTCACCTGATGCAATTTTTGTTGAAGTAGCGTTTCTTGACCAAGACAATTGTTACAATCTAGGTACGTTATTTTAGTTGCTCGGGTATTTAGAATGTCTTTTTGTTCTTTTTCTTTCCTTCACTTTTATGCGTGTCCTTGTTTATTGTGTTCTCGTGTTCTTTGTTCGGATATGAGTAAGTTTAGAGTCTGTGAAGGTTATGTTTGTCAAATTGTGACAAACATAGGGAAAAGGGTAGTGTTTAGACGTTGTTAAGTTTGAGGTCACTCTTTGCAACTATTTTTGCAAAGATGTTGAATAAGATGTCTTATTTTGAGTATGTTTTTTCTTGCAGTTTGTGCAAGTTTTTGTTTTGTGTCTTGTTTTAAGTTATGAACACAAACTGTGTTATGAGTTATCCAATATAAAGGTCTAGTTCTCTATGCTTGTATATGGATAGTTCAAGTTTACTTTTGGTCTTTTGTTTTCTCTTGTGCTCTAAAAGAGGATGTTGTGTCTATTTATGTCATATCATTGGTCTCAGTTTGAGGGGGAGTATTTGGTATCTTCTTCCTCATGTGCATCATGATCTCATTTTCTTCTTCTTCTTCTTCTTTGTGAAGATGATGTATGTGGTGCTATAGTTCATGTGCTATAGTTAGTTCTCCTTCAACAAGCCTTTGTCTTATTATGGCTAAAAAGGGGGAGAAGTGGTTATGTTATGTCATCTCTGAAGAGCAACTTTTAAAGGGGAGAAACTTTGTGTGATCCGTGGGATCCTTAAAAGAGTGAGAGAGCATTGGAGTTGGACCTTCCAGAAAGATGTCCTAGTATGGTGTTTCAACATCACAAAAGAAGACTAAAGACTGTCACTTGTAAAGTTTGAAATAACATAAATAGTGACTACTGAAGACTTCTAAATTGTTGCTGTTGAATTGTATTGTTTAAACTCTTGTATTTTTTATTATGCTTATGTAATAGAGAGGTTATGTAAATTAGTTTTTAGCCAAAATAAGGCAAAGGGGGAGATTGTTAATTCTCTATTTTTAGGATTGACTTTATGTTTGGTAAAGCTAATATAGCAGCAATAGGTTAAATAGGATCTATAACTTGTAAGGAGAAAACGGGTTGAAGTTCTATTTAATGATGAAACATGTTGTGTTGAAGTGTTTCAACTTTTGGAACAACATGTCGAAGAAGATGTCACGACATCGCGTCTGAGCTGACAAATTGGATTCTGTTATATTTTTAACAAAAGTAGAATATTCCTAGGATATCATGTTATCCTATGTGGCATCCAAGATTGATAAATCAAAGATATTATGTTGGTTGTTTAAGATATTCTCAGTTTCTAAATATGGAGAATTTTTATGAAACTAAATGATTGAAGTCCTAAATTTTTGGAGAATATCTTGGAGTGTTTTTAGAAAGCTACTTTGGAGAATATCTTGGAGTATTTTTAGCAAGTTGTTTTGAAGAATATTGTGGAGCATTTTTAGTAGCAGTTTTGTTATGATTTGAAGGCTCAAATCCAGTTGAGTAATAGGTTATAAATAGAATATTTGTAACCTAGGTTCATCATCAACCGAGAATGTAACTTTTATATTATTAGGGGTGAGTCTTTGCTACTCTCTAGGAGAGTTGGTTTGTGAGTGAACCTTCCAGATTGTGGGAAGGTCACCATGTGTTTTACCTCAAGCCCGTAGGCAAGAGGAAAGTTGTCCTCACTCAGAAGCTGTGAAGTAATGAGTTGAGTTATGTTCTTGGAGGAAGCTGTGAAGCAACTCCAATGTGTGTCCTAAGTTAAAAGCAAGAGGATTTTAACTCTTAGGTAGTTTGTGTTAGAAGTGTGTCTTCTACTTTTCAGGTGTTGAAGAGTTTTTAGAAATCAAGCCGTCGATGTAGTGGCTGAGATGTTGACTGCTAGACACCATTGCGATGATTGGAAGTGGAATGGAGATATTCCATATCTATGGAGGACATAGGTAGAGATTGTATTGGATAAGGATTAAGTTAGGGGTTGTAAACGGGAGAGTTTAACTCTAAATTAATACTGCTGATAGTGGATCTCATTTTTGGCTTGGTATGCCCCCAGATGTAGGAGAGTTGCTTTGAACTAGGTGAACAATTTACTGGTGTTATTTATGTTTCCTGCACTATTATACCTTGCCTGTATGTTAATGCTAGATCAGATGTCTCGACATCCTTATAGGACATCTGAGCCTACTGTACCAGAATTTCAATGAAGAATCCACCTGTTATGCTTCATAAAAAAATAAAGGATAATTTGTAGTATAAGTGGATCAGAAGATGTGGGACACCACATTTACTTTTGTTGTTGAGGGTAGTTTGGGTAAAGCTTTTACCAAGGTGTGATTTTTTTAAATTGGGGGAGTGATTATTCCTGAGGAAAAAAAAAGATATGTAGCATGTACGTCACTTGCATCATTCCTCTTGACAAATGTCTATTTTTTGGATAGATTTATGTTTCCTTTTTAATAATTTTGAGGCTGACTTTATTAACCACATGTTAATCGCCTATTAGAAATTACACTTTGTGGTCTAATTTATATTTAAGTCTTTCAATACTGGTGTGTATATATAAAGAGCGTGTCGACCTTGACACTCTTATTCCACCTTTTCAAAGCTCAATGTAGGTGCCAAAAAAATATGCAAAATACATAAGTATTTATTAACTTATTTTGCATGCAAATAATGAACCCCCACCCCATTTATTGTTTAAATTGGTGAGAGTGTTGGTCTACTAGTAAACAACATAAAACAGAGAGAAACAAACATAATCATAAACCTCAAAATAGAAACCTGAATCCATAGGAAGAAATGCTAAAGTAAAATGAATCTAACAAAGACAATATAAACTCACATGTTCATTTACAACAATCATCTTAAAATGCTCATTTGGTGAGATGGAATGTCATAACATGGTTTGAAATCAATTTAGAGGATACTATAACTAATTTTTTTTGTTTAAAAAGACTAAAATTACCTTTCAATCGATGAGGTGTAAATTTTAACCTTTGTTTCTTATATGTTAGATTTACGCCTAAGTTTATCCCAAGATAATAATAATTAATAATATTTGTTTCAATCATGAAATAAGATAAGAAAAATGCTTATCAAGAAGAAAATGTGAAAACAAAAAATATAAGAATAAATCCTACCCATTCAGTATCACCACCATTTCATAATATCTATTAAAAAGAAAATTAAATTTAAAATTCACCTCTAAAATAGTGACACATGTATATTCTTGCATTTCTTCATCAAAATGTTTCGTACTAAATAACATAATTAATCAACCTATTTTTTTTGCAAGTAAATTTGATTTTTTTTTTATTAAATGAAATTGTGAAATTTGAAATTTTTTTTTGATAAAATGAAATAGTGAAATTTGAAAATTTTTTTTGATAAAATGAAATAGTGAAATTTGAAAAAAAAAAAAATTTGATGAAATGAAATAGTGAAATTTATTACCCTCTCTTCCCTCTTCTTCAACAACAACAACTCTATCCATCTCTATCCGCTTCCACTCTCACTCTGTTGGCGCCACGCCATGCCCAAAAAACCCGGTGGCGGTTTCGGCAAATTCGTCAAGAACTACTTCGGAGATCGCTACAAGCAGTTCAACAACGCTTATGGCGAAACCGTTAGTGACATTTTCGGTTTCCCCTTTAAGGTTCTCTTCACTCCGTTAACTCTTGCTATCAACATTGCTGGTTCTGCACCTCGTGGATTCGGTGTCCCTGAGCTCGCTTCTAAACTATCCGCCGCTTCTGTTTTCGTTAGTTTCATATACCCTTTTGCCTTTTAATCTAAAAAATTGATTTTTTTTTGCATTTCTGTTATCTGGGTCATTCTCATAATTCTTCATCTTTAACAATTTTGTATTTTTTAGGTGAATTCTGTTATTTTGTTGTGGCCTTTTTTTTTGGGTTTGTGGGTTTTAGTGGAAATTATGTTTTTTTTTTTTAATCTTGTTGATGAGTATTGCTGTATGGTTTGGTTGTAGGCTGTTGCTACTTTGGGGACTTATGACATTGCAATAAACTTGGGAAGGAAGGTGATATGTCCTAGGTACTGCTGTATGATGCATCTAATCTTTGATTTGTGTAGCGCTGTTCGTTAGCTTTGGAGTTATTGAAATTTAACTAAATGCGTTATCGAGAACAGGAACTGTGGGACGTGTAATGGATGGCAGGCATTGCGGTGTACCATGTGTCGTGGAAGTGGACGGGTGCACTATCAAGTGAAGAATTGCACCTTGAGGAGGTGAGTTGTATTCCATGTGGATAAAGTTAGAGTTTACGGACATTGTTCCAATGTAGTTTTTGATTTATTTGGTGTTATTGTTGAAATTTTTAATAATGACAGTCACAAATGTGTAAAACAATGGATTTTAATCTCATAAATTGAGATTATAGATGTATTAGTGCATGGTTGGTTTGACTTTTGGAAGGGCCAAAAGCAATTCTAGAGGTGTAGAATCGATTCAGAGTGATTTTGAGATGTTTGGTTAGACAAAAGTAGAATTGATTCTGTTTCCATAATTGATTCTACTTGAAGCTAGAATTTGTAGCTTCTGCCTCCAGAATTGATTCTGGATTATTTTTACACTGAAATTTATTGTTCAACTCACTTTTACATAAATGTATCCAAACATAAATCAATTCTGCTAAACTCAATCTGATAAAAATCAATTCTTACCAAACTCAATTCTGCTAGAATCAATTCTGTCCACCGCCAATCCAAAGACTATTTTATGCAATCTTTGTCTTTTGTGGTGAATTTTGGTTGCCTGTCTAATTAGTTCAATCTAAATGTCTAATTAGTTCAATCTAAAGTAATCAACATTGCACGCATAGAAGTTGCCTCAAAGTTACATTGAATTAATTTTTTGGAAATGCAGAGAAATGTCTGCTCTTAATTAAATAAGAAAACATCTATCTGATTTATATCAATTTGGGTGTTAGATAGTACAGTAAATTGTTTTTCTGTTAGTAATTCACTCCATTTTGATTCCTAATAGCATATTTTTTAATTATAATTTCACCGGATTCTCTCTTCCAGCTATTCTATACCTTATATTTCTTCTTCAATTCATTCACTTTTAGCGGAGAGAAAGCGACTGCTGAGTCTGTTGCAGATGCCATTGTCAACAACCGGGCTGAGTTAGTGCATATACCAGCTTCATTGGATCCTCAGATACCGTTACCATCAAAAGACTGTCCAATTTGCGATGCAACGGTATGAACTAAATTCAGTCGCCATTAGACATGATCGTAAAAAATTCCACTCTACATGGTTGTTTTTATGGATACAATCTGGAATTGATAATAACTGTCAACATGCTTGGTCAAATAGTTTTGCATGCCAAGGCTGGTGTGAATTTTGGTTTAAGAATTTATTGATAATGCACAGGGTGTAATGGGCTGTCCTGAATGCAAAAACAAATTGCCGTTTAGGATTTCAGCAGATAGTGTGAGTTGTTTCTTTAATTCCTTGATACTTTTTTTTTTTCCTTCCTAAATTGTTAATTTTTATTGATTCATATTTGAAACTTAAATATCATCCATTCTTACCATTGTTATGTGTCCTTTCTTTGTTCAGATTATGGAGCCCCCATGGCAAGCTTTAAATGTTTTGGAAAAGATGGAGTATCCATATGAGGTAAGTCGTTATTTCTAAATTCTAAGCATCAATTAAGCAAACTAGTATATCGGGGGAGAGAAATTAGAATGAATTTCACTTCAGATTGTCACTCTTATTTGACACTGTATTCTTGATACTTTTTTATGTTTTTAATATTTTCAGCACATAAGGCACAGCATGAAAGATCCCAATATTGCTGCGTTTTGGTTGATTACCTTTCCACAGGTTATGTATGGATTTACCTATGGCGATAATGCAAAGCAGACAATATGGTCAGAGTATAAGGTTGTTGTTTCACATTCCTTCCTATTTTTCAGTTTCAGCTCAACTATTATCACTATTTCATGTTTTTGGTTTTGATATTTTGTATTTTTCGATTCGTATGCCCTCTTTGCATGTTCAAATTAATCCTTTGTGATCTATCAATGCTATTACATAATTATTTTGACGTTAATTTTCAATTTCTAGTCATTTCTCTAACCGACAAGCATAATCTTTTGGAACACATTCTTCGAACAGAAGAGTTTCTTGTTTGCCAATAACTCATTATTTATTGCTAAATCCGGTGCTTTCCATTCATATTTTGTGCAATGCTGTGTTAGGCCCAAAGTTTTGTTAGTCAATTGTAAGAAGAAACATTTATATGGTTGTTCTTCTATATGGTCTGGAGTAACCCTTGAATAAATTTTATTTTGTTGATTATAAAAAAAAATCTAGATTTTTAGATTGATGGGGAAGGTGGTGCAGAAAACAAAATTGAGTACTTCAAATGAATTTGACAAAAAGGCAGAAGGTGAATAATACATCTGATCATGTAACATGTAAGATTGATTATTCTGTCTTTCTTTTGTGAACGAGTTTAGGAATCCAGGCGGTATGATCAACTACGAGATGAGGTGGCCAAGAGGAAACCAGGATGGGAGTTTCTGCAGGATGTAAGTTTCTTATACTGCACACTAAATATTGTTGCTTGTAGTCGGGGTTAGCCATGCTCTTGGCCATGGGCACAAGCAGCATAAATGTAGCTATGCAACATTTGATATTCATCTGGTTGATAAATGAGAAATGGATTATCTATTACAATTTTTGTGATAATCAAGGTGATTTTTTAATTAGGATGCTTGATATCATGTGTTATTCATATATTTGAAATTATAGCATCTCAAATTCTCCGTCTTCTGCTCAATTTTGCTTTTCTTTTAATATATATTTTATAATCGTTCTGTTATCACAGGCCTTGATATCTATAGATCCTGACCGAGCAAGGGAGGATCCTGTCATAGTTAAAAATATCCCTTACTATAAGGCTAAGAAGGCGCTGGAGGAAGAGGTTATGAAGCTTGATCCTCCACCAAGACCATTGAATTGGGGTGTAAGTATTCACTATCTTCATTTTATTTGTGTGTACATGTGTATCCATTGAATTTGTTTTGAAAAGTAATGTAAATTATAGTCACTGCTCTGAAACGAGAATGTAACTAACCAAAGAGAATTCACAGGAGCTCGACCTTCCATTGAGTTCGTCATCTTGGGGTGAAGAGGATCTCAAAGACCCAGAAAAATTCCAGGAAATGACTGTTCTTCTCAAAGCTCAAAGAGAAATTTCTGAAAACATATTGAATGTACAGTGGGAAACTCAATGGCGTCAAGAAAAGGTTGGCGATTCGTTTTCTCTTTTCGTCTCTTGTTTGTTTGCTCGTGCTAAAGTATTTAGCATACCTTGTGCTTTTTCTTCCATGCGGATTTTGTATCTTTTTGTGCCGAGTGCTGATTGATGTTTGATCTAACCTTCAGGTGAATGAGCTGTTGGAAGAAAAGGTGCAGCCATACATTCAGAATATAGACAATGAAGTTCTTTCTGAACCTATTTTAATAAAACCAAAAAAGCAAGAAAAGGTCTCTCTTACTCTCTCTGACTCGATGTATATATTGTATATTATATAGTGATGATGTGACTTTCATAACATGCATGTTACTCTCGCAGAATCGTCGACAACGGAGATGGTTCTTTTTTTGACACGCCAGGAACATTTTTACTTGCCATAACATGTTTGTATCCATTATTTTCTATACATAGCACGCAGCGTCACAAGCACACATGTTGTGCCTGTCTGCCATGGTCATCATTTTGCTGAGGAAACAATTGATTGTGACACAAGAAACACAATTTATGAAAAGGAAAAGTTTTGTTAAGTCTAGATGAACAGGCAACAAACAGCAATAACCTGTATGCATCTGAAGCTAAGCTTATGTTACACTTGTCATAAGATGTTATATTTAGATTATTCATTTTGCGATTGTTTTATTTTTTGTTTTATCTAATGATATAAGTATTTATGTTAGTGTTTTGATATACTTGCAAAAATAACTTAATAGTATTATAAAGTTTTATTTCAATGATTATTACAGAATAGTTTATGAATGTGTGATTGGAAGTGCTTATTCATAGTTTATTTGATTTTATCTTAAGACATACTAGTAAAGATGTATATTTTTTTCAAAAGTTGTTGACTTATAAATATCAACAACCTGTTTACATTTTTGAAAGAAATATAAAGAAATGATGTCACCAGTATTCGAATTCTGGACCAGCCCCTTAACCCGGTTTGCAAGTGTCAATTGAACTATCCCACTCAATCCACCCAACCCAGTAAAGACATATATAAGTTTGAGGGAGAATTTGTAAAAGTAGTTAGAATAGTTTATTGACTAAATATTTATTTTTGTTTATCCAAACCTATTTTAATCTTGTGTTGCTGTATTCCTGCATATTGTCCTTGTTCATTGGTGAGGATTAAGTCATATTCTGTGAAAAAAAATAAAAATATTGTTTCATAGTTTATGTTTAGCCAAGTCTTTTTCATATATGAAAAAAAAATAAAAATTGTGACGTTGAATGATTTGTGTTTGTAATTAGGTTTGCAGTTTGTGTTTCAACCCTTAGATCTCTAACCACTTAATTTGAGATTTAAACATTTGCACGATGTCATGCAATCATTGACTGTGTCACTACATAGAATCTCAATCCAAAGTTAACGTTTGTGAGGATGCGACACCACCATAGTCAGTTTGGTGCTACATCACTATCACCTGGTGTACACTTAGACAGTATGAATTGAATGCATGAGTTATTTGACTTTACTACCAATATAAGATACGTTACGCCGTGGCCCCCATAATCATGTTCTTGCCGACGGTATGCCCCATCCCATACCTCTTTTTTCCTTATTCATCAACGGAAAAAATGTGACTCTTCTGTTCACTGAAAATGATGACAAAGAAATGAAGAATGAGTCAAAAGCATTTATCTTAAGTATATATATATATATATATATATATATATATATATATATATATATATATATATATATATATATATATATATATATATATATATGTAGGCACTTGGTAAATCATGCAAATGAGAAGCATCAAAGTAATGAAGAAAGCAACACAACATATAAACAAAATTTTGTTCACATTGCTACTGCATTGTCAAAGGTTGAAATCGAAAAGCACAAAATTGCTACTTTACCTTAACTTAAGGTTGAATTAATAGTGTTGTATTTACTACACCTTATTTCCATATTAAGCGATACCGGTATATATGGTCAAAAAGTAGAATGTCAATATTTCTCGCTAAATGCTATCTTGTCATATCTAGATTTAATCATAATTATAAAATAAAAATATAACTGTAGATTATGTCACGATCTTATCTTTTAAATTTAAATTATACTAGTCATAGTTAAGAAAAATCACCCTTCTAATATGATATATTTGTATTTAATATTTTTTATTAGACATAATCATGAACGGTTCTATAGTTCATTAAATTCAGACATGCGCTCAGAGTCAACTCCTATTTTTTTTAAATATTTTTTTCAATTTAACAGTCAAATTTTAAACAAAATTAAGGACAAAATTAATAAAATAAGAAATAAAATTAGTAAAAGTAAGACGTAAAAATAAAAATTTGTGCAACTAAAATTTGTGTAACTAATAAAATTATGGGCAAAATTAATAAAAATAAAATTTATGCCCAAACAATTTAAAATTTCTGACTCCGTCACCAGACATAATTAAGTTTGAGACACGAACACTAAATCATAAAAAGACATAAATTGAAACAAAGAGATGCATAATAACTAAACTTTATAGAATTTAATGACGCGATAGGTAAAAAACGATTGAAATAATATTTTAATCATCATTGTTCATCATTTTAAGAGTACATAACGGCAATTGTAAAATGAAGAAGGTTAGCAACTAACTAAATTTAGAGAGTAAGTTTTTGATTAATCTCTAACTGTCTTAAATGTCCTAACTAATAATGATAAGCAACTATTTCAATTCTATTAAACTACGCTGAATTATAGTTTAATTTGTGTGGTTTACCATTAAAAAAATTTAAATAAGTTTTTTTATTTTAAAAACAAATTATTGTTAGAACTTAGAATTATAATATTGGTGAAAATGGAGCGTTAGAATGTGGAGAATGAGAGAATAAAATTGAGGGTGATAATATGCATATTTGCATTAATTATAATTCATAATACCTCCAAAGCCTATATACAAAATACAAGTGGTAACCAATTACACTCCAGTGGTAACCAGTTACAACACTTGAATAATCATTTTTTTTAATATACCACCTTAATTCAAGTGCGCAAAGTCTTCCATGTTCATGTTCACCTTCAATCTCTTAAACGCTTCAACTGTGACTCACTTGGTCAACATATCAACCATTTGATCTTTATTTCTACACTATCTAATCTCAACCTTTCTTCACTAACAAGTTCTCTCAAGTAGTGAAACTTCATCTCAATATGATTGCTCATCCCATGTGCAATTGGGTTCTTAGCAAGGTTTATAGCGGAAACATTATCAACCATGAGCGTTAAAACGCCACCCTCACCCCTGCCCAACTCCTTCAATAGATTCATCAACCACATAGCTTGGCGCGCACGCAAGAAAGCGATAATGTACTCGACCTCACAAGACGAGAGTGCTACTACCGGTTCCTTTTTCAAACACCATGAGATTGGTGTTCCACCGAATATAAAGATGTTTCAGCTGTAGACTTTTGTTCATCTTTATCTCTGCGTCAATTGGAATTGGTAAAACCGAGCAAATTGCATTTTCTGTCTGTGTCCGCTGTAGAGAAAGATAATTCCGCAGCCAATGAATCATTTACCATATCTTAGAATCCTCTTGATTGCTTCCAAGTGAGACACCTTCAATTTCTCCATGAATCTACTCACAATACCAACACTAAGCGCCAAATCCAGTAACAAATTGCACAAGTAACATAAAGATCTAATCATCCTCCTATACTGAATTGGATTCACCTTTTGCTCATCCTCATTCTTTGACAACTTTAGCCTTGTTTCTACCGGAGTAATGAAAGCGTTACAATGTTCCATTTCAAACTTCTTCAAAATCTTAATCGCATACCTTCTTTTTGGACTTTTGAAACTCAATACCAATTAAGTATGTCATGAGGTCAAGGTCATCCCCAACTATTTCATAAGCCAACTATTGAACTAAGAAATACACTTTACGTCACTTCTACTAATTAACAAATCATCTACGTATAGACAAAAGATAATCACCCATTCGCTTGTATTCATCTTCATATACACACCATGTTCAGATACACACTTCTTGAAGCCAATATCCTTTAAGAAACCATATATCCTCTTGTTCCAAGCACTTGGAGCTTGTTTCAAACCGTACAATGCTTTCTTCAACTTGTAGAAATTTGAATTTTGGTTTTCACAACAAACCAGGGGGCTACTCAACATATACCTCCTCTTCAAGCGATCCACTCAAAAACACATATTTCAACCCATTTGATAGATGAATCAATTGTTGTTATTCGAAATATTAACAACTAGTCTAATGGTTTCAATCCTAACAACATGTATAAATACCTCTTCATAATTTATGTATGTATTCTCTTTGCAAAAATACGTTTATAACTAGTCAATCCTTATGGTTGATTATTTCACCCTTGCGATTCGCCTTCACCTTATAGATCCATCTTATACAAATAGGCTTTTTACCTTCTAGTAGATTAACTAACTCCCACCTCTTGCTCTTCTCAATAGATTTCAGCTCCTCCTTCATAGCACAAATCCATTTTAGATCACTCAAGGCTTCTTCCGTCTTAATGGGTTCAAATTCGTCCATAAGTGCAGAATGGACGAAATCACCATCATCATTGAATTTGTTGTCTCGAAACATCTTAAAATCTTTGAGGAACTACTACAAATAACATATTTCATGATGAAGCTTTCACCTCATACAAAATAAAAAAGAGTTATAATGCCAAGGTGCATCATGATGAAGCTTTCACGACGAAGATTTCCCCTGATTTTTAATAAAATTGAGGGGAAAAACAACTCAAGTCATGCTTTGAATTTCAACTACTATAGTTTATGGGGATAAAATAATCAGATTTTATTATAAAACAATCGTTAAACATATTTTACCATAATCCTAACTTATATGTTTCCCGCGCCAAACTCATAGGCATCATTCTTTGGTATGGATTGCAAGACAAAAGAATCTCCAATGTTCTTCTATCCTTGAGCAAAACATTTTTCTACCATTGCAATCCATCTCACATAATGATATTGATATTGTTGTTGTTGTATTCTTCCAACAACGCCCAATTAAAGATGATTGAAAAAGTTCTCTATGATAGATTGCAAGTGTAGAAAATAATTTTCAGCTTTAAGTTAAACAAAGATTGTTGTTCAACCTTTGAAAATATATATGAAACAAAATCTAGAATTTCAATAACGATGATGATGAATCTGGATTTTTTTAATACTCTGTTTACACAATGTAATGTTAAAAAAATATTATTTACCTCAATTTTCTTCTAAAATCTAGGGGTAAACATATTTTACCCTAATTTCTGTCAAACCGAGGGAATAATTTCAGTATGATTATTGAGGATATTATTTATTTTCCTTAATCAAATCTTTCTTGTCCATTTCATGTCTATCAACGCTCAAGACACTATCATTAGTGATCCTCGTAAAATATAAAAACTCCTATTATAAAAACATTATGAATACCATTGTGAAGTATCATGATACAGTTGAAACTATCTACATTCACCACTTTAAGGTTTACCATGAAAAGATATATATGATGGATAGCAAGAGCATACAATTATTTGGGCTTAAGGTTTGTATTCTTATATATTTATTTGACTAGAAAATTATTTATTTATCTACCTCTTATTTATCTAATCTTTTTTTTTTTTTTGTATTTTATTTCAGAAACAAATGCATACAAAATTCATTAAAAATATCCTACACCAAATTCTCTTGCCCAAAATTCATTGATTCGAAGATCTAAATTCTAGATTTTCAGAGAAATTAATTATTACTTTAATATTTTGTGTAAAAAATATAATATTTTTGGTAAACAAAGTAGTTTGTAAACAAATTAATTTATTAATATTATGTGTAAACAAAATAATGAGTCTAAAGAAATCTATATTATCTCTCGATTTTATCACAAAACCGAGAGGTATGACGCACTAGTTTTAAAAATAATTAAAACGTAGATGTTGGGGTTCAAATCCATGTGCATATAACATAATCCCTCAATTTTATATTATCCGAGGGGTAATATGTAAGCTTTTCATAATGCCATTTGTTACCTCGGTACTGTAGTCGAGGTTAAATGCAGTTTACATCCGAGATGAAACATGTTATTTATACTAGTGAGGCAAACCTCTTTACCTTATTAATCTTCTTACACTATCTTCAATTTGGGCTTCGACGAAGGCTATTTCTACTCTCTCTAAAACTCTGTAGAAATTGAATTTTCAATGATGTAATCAATTATATCTTTCTAGTAATCGATTACAGGCTGTTACATCTCTTTTATATCGTCATCAATGACACCCCGGATGATCATAATCCTTCTGTTCGGATGATCATTGTTACAGTGATACCCTAGAAGTATCATCAACTCCCCCTTATCATACAACTTCTTTCTAAGCCTCCCCGACACATGAAGATACACTACGGAACCAAAAACTCTCACGTGGTTCAGATTCAATTTGAATCCGTACCACGCCTCTTCCGATGTTATCTTCTGAAGCTTCAGTGTTGGACGAGTATTCAACAAATAAATAGTTGTGGATAACTCTTCCCCCTTCAACATCTTTCTCACCGTGTTCATAATAAATTGATTCCTCATTTCGGAAACACCATTTGTTGTAGAGTATAAGGTAGTAATACCTCATGTCCTATTCCCTCTTGGTCACAAAACCTCTTAAATTTATTTGAGACGTATTGGCCTCTCCACCCCTTTTGAGAACTTTAAGCTTGTGATCGCTTTCTCTTTCAACCATGAACTTGAATTTCTTAAACTCTTTGAATATCTCATATTTTCTATTGATTAGGTACATCCATAAATTTCTACAAAAATCATCGATGAATGTGACAAAAACATATATTGCCACAAATCGAATCAATTTGCATCAGACCATATACATCGGAATACACCATCTCAAGGTGATGCTTGATTCCATAACCTGCATCCTTGCTGAATTTACTCTTATGTTGCTTCGCTTGCACACATTCTTCACAAATTTTAGTCAGTATGTGTAATACGGTGAACTGACTTTTAGTGATTTTGTATCGCAAATGTGCGGATAGCAAGAGTCGCCACCGACTTTTATTTTTATCCAATTAAGGGAAGGTAAAAGTACAGAAAAAGACCTTCGTTTAGATTCTGAGTAAGGGAGAAGGTTATGAAAAGGGAAGGTATTAGCACCCCTTTCCATCCGTAGTTTATTCTACGGGCTCTTAGTTGCTCTAGATCACCTTTTAAAATTGCTTTCTGTGTGTTTGACAAAAATGTTTTGAAAAGGCATTTCGCTTTGACTTTGTAATGATTCATGTAGGAATGTATACAAAGTGTTCGGAAATGTTTCGTTTTGAAAAGAGTTTGAACTTTGAAAAAGAGTGTGTGGTGTGAAAAGCATTTGGTTTAGAGCAAGCAACTAAAAGACTTATTACCCACTCAATTGGTCGTTGCATTTACATTCCTTTAGAATAGCGCTAGCCATACCATTAGTTAGTAGGTAGCTCCATTCGTTGGATGTAAGCGGGACATTCGAAGGACATCGGATGGTCATAAGGCAACTTGTAGGAAGTATCCTAGCACATTCGATGGGACTATCATCATTTTCGTAGGCGACAATCGAGGGTCAAGATCATGTATTCGAAGCGACATCGTGGGTCTTATGATCTTTGTATTGAAGGGACTATGATGATTTGTTTGAAAGGCAAATGCTAGAATACCTCTATGTTCGAGGGACATGACCATTTTGAATTCGCAAAGGCAACGAGAGAGAATTACCCTAAGGGGTGCGTGTGTGAAAGAAGTGTGTTGATTTCAGATATTTTATCTTGAAAATTAGTGGGCTATGTTCGTTATTATCTTGCCATGCACGCCTAGTTACTAGCAGTTTATAGGGTGCGGAAATTAAAATGCGGAATGTAAAGGTGCGGAAAGGTAAATGTCCTACGCTATTACATGGCTTTGGGGAAGATACATAGTTTAAAAATGCGGAAAATAAAGTCCTAATTTAAACTATTACATCCCATAGACAGTTACATTATTGAAAAATAAAATGATAAAGAAAGAATCGTCTGAATCGGATCAACCTGTAAAGGAATGGGAAATCGGAAAATACGATATGAATCGAACAAGAGAAAAAAATGTTAGAAAAATGTAAATTTTTATATGAGAAAATTATTACATGCTGGAAATAATATAAATATGCTAAAATAATTTTTTGGGATTTTTTTGATGCAATTTAATAATTTAAAATGAATTAAAAGTGATTTAAATGCAAAAATATGAATAAAAATAAATATGCATGCGAAATTATATTTTTTAATTTTATAAATTAAATAAAGATTTTATGAAAATAATGCAAAAAGAAAATTAATTTTTGATAATGTTTTAATGCAGAAATAAAATTATGAAAAGAAACTAAAATAATGCAAAATATTAAATAAAATGAAAATAGAAAAATAATGCAAGTTTGTAAAAGGAAATGCAAAACCGGTGCCCATAGGGATCGAACTCAGGACATGGGAGGGGATCCAGGAACAGTGAATGCCTTAACCACTAGGCCACGTTGCATCTGATGTTTGAAAACGAAGTGAGTGGAAGAAAACACGCGTCGCCTCCTGACTGCATCGTCTTCGCGCCAACCATCGTCTTCTTCATTTCAAATATTTGAAAATCCAGCGTCGGCCATTGCTCGACGCTAAGTCCCTGGCAAACATCAAAAATCCAGCATACATAATATAAATGAATTCTAAAGGCATGGTTCGATTCCTGGGATCATTCCGAATGCATTGGTATAGGTCTCATGGTCCAATTTTTCCTATTTTGTGAAACCCTAAATCGACCTCAGAAACCCTAACAATGGTGTTATGCATTCCTGGCCATGGAAATTCGATTAAAGCACCCAGAAAGCTTGCAAACACATCACTAATCACAAAAACAAACACAAATCAAGTTAATAATGCATGAATGTTAAAATACGATTTTTGAAATTTCAAGAACAAACCAAATTCGGTTTTCACGATTCTGGATGGTTTGGATCAAAGTGAAGGTCTGAATCGATTCTGGAGATGTCAAGGAATGTGTTGGACACCTCAAAATTGATTGAAATCGAATGGAACTAGGGCTGCAAGTTGCTTCAAGTGCACGAAATTTTGACTTTAGTTTAGGGTTCTTAGAGCAATTTTTCTGTTCTCTCTTGATAGGTATGCATCATATATTTATACTGGATGGATTTGGAATGGTTTTGGGAAAGAATCAATCAACATTCAAAGCAAATCAAATTTGATTTTTGTACAAAATCAAATTTTCAAAATTTGATTAATTTCCAATCCAATCTTGCCATATTGATCAAATTTCGAAATTTGCTGGCCTTTGTGAGTTGCTTGGGTCTCAAGGAAAGAATAAAAATCAATTTTGTAATTAATTTTGACTGTATGTTGACCACAGTTGACTTTTTGTCCAATACAACTGATTTTCAACCATCTGAGCAATTGTCTGAGGAAACTTGATCTGTGAAGCTTGAAACTTGACATGGAGAATCTTTGAAGTATATGAGGAGGCATGAAGACCATTGGGGATGTTGGGAGTCCATCTTGACCTGAGAATTGCCAAACCCTAGTTTGGGTTGATTGTCTAGGAGAGAGTTTGTCTGATCAACTCTTGAGGAATCCTTGAGTATGGATGTATGAAATATCTTGAGAAGATGGAGGGAAAATTTTGGGGTATGTGCCTGCTCAATCTTCTTGTATGGAGGGTTAGATTGACACCTGTCTTCGTGACCGAAGGTAGAAGATGATTGAACACCGAATACACCGAAAATTTGCACCGTTGGTGGATGATGCGGAATGGGCTTACGATGCCATTGGAGAAGTTGGATGTTTCACGGGATGAGTCGACGCTAGACTCGAGAATGTCGATAGGAGAATTGACGGGATGGGCTTGAGATGCCATCCGAAAGATCGATGGGGAGTGAGCCGACGCTAGGCTCGTAGTCATTCGAGGAGCATGGAGATGGGCTTAAGATGCCATCTGGAGGGAGTCGTACGTTAGAATTTGTGCTCATCTTTGAATGAAGTTATTGGTTTGTATTGATTTTTAACCAAATATGCAGCATTCTGAAGGTGAAGAAATGTTGACAAATAGTCGGAGATGGGCTTAAGATGCCATCCAAGGCAACTGAGTCATACGCTAGACTCTGTAGTCGCTGTTGATAATAAGGGATCAGAATAAATCTTCGTGTGGATTACTCTGAGGGAGGTTGTAGTTGGCAAAATGGGGATATCTTCCCTGTTGTGCATCGGGTGTTGATCCATTGCCTGTTATCGGAGGATAACCAGGGGCGGTCTTCCAGATAGTTTTCCGTCGATTCGGGCTTGATCTCGACCATCGTCGGAGGACAACCAAGCGGTCTTCGATAGTTTTCCGCCGATTCGGGCTTAATCTGGACCGCGTCGGAGGACAACCAAGGCGGTCTTCGATAGTTTTCCCGATTCGGGCTTAATCTCGACCGTTGGCCAGTGATCATACTGCTTGGAGAAAACAAGAAGAGCTTTGATAGAATATTGGTTAGTTTTATGCAAAGTATGATGCATGAATGTATATGAATGACATATGCATGAATTATGACTTTATGAGTAATGTATGAATGATAGATGTTGTGGTATTTCAAAACATATCCATCTTGAAGAAGATGCGATATTCGCTTTGAGAATTTCGACTTCGCTGGGGAATCGAGTAGGTGAGAACCCCGCTTTTGAAGGAGAAGAAAGATATCCTGGATTCCTCCGATGCACTATCTGACCAAGTCTTGGGCCTAGATATTGTTGAGGAAATTTAGGAGGCGCTCTACTGGGGATTTTGGGTGTAGATCTCGCTGGAGAGCATTTGATAGTTGCCGGGAGACCGGGTTGGAAGAGTCAAGAACCCGTTGTAATCCCAGGCTGGGGGATGAAGATGTAGTTTCTTCCGATGCACTATCTGACCAAGTTTCGAGTCTGGATACTGCCGCTGGGGAAAAAGGAAAGGACTGAGAGATACCCGCTGGGGATAAATACCTTGACTGGGGGTGAGGTGTTACTGCTTGGAGACCGATGTAACATTGCTTAGTTGAGTGGAATTGCTGCTCGTGGATTCCCTTTGCTCACTGGGAAGTTGTGTTGTGAGTGACACCTTTGTGGGGATCATGCTCTGTGGGGGAATGTTTTGGTGACTTTCGTCGTCATCTCAATTCCTGGAGCCTGTAGTAGGTACTTTTGTATGTTCACTTTTCGTATGTTTGTGATTAGATTCCTATTGTCAAGTGCATATAATCATTCAAAGCAAACGTTGGTCTTTATGCAAACAACAATATTGTAAAGATTGTAAAGAGAAAGAACTTGTATTTATTTGAAAGGTGGCGTATGGCCAAGTGGTTTGTATACAAGAAAGGTAAAAAGCCATGCGGAAACAATCTCGTTAAGTTCCAACTATGCTAGTACTCATATATTTCAACTATCTCATCTCTCTTGTCAAGAGAAAGTGGGTAATCGATCTTCGCCATTTGAATCTTGAATGCCGATAGTAGTCCGAAGCAGTGATCCGAAGAGACATAGTCGACGCTTAAATCCCTAACTTTGCCTAGACCGCCCTTTCGGTTTTCACCACCGATACCTTTTTGCCCAAGCCGCCTTTTCGTGTTTTCGACCGGGTGTACATGTTTTGTATATATCCTTAACTTTTGCCCGAACCCTTTTGGTTCGTCAGGATGCCCTTATTTTTGCCTAGGTCAGTCGACCTAGCGGGTCTCTTTTATGCGTAGTATTTTTTGACTATGTCTGCGTTCACAGGGTGTGGGAAGTCCTCTCCATCCATGGTGCTAAGTATCATAGCTCCGCCGGAAAATACTGTTTTGACTACAAATGGTCCTTCATAGGTGGGAGTCCATTTGCCCCTGGGATCACCTTGTGGAAGAATGATGCGCTTGACTACTAGATCACCGATTTGGTAGACTCGATGCTTGACCTTCTTGTTAAATGCTCTGATCATTCGTTTCTGATAAATCTGTCCATGGCAAATGGATGCGAGTCGCTTCTCATCAATCAAATTAATCTGGTCAAGGCGAGTCTGGACCCAATCATCTTCGCCTAACTCTGCCTCCTGGAGGACTCTGGTTGAGGGTATCTGAACCTCAATGGGTAAGACGACTTCCATACCGTATACAAGAGAGAAGGGGGTTGCCTGTGGATGTCCGTGCTGTAGTGCGATAACCATGAAGAGCAAATGGTAACATCTCATGCCAATCCTTGTAAGTCACAGTCATCTTCTGTATAGTCTTCTTAATGTTTTTGTTGGCGGCTTCCACTGCGCCATTCATCTTAGGCCGATATGGAGAAGAATTGTGATGCTTGATCTTGAACTGCGTGCAGAGTTCGGTGATCATCTTGTTGTTGAGATTGGAACCGTTATCTGTGATAATCCTTTCGGGGGTGCCATACCGACAGATAAGATTATGCTTGATGAATCGGGCCACAACGTTCTTGGTAACAGATGCGAACGAGGCTGCTTCTACCCATTTGGTAAAGTAATCAATTGCCACAAGGATGAAACGATGTCCATTGGAAGCTATGGGCTTAATCTCTCCAATCATGTCAATGCCCCACATTGCAAAAGGCCAGGGAGAAGTTAAAACATTCAGAGGTATTGGAGGTACGTGTACTTTGTCGGCATAAATCTGGCACTTGTGACAAGATCGAGCATACGGTGACAATCGACTTCCATGGTGGACCAATAGTAACTGTTCTCAAAATCTTCTTAGCCATGGTGTGTCCACTAGAGTGGGTACCAAATGCGCTTCGTGTAACTCTTCCATGATACGCATTCGCTCGGTCTACACGGAGTAAACACAAGTCGGTTATGCTTTGTATAAGATGCCTAAGGAAGAATTTGGATGAGAATCTCCTCATGAACTTCTTATCATTAATGATGCCCTCGGGATATTCCCGCATCTCAAGATACCTCTTCACGTCATAATACCAAGGTTTCTTCTGCCAAGCTCATAACAATATGCTGGTTCGTCGAACTTCTCAATGATGATCCGGGAGCCTCGTTGTCCCATCCGACCTTGAACATAGATGACATAGTAGCTAATGCGTCCGATTCTCTTCTCGTGGAATGTGATCAAAAGTAATCTCTTCGAAGTAGGGATCAAACTCAGAACATGCTCTCGATATGGAATGAGATTCGGATGCTTCGTATCCCACTCGCCTTTAATTTGACTGATCACTAAAGCTGAGTCTCCATACACTTGTAAGAAGTTGATTCTTAAGTCAATAGCGACTTTAAGACCCATGATGCACGCTTGACTCGGCCATGTTGTTAGTGCAATCGAAACATAATCTGGCGGTGAAAGGAGTATGTCCGGGAGATGTAATGATGGCGCCAATGCCATTGCCAAGTGAGTTTGAGGCTCCATCAAAGACCATGGTCCATCGGGATCCTTGTTCGTGTCCTTCGTCCGTCCCGTTCTTCGCAATCGACTAGTAGAACATCTTCGTGGAAATTGAACCGCATAGATCGATAGTCATCTACGGCTTGATGAGCCAAATGATCGGCTACTACACTTCCTTTGATCGCTCGAGAAGTGTATCGATGTCATATTCGGTCAAGATCATTTGCCATCTTGCTATTCTTCCCGAGAGTGGCTTTTCAAATATGTATTTTATCGGATCCATCTTGAAATCAACAAGGTAATGTGAGTCAACATATATGCCTTAGTCGTGAGCAGCCCAAGCCAAAGCGTTGCAAGTTTTCTCAAGTGTGAGTATCTTGTTTCACAACAAGAAACTTTTGCTAAGGTAGTATATTGCATGCTCTTTTCGACTGCACTCGCCATGTTGCCCCAACACACACCCCATTGAATTTCTAACACCTAAGTACATGATAAGAGGTCTTCCTTCGGGTGGCATCAGATAGGAGGATTCGAGGTACTCCTTGATTTTGTCAAAAGCGATATGGCAATCATCGCTCCATTCCACTACTTGATCTTTCTTTAGTAACTTGAAGATTGGCTCACAAGTAGCAGTGTGCAATGAATCGGCAATGTAGTTCATCGGCCCAAGAAACCTCGACTTCCTTCTCGGTCGGCATCTCTTGAATAGCTTTGACCTTGGCGGGGTCAACCTCAATACCTTTATTACTGACAACAAACCCTAAGAGTTTTCCGGATCTGACTCCAAAGGTGCACTTGTTGGGGTTCGTCTCAATCAGACTTCTTCAACCCGTCGAACAATTTCGCAAATGATCTAGATGTTCTTCACCGTGAGCGAGCTATCATGTCGCCGACGAGACCTCTATCTCGTGATGAATCATGTCATGAAACAATGTCACCATAGCACGCTGATAAGTGGCGCCTGCGTTCTTCAGTCCAAACGGCATAACCTTGTAGCAGAAAGTACCCCACTGTGTAACAAAAGTAGTCTTCTCCATGTCTTCGGAGCCATTTTGATCTCGATTGTAACAAGAAACCATCCATGAAGGAGAAAACCTTGTGGCGGTGTTGTCAACCGTAACATCGATATGAGGAGTGGAAAATCGCTTTCGACTTGCTTTGTTCGATCTCGTAATCCACACACATTCGTACCTTACCATCCTTCTTAGGCACGGGCACCACATTTGCAACCCACTGGGGGTAAGAGGTGACAACTAAGAATCCAACGTTGAACTGTTTCATAACTTCGGCTTTGATTTTCTCGACATCTCGGACGATGCGACTAACCTTCGCTTCACCGAGAAAACCTTCTTTGTCGGCAATCTGCACCACAATATCAATGTCTAACCGTCTTCGTATGACCAAGCAAAACCTCAATGTAGTCTCGTAGCATCTGAATCAACCTTTCTTTGACATCGTTCTCAAGACCCGCTCCTATCTTGATCTCTTTTTCCGCACCATTCACAACCTCAACTTGCTCTTCGTGTGGTCAGATAACTCGCTCTTCCTGTAGGGCAAGTTCTCCGGCACTTCACAATCTTCCTCACTTTCGTCTCGGCTTGGTAGATCGGATTATCAAGTCATATTTAGCAATAGCATAAATATTAACGAGATTCGGAGTGATTCGCAGTTGTATCACGTGGGTGTGTAAGAAACACATAGCTTTTGGGGTGATAAAGTAAAAGAAAGAAAATAAACAATTGAATGCAAAAGTCCAACGATTTATTGAATGAAAATACGCAAACGACAGATAATAACCTCGAACGAGCCATGGTGCCCCGCAAGGCACTAGGCTTTCAAAGTTTATTGTTCAAAACATAAAGAAATACGAAGCGAACAAAACAAGAGCAATTACTCCCGACTAAAGGAGATTGGTATGACGCCTTCGCCTTCCAATTCCGAGCCCATGATCCGAGTTGGAAGATCCACTTGCGATGTCGAAGTCGTTGTCGCCGCCTTCTATAGCATGGATTCCACTTTGGTCGATGCGAAAGGAAGTTGGCCGGCACGTTCGCGGCGTATCATCTTCTGACCTTTGATGGTGAAGCCTAAACCAGTCTTGTCAACTTTGAAAGGAAGATCAGGGAGCTGACCCCAAATAGAGCTACCTTCTTCAACCGCAGCTTGAGCATCTTTCAGTGAGGCCATCCTAGGCGGAGCTTGTGTAACTTCAGGAGTGACAGGAGAGTCAACAGGCATGACTCTGGGTATTGTTTCAAAAGCTTGATAGGGAGTCTCGAAGAATTCTTCTTCCATCTCAAGGTAACGGAATGACTGTAGATGACTGACCATATATTCCTCTTCACCACATACTGTGACAACCTTCCCTTTACCGGTACTTCAGCCGATGCAAGGTAAAGGTAATACCGCCCCATGTATCCAAGGGCGCCCAAGTAGGCAAGAGTAAGCTGACGAATGTCCATGACAAAGAATGTGGAGTCAAAAGTCGGGAACCGACTTTGACAGCAGTGAGCTCTCCAAGTCTTGCTCGCTTAGAACCATCAAAAGCTCTCACGATAATGTCACCGGGTCTCGAACCAACCCTTCGACATCAAGTCGATCAAAAGCGGAAAGATAATCGAGCGTAACCGTATCCACCAAAACATGAGATAGTGTAGTGCCCTTGCATTCAACAGAGATGCAAGGCTTTGTTGTGTTTCTTTCCGGAGTCATATCAAGATCGAGAAGCCTAGGCCGTTGGCAGCCGTGCTAGCAATACAAACTTCAAATTGGTCGGTGGTAGTGTCTTGCAGACGTGAGCATTCTTCGAAACTTCAACAAGGCATTAGCATGAGCCTCGAGCACAAGAGCAGCAAGCATGGAGATTTTGGACGAGTCTGTCCCAACTGCTCCTCAACATTGTAGTCACTCTTCTTGATAATCTTAATTTCCTCCATTTCTTGTTTGGAGGTATCTTCGAACTCCTTTGGTACTTGAAAGGGATGAGTCACCGGTTCTTTCCTCTAGCTTGGGAACGGATTGAATAGCTGGAATAATGGAGTCGCAGTGTCTTTGGAGGAGAGATATTCGAGAGAATACCCTTCCGCTCGGTCACCTTACTAGATCCTGATGTTGCCAATGTCGAAATGGTAGCTTCAACAAGAAGATCTTCAATGGTCGAGGGTCTTGCTTGACGCCATGATAGTAAACATCACCCATAGTTCCAAGGGATAGCTTTGTCGAGGAATATGGAACCGGTCTTGGAGAAGTAATGATGAGAGGTGCCACTCTAGGCACGGATCGCAGAGGAAATCCTTATAGTGTTAACATCAAGATAGTCTTGGGAAATCGTCACCCCATCCGGTCGCCTTAACATCTTCAATAGGAATCTTGTAACTCTCAGAACAGTGTACTTCACCATGTAATCATACTTTCCACTGCCCAAGGTGTCCCACAGATGGTACAGCGTTTGCATTGTCAATCTTCAACTTAGACATTTCTTCGCCCGCGGTGGTTTCGTAAATAGTATCTCACGGTTATCCATCATGCATCGAACACGCCTTCTCAACCATGCACAACCATCGTGCACGGATGGGCACCAACGACATTCTCGGGCATCCTGGATTGACACCGCTTACGCAAGTTCTTCTTAACCATCGAGGAATGGTCACGTCATCTATGTTGAAAACATAAGTATCGCCACCAACAAAGATTGGAACTCTTGTCATGGTTAGGCATAGGCGCTGATCATGTTCGAGTCTCAACAGAGGATCAAACTCAATGCTTAGCTTCAATCATATCTTGAATCTTGTTCTTCGAGCCCAACAATCATCGACTATGTCCCGGCTATTGGAATGGTAAGCACACTTAGCATTAGGATTGTACGAGAGGAAGTGTTGACATTCGAGGAGGATCCTCAAGGTAATCACTCGCTTTCAACATGTGTTGCAAGGCTTGCGACAATGGCATGTTGATCTTTGTAAACCGCCGTGGCGCTCGCCACGCGCTGTCTCACCGAGGTTGCCGATGTAGGATGGAGATCACAACCGCCACGATTGAGGTCGGTCTTGGCTCGGCTCGACCATACACAAGATTAACTTTTTCTTACCACCAAAAGATCTTTTCGCAGATTTGAAGATGTCTCTACTTGAATCTTCCCACTCTTGATACCGACGCCGTCAAGATCAACGAATCCTATCAAGAGTTTCCAATCGATGATTGAAGAATGGGCTGTCGGTGTTCCCATGAACATATCAACCAACTCCCTATTGGACAAGGGTGGTTGAACCGCTAGATCTCTCCACTTCGAGCATACTCCTTGAACTTCTCATCACGACCCATAGACATGCTTTGTAGTTGCATGCGAGTGGGTGTCAATTCAGCATTGTACTCATATTGTCTGTAGAAAGCATCTGCCAAGTCACTCCAGGTACGGATACGGTCATTCTCTAGCTGATAGTACCATTCCAATTGGGTTCCGGACAAACTCTCTTGAAAATAATGCATCCACAACTTTCTGTCCTCAGTGTGGGGGTTGATCTTCTGAACATAGGACTTCAAATGCAGCTTAGGGCAAGACATGCCATCATACTTGGCAAAAGTAGGGACCTTGAACTTGGGAGGAATCACAACACCAGGGACGAGACTCAAATCATCAAAATTCAGCCCGGACATCTTCAGGTTTTCCACATCATTCAGACGGTCTTCAAGTTGCTTGTACTTGTCATCTTCATCAGAGTATTGTCCATTATCATAGTTCTTCTCAAGTTCAGGCTGACTGCCTTCACCACCACCTTTGTTACTTTGTTCAGTCTTGACACTTCCTTCTGAGAGCTCTATCCGACTGACCCTCTTAGGACCACCTTTGTAGCGTCCACCCATGTTGAGGAGACCAACAACCTTCTTCTTTCTGTTGATGAGCTTCTTCGATCTTGGCCTTGGACCAAGTGGTAAACATCAAACCGAGCATTCGAGCTTGAAGATCTTTGATACTGTTCAAGAGCCATTTCTGCTAAAATAAATAGCGAGCAAATGAGAAAACCAATCTCCAATGTACCTGTGATGCAATGTTATGCTATGATATGCAATGTTTATGCGAATGCAATGCAATATTTTCAAGGACCTAAGAGATTTAAATTTGTTAAACAAGCAATGAACAAACATTTATTAGCTCTCTTTTTATTCTTCTTCTTTTTTAAGTACAAAAGATAGTTCAAAACAATAAAAGAAAACATATAAATCCCAAAGCTCTAAGTCTCCCACGGGCGATTCCTCTTGGTGCCGATGTAGGCGTTGATGTTTCGCTCCTCGTGAAGTAACTTGGTCAACTCTAGCACTTTCTTCTCACTTGCATAGCACTGAGCTTCAAAGGTATCCTCTCTTCCTTGAGCTGAATCCGTGATCTCTTCAAGTCTTCAAAATCAGAGGCATGTCGGGATGGAGAACAACATATGGTACGCCACCTATAGCAACAGTTCCATAATTACGTAAAAAAGCGTGAATGGCATCATGAGGTTTTGAGCTCGAGCTCGCACCCATTTGAGGTAAGGTTCCCAAGGAATGGAGTTCGGTGCCCCAAAGTCTTGGTATCGCCTTCTTTACCATGCCCCAAGCGTATGAACCTTCGCTTAATTTCGAGATCGTGATTGTAGTCGATCACAACATCTTGGAGAAGCATATCATGTGGACCATCTTTTCGAGCAAAACCAAACTGACGTAGAGCTAGAGAAGGGTTGTAAGTAATACCTCCCCTTATACCAAGTAGTGGTACGTTAGGGAATTCTCCACGATGAAAGTGAAGTCCTTTTGAGAGAAAAGGTCCAACGGATATCCGAATGAGAGAGTGACATTAGTCTTTGAGACCACTTCATCCTTTGTTCGTTCTTCAAAACTGATGGAGGAAGGTGCGAAATAAACCACCTTGAAAGTAACGGTATACAACACATGAGAGTTCCTTGTCTTTTAGTAGTACGAGTATGGAGAGAATGTAGGATGTCTCCAAGTAAAGTAGGCAGATTACGGGTAAGAAACAACTTGATGGCATCGACATCTATGAATTGATCCGAGTTAGGAATAGAACCAAACCATAGATTAGCAAGGCCACAATGTCTTCGAATGCATGGAAACTCATAACCTTGAGGAATTTCTGCTTTCTTAATTAGGAACTTGAAAGTAAACCCTTAACTCCACTTCTGGTTTCCCAATTGGCTTCAATGTCTGAGCGCTTTAGGTGTAAAGCGGATGCGATGTCTTCGTACTTAGGAACCTTTTCTAAACCGGTGAATGGCATTTGGTCAAGAATAGGTACCCCAAGTAGCTTTGAGAACTCTTCCAAGGTAGGAACCAACTGATAATCTGGGAATGTAAAGCAATGGTGTTTCAGATCAAAGAACTGGAATAGGACATGCATCATATCTTCTTCAAAACCGGAGATAACCAAATCAAGTAGATAACCATATCTTTTGGTGAACTGAGCATGGTCGGGAATTTCTGAAACCAATTCTTTGAGCTGAGAAGGTATACCCATGAAGTTGATTCGGATAGTCTTTCTAGAAGCCATAATTCCCTACAAAACAAAGCAAAGATAAATCCCTAGGTCCTTGAAATAGTTAGATATGATATGCAATGCGAATGATGTCATGTTTAGCACACACAAACAATTCACACAATGAGCCTAGGGTTAAGGCTTGCATGAGGTATAGGTGATTACCCTACCAAAAGTTTGAGTTGGTTCATCCTGTCCTATAATAGTAACCGGTTCTAGGAATCTCACATCATTGATCTTTCGCAGCGCTTATTTCAATACGACTACCAAGTGGTCGATCGAAAATGTCCCAAAATTCGATCTCAATGAGCGTAGCATCGAGTATCAACCAACCTCGGTCTACACCAAAGCCGGCCATCTCACTACCTTCTAATGGCCAAGATGGGTCAATTAAGGTTCTAAAAGTTTAGTTAGCGCTTGATGACACCACGTAGAAGCCAAATACTATCCTAAACTTGGAAATGAAGAGTATCAGGACATCCAAAGTGTCACGCTAACGTAGCCATCATGTTGACCGTTTAGTTATACGTCTAGCGGTCGCGATGATTTATTGCTACTTACCTAAAAGGAAACCCGGATCCGGGTGTAGGATCCCCCACAAATATAATACCCAAGCAACCCTTAAAGATAAAGCAAGCAAGTCAAACAAAAAGCAATAAAGGTGATCTAGAAATCCTTAAGGCATTCTCTCTTTAGGGTGTCTCCCCGGCAGAGTCGCCAGTTTTGTAATACGGTGAACTGACTTTTAGTGATTTTGTATCGCAAATGTGCGGATAGCAAGAGTCGCCACCGACTTTTAGTTTTATCCAATTAAGGGAAGGTAAAAGTACAGAAAAAGACCTTCGTTTAGATTCTGAGTAAGGGAGAAGGTTATGAAAAGGGAAGGTATTAGCACCCCTTTCCATCCGTAGTTTATTCTACGGGCTCTGAGTTGCTCTAGATCACCTTTTAAAATTGCTTTCTGTGTGTTTGACAAAAATGTTTTGAAAAGGCATTTCGCTTTGACTTTGTAATGATTCATGTAGGAATGTATACAAAGTGTTCTAAATGTTTCGTTTTGAAAAGAGTTTGAACTTTGAAAAGAGTGTGTGTGTGAAAAGCATTTGGTTTAGAGCAAGCAACTAAAAGTCTTATTATCCACTCGTAATTGGTCGTTGCTTCTACATTCCTTTAGAATAGCGCTAGCCATACCATTAGTTAGTAGGTAGCTCCATTCGTTGGATGTAAGGGACATTCAAGGACATCGGATGGTCATAGAAGGCAACTTGTAGGAAGTATCCTAGCACATTCGATGGGACTATCATCATTTTTCGTAGGCGACAATCGAGGGTCAAGATCATGTATTCGGAAGATAATCACCCATTCGCTTGTATTCATCTTCATATACACACCATGTTCAGATACACACTTCTTGAAGCCAATATCCTTTAAGAAACCATATATCCTCTTGTTCCAAGCACTTGGAGCTTGTTTCAAACCGTACAATGCTTTCTTCAACTTGTAGAAATTTGAATTTTGGTTTTCACAACAAACCAGGGGGCTACTCAACATATACCTCCTCTTCAAGCGATCCACTCAAAAACACATATTTCAACCCATTTGATAGATGAATCAATTGTTGTTATTCGAAATATTAACAACTAGTCTAATGGTTTCAATCCTAACAACATGTATAAATACCTCTTCATAATTTATGTATGTATTCTCTTTGCAAAAATACGTTTATAACTAGTCAATCCTTATGGTTGATTATTTCACCCTTGCAATTCGCCTTCACCTTATAGATCCATCTTATACAAATAGGCTTTTTACCTTCTAGTAGATCAACTAACTCCCACCTCTTGCTCTTCTCAATAGATTTCAGCTCCTCCTTCATAGCACAAATCCATTTTAGATCACTCAAGGCTTCTTCCGTCTTAATGGGTTCAAATTCGTCCATAAGTGCAGAATGGACGAAATCACCATCATCATTGAATTTGTTGTCTCGAAACATCTTAAAATCTTTGAGGAACTACTACAAATAACATATTTCATGATGAAGCTTTCACCTCATACAAAATAAAAAAGAGTTATAATGCCAAGGTGCATCATGATGAAGCTTTCACGACGAAGATTTCCCCTGATTTTTAATAAAATTGAGGGGAAAAACAACTCAAGTCATGCTTTGAATTTCAACTACTATAGTTTATGGGGATAAAATAATCAGATTTTATTATAAAACAATCGTTAAACATATTTTACCATAATCCTAACTTATATGTTTCCGCGCCAAACTCATAGGCATCATTCTTTGGTATGGATTGCAAGACAAAAGAATCTCCAATGTTCTTCTATCCTTGAGCAAAACATTTTTCTACCATTGCAATCCATCTCACATAATGATATTGATATTGTTGTTGTTGTATTCTTCCAACAACGCCCAATTAAAGATGATTGAAAAAGTTCTCTATGATAGATTGCAAGTGTAGAAAATAATTTTCAGCTTTAAGTTAAACAAAGATTGTTGTTCAACCTTTGAAAATATATATGAAACAAAATCTAGAATTTCAATAACGATGATGATGAATCTGGATTTTTTTAATACTCTCTTTACACAATGTAATGTTAAAAAAATATTATTTACCTCAATTTTCTTCTAAAATCTAGGGGTAAACATATTTTACCCTAATTTCTGTCAAACCGAGGGAATAATTTCAGTATGATTATTGAGGATATTATTTATTTTCCTTAATCAAATCTTTCTTGTCCATTTCATGTCTATCAACGCTCAAGACACTATCATTAGTGATCCTCGTAAAATATAAAAACTCCTATTATAAAAACATTATGAATACCATTGTGAAGTATCATGATACAGTTGAAACTATCTACATTCACCACTTTAAGGTTTACCATGAAAAGATATATATGATGGATAGCAAGAGCATACAATTATTTGGGCTTAAGGTTTGTATTCTTATATATTTATTTGACTAGAAAATTATTTATTTATCTACCTCTTATTTATCTAATCTTTTTTTTTTTTTTGTATTTTATTTCAGAAACAAATGCATACAAAATTCATTAAAAATATCCTACACCAAATTCTCTTGCCCAAAATTCATTGATTCGAAGATCTAAATTCTAGATTTTCAGAGAAATTAATTATTACTTTAATATTTTGTGTAAAAAATATAATATTTTTGGTAAACAAAGTAGTTTGTAAACAAATTAATTTATTAATATTATGTGTAAACAAAATAATGAGTCTAAAGAAATCTATATTATCTCTCGATTTTATCACAAAACCGAGAGGTATGACGCACTAGTTTTAAAAATAATTAAAACGTAGATGTTGGGGTTCAAATCCATGTGCATATAACATAATCCCTCAATTTTATATTATCCGAGGGGTAATATGTAAGCTTTTCATAATGCCATTTGTTACCTCGGTACTGTAGTCGAGGTTAAATGCAGTTTACATCCGAGATGAAACATGTTATTTATACTAGTGAGGCAAACCTCTTTACCTTATTAATCTTCTTACACTATCTTCAATTTGGGCTTCGACGAAGGCTATTTCTACTCTCTCTAAAACTCTGTAGAAATTGAATTTTCAATGATGTAATCAATTATATCTTTCTAGTAATCGATTACAGGCTGTTACATCTCTTTTATATCGTCATCAATGACACCCCGGATGATCATAATCCTTCTGTTCGGATGATCATTGTTACAGTGATACCCTAGAAGTATCATCAACTCCCCCTTATCATACAACTTCTTTCTAAGCCTCCCCGACACATGAAGATACACTACGGAACCAAAAACTCTCACGTGGTTCAGATTCAATTTGAATCCGTACCACGCCTCTTCCGATGTTATCTTCTGAAGCTTCAGTGTTGGACGAGTATTCAACAAATAAATAGTTGTGGATAACTCTTCCCCCTTCAACATCTTTCTCACCGTGTTCATAATAAATTGATTCCTCATTTCGGAAACACCATTTGTTGTAGAGTATAAGGTAGTAATACCTCATGTACTATTCCCTCTTGGTCACAAAACCTCTTAAATTTATTTGAGACGTATTGGCCTCTCCACCCCTTTTGAGAACTTTAAGCTTGTGATCGCTTTCTCTTTCAACCATGAACTTGAATTTCTTAAACTCTTTGAATATCTCATATTTTCTATTGATTAGGTACATCCATAAATTTCTACAAAAATCATCGATGAATGTGACAAAAACATATATTGCCACAAATCGAATCAATTTACATCAGACCATATACATCGGAATACACCATCTCAAGGTGATGCTTGATTCCATAACCTGCATCCTTGCTGAATTTACTCTTATGTTGCTTCGCTTGCACACATTCTTCACAAATTTTAGTCAGTATGTGTAATACGGTGAACTGACTTTTAGTGATTTTGTATCGCAAATGTGCGGATAGCAAGAGTCGCCACCGACTTTTAGTTTTATCCAATTAAGGGAAGGTAAAAGTACAGAAAAAGACCTTCGTTTAGATTCTGAGTAAGGGAGAAGGTTATGAAAAGGGAAGGTATTAGCACCCCTTTCCATCCGTAGTTTATTCTACGGGCTCTTAGTTGCTCTAGATCACCTTTTAAAATTGCTTTCTGTGTGTTTGAAAAAAATGTTTTGAAAAGGCATTTCGCTTTGACTTTGTAATGATTCATGTAGGAATGTATACAAAGTGTTCGGAAATGTTTCGTTTTGAAAAGAGTTTGAACTTTGAAAAAGAGTGTGTGGTGTGAAAAGCATTTGGTTTAGAGCAAGCAACTAAAAGACTTATTACCCACTCAGAATTGGTCGTTTTCGTACTTCTACATTCCTTTAGAATAGCGCTAGCCATACCATTAGTTAGTAGGTAGCTCCATTCGTTGGATGTAAGCGGGACATTCGAAGGGACATCGGATGGTCATAGAAGGCAACTTGTAGGAAGTATCCTAGCACATTCGATGGGACTATCATCATTTTTCGTAGGCGACAATCGAGGGTCAAGATCATGTATTCGGAAGCGACATCGTGGGTCTTATGATCTTTGTATTGAAGGGACTATGATGATTTGTTTGAAAGGCAACAGTGCTAGAATACCTCTATGTTCGAGGGACATGACCATTTTGAATTCGCAAAGGCAACGAGAGAGAATTACCCTAAGGGGTGCGTGTGTGAAAGAAGTGTGTTGATTTCAGATATTTTATCTTGAAAATTAGTGGGCTATGTTCGTTATTATCTTGCCATGCACGCCTAGTTACTAGCAGTTTATAGGGTGCGGAAATTAAAATGCGGAATGTAAAGGTGCGGAAAGGTAAATGTCCTACGCTATTACATGGCTTTGGGGAAGATACATAGTTTAAAAATGCGGAAAATAAAGTCCTAATTTAAACTATTACATCCCATAGACAGTTACATTATTGAAAAATAAAATGATAAAGAAAGAATCGTCTGAATCGGATCAACCTGTAAAGGAATGGGAAATCGGAAAATACGATATGAATCGAACAAGAGAAAAAAATGTTAGAAAAATGTAAATTTTTATATGAGAAAATTATTACATGCTGGAAATAATATAAATATGCTAAAATAATTTTTTGGGATTTTTTTGATGCAATTTAATAATTTAAAATGAATTAAAAGTGATTTAAATGCAAAAATATGAATAAAAATAAATATGCATGCGAAATTATATTTTTTAATTTTATAAATTAAATAAAGATTTTATGAAAATAATGCAAAAAGAAAATTAATTTTTGATAATGTTTTAATGCAGAAATAAAATTATGAAAAGAAACTAAAATAATGCAAAATATTAAATAAAATGAAAATAGAAAAATAATGCAAGTTTGTAAAAGGAAATGCAAAACCGGTGCCCATAGGGATCGAACTCAGGACATGGGAGGGGATCCAGGAACAGTGAATGCCTTAACCACTAGGCCACGTTGCATCTGATGTTTGAAAACGAAGTGAGTGGAAGAAAACACGCGTCGCCTCCTGACTGCATCGTCTTCGCGCCAACCATCGTCTTCTTCATTTCAAATATTTGAAAATCCAGCGTCGGCCATTGCTCGACGCTAAGTCCCTGGCAAACATCAAAAATCCAGCATACATAATATAAATGAATTCTAAAGGCATGGTTCGATTCCTGGGATCATTCCGAATGCATTGGTATAGGTCTCATGGTCCAATTTTTCCTATTTTGTGAAACCCTAAATCGACCTCAGAAACCCTAACAATGGTGTTATGCATTCCTGGCCATGGAAATTCGATTAAAGCACCCAGAAAGCTTGCAAACACATCACTAATCACAAAAACAAACACAAATCAAGTTAATAATGCATGAATGTTAAAATACGATTTTTGAAATTTCAAGAACAAACCAAATTCGGTTTTCACGATTCTGGATGGTTTGGATCAAAGTGAAGGTCTGAATCGATTCTGGAGATGTCAAGGAATGTGTTGGACACCTCAAAATTGATTGAAATCGAATGGAACTAGGGCTGCAAGTTGCTTCAAGTGCACGAAATTTTGACTTTAGTTTAGGGTTCTTAGAGCAATTTTTCTGTTCTCTCTTGATAGGTATGCATCATATATTTATACTGGATGGATTTGGAATGGTTTTGGGAAAGAATCAATCAACATTCAAAGCAAATCAAATTTGATTTTTGTACAAAATCAAATTTTCAAAATTTGATTAATTTCCAATCCAATCTTGCCATATTGATCAAATTTCGAAATTTGCTGGCCTTTGTGAGTTGCTTGGGTCTCAAGGAAAGAATAAAAATCAATTTTGTAATTAATTTTGATTTTATACTTTATTTTTAAATTTAATTTGTATTTAAATGAATAAATTCCAAATTAAATAGAAAAATAAAATAAAAATTCGTGGCATTGGGCTTGGATATTCCTAATTATATGAGGAATAAGTTTGGATGAAGAAAAGCAAGCCCATTTGCAAAAAAAAATGATTTTTAGAAGTATCTCTCTTTGTGCATTCCTTCAAAATTGCCCAACTTGTGAATGGTGTATCTTGCTCAATTTTTCACATTTTTGAGTGTTCTCGGACTTTTTGGAAAGCTCGAAGAGTCCTCTAACCAACCTTTTTGGTCTCATCTCAATTGGGGTTTCCATGCTCAATATATCCTCAAAACAAAAAGTTGACTTTTTGTTGACTTTGAAAATGACCTGTAATGTTTTGAGCTATACCTCTCAAATGAAGCATTTTTTGGACATTCTTGTGAGATATGAAGTTGTAGAGAATTAAATTTCCTTCAAAACAAGAGGTGGTGGAAAAATTTCTGAGAAAGTATGAGAAAGTTATGATCAGTCAAAGTTCAGTTGACTTTTCATCTAGAAACCCTAATTTAGAAAGTTTGACTTTTGAGCAAATCTTGAGTTTTCTTGATGAATCATGATCAACCCTTGATCAAATGATGAATGTAACTTCAAAATGAGGATGTTGACCAAAAATTATGAAGTTTGACTGTATGTTGACCACAATTGACTTTTTGTCCAATACAACTGATTTTCAACCATCTGAGCAATTGTCTGAGGAAACTTGATCTGTGAAGCTTGAAACTTGACATGGAGAATCTTTGAAGTATATGAGGAGGCATGAAGACCATTGGGGATGTTGGGAGTCCATCTTGACCTGAGAATTGCCAAACCCTAGTTTGGGTTGATTGTCTAGGAGAGAGCTTGTCTGATCAACTCTTGAGGAATCCTTGAGTATGGATGTATGAAATATCTTGAGAAGATGGAGGGCAAATTTTGGGGTATGACAGTACGTTGATGAATGACACCCCATTACCATTCAGATCTTTTACAATGCATCGAGATCTCGAAAATTGAGATGCCCAAGACGATAGTTCCATATCCATTTTTTTTACTAGACACTATAGAAAGACACCTATGCTCCATCACCTTTAACTTAACTTTGAAAGTTCTATTGACATCCATATGAGCTTTAAGGATCAAAACTCCGTTTGCATCCATAACATATAGTGCATTGTTATCCATATGAATCTTGTAGTCCATCTCATGGGTCTCAAGAGAGCTTTGTAGTCCCTCTTTGTTCATTGTCAGAAGATTCTTCAATTACTCAATTGCTATGACTATGTTATCGAATCTCGTCGTCAAAGAACGCAAGATTTTCGCAACAACATAGTGCCCTGTAACAATTGCTCCACACGCTTTTACTTGATTCATCAATCACATAATTCTCGTCGCGTAATCGTTGATCGTCTCTTTTTCCTCCATTTGAATTTATTCAAGTTGATGCTTGTGAGTTTGTTACCTCACCACCTTCGACTTTTCAACATGTGCATATGCCTTTTCCAAGACTTTCCGCGCTTGTTTTGACGATTCGCAATCACCAATTTTTTCAAAGTTGTCACCATCCACACATTGATGGATAAAAATAGCGCATTAGAATCTCTTCTTCTCTTCCTTATGCGTTGCTCAGGCATCCGTTGCACCTTTGACAAGAGGACTCACCCGTTATTGATCGCTTCAAGAACATCTTGATAACCAAACAACACTTTCATTTGCTGCACCATTTGTCGTAATTCTTTGCATCAAAGATGGATATGTTTGTAGGGATTCTTATATTAGTGATAAAATTCATGTTTCACACTGTTGGCTGAAGATTTTGATATCTATGATTCGAATAGGATTCATTAAGCTCGAAACGAAACAATATCAGTATTCGTTGGAACAAAGGGAATGTCATGATTCAGAATGAAAGAATTGGCTCTTCGAATAGACATACTGAAACTTGGAGCTTCGAATAGCAATTATGATGATACATATAAAAGGAGCTTCGAAGTGGTAGTAGCGTGGTGTTTAAGAAGCGAGTTCGAAACGAAAGACAGTTCAGATATTTGAAATTCAAACGTGAGCGGATAAATGGAAGTTCGAATACGCTACTGAAATGGTTCAAGACGGAAGCTAGAGAAGCATAGTGTTCGCATGTCCAAACGTGGTAAGATCTCATAAGTCGGACCGCTATGGTCGAAATAGTATAAATAGAAGTCTTAGTGTTAGGATTTCGTGTGTCATATCTATTGTACTAAAATTCAAGAATATTCAAAATACCACATGGCTAGGGAAACGAATGCTCGAATGATGTACGATGATTGCACCAAGATTTTTATTATTCAATAATGCATCTTTATCTTTCCATTTATCTTTATCTTGCATCAATGTCTTTTAAATTCTTTACATTCAAAGTCATTTAACTTTCCTTACACTCAAACGTTTTACATTTCAAATCCTTTACTTTTCGAAACTTTTATATTAACGCCTTATTTTCCGTAAAGCTTTTACATACTAGTTCTTACATTCACGCCTTTTACATTTCATGCTTTTACTTTGAAAGTCTTTTACATTTAAAAGTCATTTAAGCATTCCTGCATTTATACATTTTCGCAACAAATCTTTATGCTTTTACTTGTTCAAATTAGTTTTATACTACTTTACTTGATCATGTTGTTAAGTCCTTGAACATCATAATCGAAACACACTTGAACATATATAAAACATTCAAAAACAAGTCTTGAACATGAATCCTTATTTTAAGTTTACACAAACGACCAATACCCCATAGGATCAATCTAGTCGATCCTGCAAGTTACCAGAGGGATTGAATAACATTCATAACGCTTATTTGATAGTTTGGAGGACTAGCGGTTGTTTCACCAGAAATCACTGTGAACAAAATGGCACGCCCAGTGGGACAGTCATTGGTTGTCACAAATTTAAAAATAAGGATTATAAGACATAATTATTATAAAAAGGTCTTTTTGAGTAAATAAAGTTCATTGGTATAGGAACCTTAGGAGTGGTAGAATAACTAATAGTAACCAACCCTTACCCAGAAGAAATCAAAATAATAGGATGTCAGATCCAAACAATCCACAAGGGGAACAAAACGCCCCACATGGAACAGGCACTAATGCATCTACTTTGATGGGGACGTCCAGTGCGATCCCTTCGAATGCACAGTCTGTTGCATCTTCTACTAATAGTATGGCCACGAACGGAACAAGCGGCATGTCAACAAACAATTTGATCCTAGGCAACACAGAACCATGGTATCCGGGGATTTGTCCCACCATCAGGGGCACAAACCCATTTCGCTACCCCACCACCAACTAGACCATTCAGTTTCGATAGTAATAGGCCCAGAATTCCCAGTATAGAGTGCAAATAGCTTTTATGGCAGGTTTGTAGACTTCGACGCCGAACGCCACCACACTTAGGTCAAGATCCGGGGCTAATCAATTTATGATAAATAACCAAGGGTCGAGGTTATAGTACGCCTATCTTAACCACAGAAAATCAAATAGCTTTCAGGCAGTTAATGGATGATAGTAACCATAATATGATAGGAGTATTAGCACAAAACATGCAAGAAATCTTCGCCCCAATAGTTCAAAATGTGACTGTGACAAACAGAGAGAATGCGATAATATGAGTCGAATAATGGATTTCTTTGCTCCACTAGAGAGGCGAGATGTAACCGTGCATTGGTCGAGCGAACATACCTATCATCGAACAAGTGGCGGATGACCCACCCTATAGGCCAGCCGAGAGGGAGTTAACTTGGGGCAAGAGCACAAGGGTAGATGCCCCGCTGATTCGAGAAGAACCACAAAGGGGATTGATAGAACCACTAGCCGTGGTCGAAGACTAGATGCCCCAAAGGATTCGAGAGGAACCACAAAGGGAATTATGGAACCAGGGCAAGGGTCGAAAGACTAGGAGTCCCAAAGCTTCGAGAAGAACAACCTAGAGGAGTTGTCATGGTAGGTCGAAACCAAGATGTCGATGCAATTGTCCATAGAGTACGAAATGACAATATCTTGGCGTAAAATAACCTAACTACCATGATAGAAAGGATTATGGCCCAAAATGGTCTTAATACAGGGATCAGAAGGCCAAATTATGCCTCCCCTATAGCAGAGTATGTAATGCATACTGATTTACCAAGGGGATACAAGATCCCTAAGTTCACAAAGTTCACCGGAGATACCAATGAATCAACAATGAACACATAGCCGTATCCGATCGCTGGGATATAGCTAATAATGAGAACCTTAGGATTAAATATTTCCCAAGTTCCTCACCAAAAATGCTTTCACATGGTTCACAACTTTGCCCCCTGGATCCATAGATACCTGGACCCTCTTGGAGAGATTGTTCCATGAACAATTCTATATGGGACAATCCAAGATAAGTCTAAAGAAATTAGCAAGTGTTAAGAGGAAGTTTATCGAACCTATAGATGAGTACTTAAATAGGTTCGACTCTTGAAATCTAGATGTTTCACAGAGTCCCCAACATGAGTTAGTCGAAATGGCCGGTGGCTCGGACTATTCTATTCGAAAGAAATTAGACACACAATACTTGAGGGACATGACTTTATAGATAGGGTTCGACAAGTCGAAGGCTAAAGGCCAAAAGGGTGGTTTTAAAAGTAATAAGAAGGAAATAATTTCCTATGTCGAAACGGAGGAAGTGAAGACTATCCGAATTCAAGAGGTCGAAATAGATCTCACGAATTAAAACAGTTCCACCTTACTCTTGTAAACTTTTAGTCCCCACGAAAGGGAAGGAAATTGTTGAAAATGAGAAAATGACAGTTTCCAAAGAAGGTGTATACCTTCGATGTAACAAAGTGTGATGAGATCTTCGATTTATCGTCAAAGATGGCCAATTAATAGTGCCACCAAACGTCAAAATACCTCCCTTAGATCAAAGAAAGAAAAGAGGATTTTGTAAATATCATAGTTTCCTAGGCCACAAAACCTCACAGTGTTTTCTTTTCAGGGACTTGATTCAAAACGCAATTAAGGATGGCAGAATAAAGTTTGCTGATAAACCAAAAATTAAAGTGGATGAAGACCCTCTGGATATTTCAGACACCAACTACTCCGAGCCTTCGAGCATTGGAGAAATCAATATGGTAGAAGCAGACCAAGGGGCCACTACATCGAAAGAGGAAAGCACTGAGAGTGAAAGTTGGGTGCTGGTCGAACGCAACAATAGAGTCACTGAAGACATCCACAAACAACTAGAGACTTCGATCGAATCAACGCCAGCTGTTGTTTCGAAGGAAATCCAGCACGAGGGCCGTGAAAACCGTAGGTGGAATTGACACAAAGCATCAAGGCCCGAGGCTCAAACCGAGAAGGTTCAGACATAAAGCAAGCCTCCCTCAAAAGAGATCCGGGATACCTTGGTGAACCTAGTGGGAAGTTCGACTATCCGTAAAATATTCTCGCCCAGAGTTCAAAATCCGAATCGAGGACGCCAAGCCCACGTGATGGGGAGATGATGATACAATAGGGAAGATAAAGATGGTAGCATTCCTCAAGAAAGTCCGGGACACCTTAGGGGAACCCTGGAAAATTTGATTATCCGTAAAATACTCCCGCAGAGTTCAAAGATTCGAATCGAAGACGCCAAACCATCGTGGATGGGAGATGATGTTGAGAAAGGGAAGATGTAGATGTCAACATGGTGGACATGGAGACCCCTGCTCGAGATGCAGGAAATGGAAAGACACCTTGAAAAGAAAAATACAAAATGGAGGAGGGTTATGTCACAGTACCACCTCAAACAATATCTCATGTCGGCCACAAGGGAAATGTCAAATGATGCTTTGTCCAAGATGCAAGATCATATGCAACGAGAGGATGCAGAGTTCGAAAGAAAACAAAGGGCTCGAATCGAGTAAATGGCGCCAAGATAACCAATTATTCGATGTTACCCTAGAGGGGAGAGTTTGTTGAATTCTTAGTTCACACAGGGGTAACAAAGTGCCCGACGGCCCAAGATGTTCAAAGAAGATATGACCGTAACATGGCGAGCATTCAAACGATTCCCTTCGCCTACGCCGAATCACAAGGAAGTCGGTCAGATGAGTCCGCGCTTCGATGGTAATCACATTCAACGAAAGCCTAATAGCCCTTATCCAAGAGGTGCTCGAAGGGTGACATTCAAAATCCCCTGTATACCAATGCATAAATGGTCGCAAGTCAAAACCAATAAGGGGAAGGATAAATGGAGAAGTAATGAGCAAAACGCGCGTCATGCCATGGTATATAGGAGACAATTCAACACTGCGAAAAGGGAGGAATTGAGATTAGAAAATTACAAAGGTAAGAATCCTATGTCAAGATCCCAATGGCGAAGGCAACAGCAAATTCGAAAGGCTGAAAGAGAAGCCTTGGTAGACAAAGGAGCCGCTTCGACCAACAACAAAGAAGTGTCAAGCACCAACAAGCCAATAACAACAAACAATCAACCAGAAGATAAACCCCCAGTTAGTCGAAGACTTTTCTCCGAAACACAACCGCATTTAACCGAAAGAATATACTCCAAGTCCAGAAGAAGACGAGGATATGTTGACGGATAACTTCGAATCAGAGGGGGAGTCCTCACTCAATTTAAACTGCAACGTGGTATCCGTACTACCATCTGAATTTGGCCAAGAGACCGAGATCGAAGAACATGAGGAAGAAGATACCATTGATTTGATGAACATGCACGCTTTGCTACTATGTAATGGATAACGCCGTCAAGAGCGTAACACATTCTTCGAACACCCAGAGCCAGCAATGAAGAATCACTTGAAGCCATTGTTCATTCGAGCAAAGGCAGGAGCCCATGGTGTAAACAAGGTCTTGGTGGACGGAGGCGCGACAGTTAATTTAATGCCTCGCTTATGCCGAAAAGTTAGGAATACAAGAGAATGATGTCAAACCACACAACATGGTCTTATCCAATTATGAAGGGAAAGTAGGGCAAACATTGGGGGTGGTGCAAGTGGAGCTAACCGTCGGATCGAGCTATAGGCCTACCATGTTTATGGTGATCGGCCAAGGCCAACTATAATTTTCTCGCTAGGAGAGAGTGGATTCATGGCGAGGGCGCCTTCGCCAATGCACCGAGGTTAGTCGGAGAGAAGATGGTATAGTGGAAAATATCCGGACCGTAGTTACTTTATGACAACAATCAACTGGTTAACAAAAGGAATTATGACAAGTATCCGCAAGAATAGCTCCTTGTACACCAAGTGACGAAATGAATGAAACAAGAGATGCGACATTATATGACCCTTCGCCATGATGGCATGTATTGGGATAGAAAATAATTAAGGGTGATGAAGGAGTCAAGGCACTTCAAAGACGGCCACCAGTCGAGTTCGACGATCCCGCTCATGATCGAGTCCTCTTTCTTCGAAAGGATTTCGCCTATATGGTCGAGAATGAATGGAAAGCACTTCAGAGGTTGAAATAGATAGTATAGTTGAAATGAATGAAATGAAAGGGAATGGTTCAAGAATTCACCCTATGAAGAAAACGAATAGATCAAAGGCTCGATGCCATTTATGATAACCCTTGGGCTTCGAGAAGGATCCTACAAACTCACCGCCAAAATGCTAGCACAGATCCACTCAAGAGGTGAATTTGGGGATGACAACACAAAAGAGTAACCTACATAAGTGCAAAACTCACCAAGTTTCAAGTGAGGTGATCAAGTCCTCAAAAGAAACAAAGATTGCTTTGCTTGGGACTATGACGAAATGCCGGTTTGAAAAGAGAGTTAGTGGAGCATGACTTCCAATTAAGGATGGCAAGAAGCCCATCAAGCAAACTCCCGTAAGGTTCGCCAGACTCACAAAGATCAAAGTCGAGGTCGAAAGGTTGTTTGCTGCAAATTCATCGTAACTACAAGGTATGTCGAATGGTTAGCAAATATAGTACCGTTATTAAGAAAAATGGTTCATCGAGAATATGCATAGACTTTAGGATTTAAATCGCAACCCCAAAGATCAATACTCTATGCCCGTGGCGTAAATGTTAATAGACCGCAGGATTCAATACCTAAGTATGCTAGATGGATACTCCGTTATAACCGCATCTTTATTGTCAAGAAGATGTTGCTAAGACAAGATTTCGCTGCCAGAGCCTTAGGCACCTATGAATGGGTAGTGATGCCTTTTGGTTTAAAAATGATGGGGCAACTTACCAAAGAGCAATGAACTCCATCTTTCATGATTTTATTGAGACATTTATGCAGTGTATATTGATGATATAGTCATCAAATCTATATCCGCAAACCCATCTGCATCATTTGAGCCAATCATTCAAAGAATGAGAAAACATGGCTTAAAATGAATCCTTAAATGTGCATTTTTGTGCGGTGAGATTTCCGGCTTTGTGGTTCATAAAAAGGAATCGAAATCAACTAGAATAAGACCAAAGCCATCATGGAGATTAAAGCACCCACATCGGGGAGTCGCAATCTTTGTCGGGAAAATTAACTTTCTCGTAAGATTCATTTCAATCTAAGTGGAAAGACTCAAGCTTTCTCCACTACTGCTTAAAGCAAGGCCAAGCCTCGAGTGGAACGAAGCACATCGGAGGCCTTCGACAAGATTAAAAGATATCTCTCTCACCTCCTATCTTGTTCCACCTTCATGGGAAAACCCATGAGATTGTACATATCCGCTTCTCGAACTTACTATAGGTAGTATGTTAGTACAAGAAGATAGTAATGGCATCGAAAGAGCCATATATTATTTAAGTAGGTGTTGAACGATGCGTAAACTAGATATAGTAATATAGAAAAGTTCGTCTTTATTTATACTTTTCTTGTATGAAAATCAAGTATTATATAAAACCCGCTGATGTTTATGTTTCATCTCATTTCGATGTTATCAAACACATGCTTTCAAAACCAATAATGCATAGCGTAATTGGTAAATGGGCTTTAGCCTTGACAATATTCTTTGACTTTCACGCCTTTAAGAGTCGTGAAAGGTCAAGTAATTTCGATTTCATTGTGGACCATTAATTGGTCGAAAAGCCCGTCATGGGTTATGTCGAAATGCAACCTTGAAGCTATACTTTGATGGTTCGACCCACGAGGCAAGTGGTGTTGGAGTTCTCATAATTTCTCTCAAGGAATTCCAACAAAATTCAAGTATAAGTTAGATGGTCCTCGCTGTTCGAACAACGGTCGAATACGGCGCCATTGTTGGACTTGAAGCTTTGTTGGAATTGGGGGCAACTAGAGTCGAAATCAAAGGTGATTCAGAGTTAGTGGTTAAGCAGATAAAGAAGGAATATAAATGCATAAAGGAAAATCTGATGACATACTTTGTCATAGTTAATAGGCTACTCAAAAATTCAATACATGGATATTCAAAGACATACCAAGAATAGAAAATCAAGAAGCAAATGACCTAGCACAATTGGCTTGTGGTATAAAGTTTCAAAAACTTTGAGGATTTAATCGAAATAAGAGGAAGAGTCATGGCTACTAGACTTACACCATCAGACCTAGAAAATATTAAATTAAGTTATGGTGATAAAGATAGGTCCGAGGTATTAGCCATAAACACGTTAGCAGATACAGATTTGCGAAATCCATTAATAAGGTATTTAGAAAATCCAACATTGAATGTGGACAGAAAAATAAAATATAGAGCATTATCATATGTCCTTATGGAAATGAACTGCTCAAGAAGACCCAAGAAGGCATATTACTCAAATGTTTGGGAGAAAGTGAGGCATATCTAGCATTATCAAGTCCACAATGGGGCATGGGGCACATCAAGGTGCCATAAAATGAAGTGGTTGCTATTTCGATATGGTATGTATCGCCCAAGATGCTCAAAGATTGTGTAGATTTTGCTAAAGGATGTGAAGAATGCCGAAACATGCAGGATTCAACACGCCCCGCAAGTGAGTTGCATTCGATCATCAAACCATGGCCCTTAGAGGATGGGCCTTAGATTTAATAGAGAAATCAATCCCGCTTCATCTAAAGGTCAAAAATATATTTTGGTAGGGATAGACTATTTCACCAAGTGGATCGAAGCAATACCATTAGTTGCTGCAGATCAAGAGGCTATCATCGAATTCATACAGAAACAAATTATCTATAGGTTCGGATTGCCAGAGAGCATAACCACAGACCAAGGATCTGTGTTTACTGGTAAAAAGATGCAAGAATTTGCCCAAGAAATGGGGTTTAAGTTGCTAACATCAACACCATATTATGCTCAAGCAAATGGTCGTCCCAACAAAGTAATAATAGGTTTGATTAAAAACATGTTGGTAAAAACCAAGAAATTGGCATAAGACTTTAGATCAAATACTATGGCCTCGAGAACATCCCCTAAAGGAGCTACTAACACTACACCTTTCCAATTAACATTTGGTCATGATGCGCCTTACCAATAGAAATTCATCTACAATAATTCAATTCAAAGACAAGACGAAATCCCATCTTCATTATATTGGGAAATGATGATGAATGAATTAGTTGAGTTGGATGAAGTTAGATTGCACGCATTGGAAATCCTGATGAGGCAAAAGGAAAGAGTGGCCAGGGCATATAACAAAAGGGTGAAAGGTAAAACATTTAGTACTAATGACTTAGTGTGGAAAGTTATATTGCCCATAGACAAGAAAAATAAAGCATTAGGAAAGTGGTCACCTCATGGAAGGACCTTTTCGAATTGTAAAACATTTTCAAACAATGCGTATGAGATCAAGAAGTAAATGATCATAAACGAATCTTGAGGGTTAATGGGAAATATTTAAAGAAATATAAACCACACCTGCAGGAGATTCGAATAACAGTAACGTAATCCAACATAGTGAAGATATGCCAAAATGGTAAATTAAAGTTGCCAAAATGGCATTGTTCGAGTAATACAAACTACACCAAATTAATATTACAAGCATGATAAATGACAATCTTTAGAAATAAGTGTTGTTCCTTAATCGATCGAAGATACTCCTAAAAGACTCAAGCTTTTGTTGATTGAAGCGCTTGCTCTTCTAGGATGGCAACTTCGCCTTCAATTGCTCACCGCCTGTCTCGCAAGTCCTTTATTCAAGAGCTCTTCAATCGATTACCAAAAGTGTTGGTCTCATATGCTATCCGTTGTTGTTGGGCCTCCTTAATTTTATGTTGAAGTTCTAACTGCTTCTCCCGAGAATAATGGATTGAGCTCAAGATCATAATCGCTTTGCTTGTTTGATATGCATGGCATGCTCTTCAACTTCTTTAGTAAGCTTCGAGGCATGTTCATAAGCCATCCATCGCAACTCGCTTCTCTTGGACTTTATTGGCAGCAGATTCACTTTGGAGGAGACACCCAATGCGTTGTTCATCAAAGATTGAAGTTCGAACAGATGGTGCTAACTTCCGTGGAATGGTGAGGTAAATTTGATTAAGAAGTCCCTTCATAATAAAGTCAGACTATCTTTCTTTAATACTTCAAAGAGATCCACGCCAAGGATTGTCTTCCTAATCTTATGAAGAAGTACAACCCTATCATCAAGGCATGGAATCGTGGTCGAACCAAGACCACTTTAGGAAGGGTGTCCCTCGAGCCGCCTTAGCCTTCATGTACCCAATAAGGTCATTTCGCTTAAGAGGTTTAACTCCTCTTCACTGCTTGACCTTGGGAAGACTCAGAAGTTCCATGCGCAATGGAGTAACATCCATTTCGATCTCCATTGGCTCATTGGTGGACACCATCACCTTCATTAATTCCTCACCATCATCTTCGCCATCACCAACCGATCCACTATTTCAATATCCTCATCTTCATTATTAGGGGAATCGACTGCTCCTTCACTCGAACCCCTCGAGCCTCTTCTCCTCTTTCATCTTCGATTCTTCTTCACTAGAATCTTCGCCTCTCCGAGAGGCAAGCCTTTTCTTCTTCAACTTGGGTAACCTTTCGGGGAGTCCGGAGAGGAGATTCGGTGGAAGTCTCGAGGCACTTCGTAGCATCTTCAAGCGTTGTTTCGCTGGTCTCCTTGAGAGGAGGTGAAGTGCCTTGATCATCTCGCCAGAGCTCCATTGGAACCGCCATATTGAGGATCCCTTATTTTGCACCAGACTTGAATCTCCATGAGGAGAAGAATGGATCTGAGCAATTGTGTGGGGAGGAGTCAAGTAGTTGGATTGGAGTTGAATCATCCTACACAAATAAAGAAAGATTAGAAACTTATAACTAAGGTACGAATAATCATTTTCAAAAATTCGAAGTGAATTCACCTGTGGATTATCTGCAGATATATTACTGTCTATGTGTTCCAACATTACGTTGGAGGTCGAAGGTGGATTTTTGGATTTTTGTGAGGGAGCAACACCCCTGGAATCGAGTCTAGAGACGTTAGTATCCTTTGAAATTTATTTCTTCTGCTTCTTCTTCGAAGCCATTGGTGAACTTTCCCCAGCCTTAAGAGTCTTTCCACTGGTACTAGGTTTTCTCTTCTTTGGGGTGGTTGGTGGGAGTTTACTAGTCTGAAATGGTACAAACATAAGTTAGACTTCAATCACAAATTTAAGCCTATTCGAAATATCAGAATAAACTGTTTACCTTTGGGGTCGGAGCAATTGTTTGAGACGGAGTAGTTGTTGGAATTGGAGAAATGGTTGGAGTTGGAGCAATAGTGTTTGTTGTTGTTGTTACAGGAGTAATTGTTGGAGTTGCTTTGGGCACATCATCATTTGCTTCGATGGTTTGTTGAGAGCTGCTTCCTTCTTTGGCCTTCGATGCAATAGTCTTGATCCTGATGGCTGAAAATTGAGACAATTGAGACGAAATGTTAAAATAAAGAAAGTAAGAATTATTTGGGAATTTCCCAAGCATTCGCACCTGCGCCTTCATTCGAAAGAATCGACATGGCATAAAGGTCATAGCAAAGATGCCCTGGGAAATTATGGAGCCAGTGTCGAGCCCATGTCACAGTCTCAGATGGCTTTAGTTTCTTTTGAGATTGATACTTGAACATCTCTTTGCAAGTTAACCACCAAGGGTATGGGGGAAACCAAGCCAGAGCCAGTTCTGAGGTAGGTAGTTTGGGAAACTTAGGCGGATGCATTTCGAGTGCCAACCTATACCTATCCTCAGGTGACAACCCTGAAGGAAGTCTGAACTTAGAGACTTTTTCTTTAAATTTTTCCTTCAAGGTTTGGGACGCTCGATATACTGTGGACTCCAAGCGTGTGGGATCATAAGTTGTTTCGAAGTAATTCTGAAAAGCTTTAATCTCTTGAGCATGAGTGAGCATACCTTTCTTTTTGTGTACCTGCACATCGAACGCAGCAGTCAGTTTATTTTGGATGGTAAGAGTGTCAAACATATAAGACTGGTAGAATTTAGTCCACCAATCCAGAAAGCCCTTTGATGAAAAATGGGCTGGTTCAAAAGAAATTAGTTCAAATTGAGCAAAATCTTGATATTGCTCCTGCTGCAGTTTGGCTTCTCTGGCCTTGAAAGTTCGACCGGAGGTAATAGAGTTCTGAGTCTGAAATAGGGGTTCAGGAATTAATTGGCATAAACCGAATTGTCTTGAAACGAAGTTGGGTTGGTAGGCAAAAATAAGGATGTGGTTCTTGGTCGGAGTGATTCTTGATGAGATTGGTCTTGGGAGCAAGAAGGCTTTCCAGATATCTTGGATTTCTTTAGTCTTAGCAGCCTCCGAAAGTGACATAGTGAACCATGATGGTCCATGAGTCCTCGAAGCGAAATGCGCCATAGTCTCTTCGAACTTATGCTTCTTGGAAAAGAGCATAATGTATTGTGAGAATAGAACTGAAATCGCCTTATCATCACACTGAGTCACTCCTTAGCCTTGTGCCTTCAACATTTCGATCCGCTACTTTGGATCTTGCTCAACAATAGTATCAGCAGAGAGAGTGAAGATTCGAACATGGCATTAAGCCATAATGGAGCAACCGTAAAGGACCACTAGCAAGATATTCTTAGGAGTGTGAGATTTTAATCTCAAACCTAACCTCAAACTTTCATAGAGGTCAACCAAGAATAGTTCACTTAAATTAATCCTCCTATTTTCGTAAATCCCTTGCTAGAGGAATAAACTCAACACCAGAGTGACCTAACGCAGAAAACATATCTTGATAACCAAAGAGTGAGAAAGACAATATGTTCGACATCGAGACACTATCACCTTCAATGATAATGGTCGATAAACTTGGAGAAGCCGCCAATTTTACGTCAAGTCAATAATGCTTGAATGTTCCTCGAATGTATGTTTCTCCCACGGTGATAGGCGATAGCAGCTTATATCAAAGAATGTAGGTGTGATCATCCCTCCGTGAAGGTGAAAGGTATTATAAGTACTATCCCAAAAGTACAGTGGATGCAAATAGCAAAGGGTGGTGAGGTGAAGCCCGATTTAGATAATTTGAGGAGATTGTAAATACCTAGTTCCTCCCATCGATGGGATCTCTTAACCTCCACTTTAGCAAACCGCTTTGGTACGCTACATCGCAGTAGGACAAGATTGAAATGGTTTAAAGTTACTTTTAACATAGTCCAAAATAAAAGGATCCTTTGGGGAACCATGGGGTTTCTACGTTGTTCAAATGTAGGGTTCATTCACATTATCGCTTCTAACCTAGGGGTTTCCATTTTGTTGAACATAGGTTTAAAATCATAGCAAACAGGAATATTGTCCTAGTATCCTTCGTAATCTCAAAATCGTGAGAGGGCCCATTAGGGCAAACCTCTTTCCGCAGGCATTGGTGGGATTAATACCGGAAGAATACAGGAGTTCTTGTTTTGAGATGCCTTGAGGTATAAGCACGATTGGCCTTGGTGAATACCAACTTTGCTTTCCAGATCGCTCCAGTTTTGTTCTTCTTCTTAGAAATCTTTTCATCCGAGATGTTGAAGACATTGTTGGAGGTTGTTAAGAATTTAGGGTTTTGACGAGAAGAGAAGAAAAGAAGATTCAGAGTGTGGAAAAGAGTAGAAAGACTAAGTCCGCTTGGTTTTATAGTAAGGAAGTGAAGCACTCACCAACTAAGGCCAAAATACGGAAGACGTGGGTGGATATGGCGTGGCGAAAGTAGGCATTGGTAATAAGCATGATTAAAGGTAATCATTGTCTTTAATACCGCACCATACCGTGGCAACTGCTTTGAAGCGTTCGAAACCCAAGAGTCGTGGATCGACGTAACATAAATCATACACAATGTCATGATTGCTCAAAGTCACATCAAAATTCAGGATATATTTAAAATAAGTATTTCTAAAGAGATTCAAATACATATTTTAAAGGGGCATTTTGTTGGTCAAGATTTTGATATCTATGATTCGAATAGAATCATTAAGCTCGAAACGAAACAATATCGATTCGTTGGAACAAAGGGAATGTCATGATTCGTAATGAAAGAATTGGCTCTTCAATAGACATATCGAAACTTGGAACTTCGAATAGCAATTATGATGATATATAAAAGGAGCTTCAAGTGGTAGTAGCGTGGTGTTTAAGAAGCGAGTTCAAAACGAAAGATACTCGATATTTGAAATTCAAACGTGAGCGGATAAATGGAAGTTCGAATACGCTACGAAAACGGTTCAAGACGTGGAAGCTAGAGAAGCATAGTGTTCGCATGTCCAAACGTGGCAAGATCTCATAAGTCGACTGCTATGGTCGAAATAGTATAAATAGAAGTCTTAGTGTTAGGATTTCGTGTGTCATATCTATTGTACTAAAATTCAAGAATATCAAAATACCACATGGCTAGGGAAACGAATGCTCGAATGATGTACGATGATTGCACCAAGATTTTTATTATTCAATAATGCATCTTTATCTTTCCTTTATCTTTATCTTGCATCAATGTCTTTTAAATTCTTTACATTCAAAGTCATTTAACTTTCCTTACACTCAAACGCTTCTTACATTTCAAATCCTTTACTTTTCTCGAAACTTTTATATTAACGCCTTATTTTCCGTAAAGCTTTTACATACTAGTTCTTACATTCACGCCTTTTACATTTCATGCTTTTACTTTGAAAGTCTTTTACATTTAAAAGTCATTTAAGCATTCCCGCATTTATACATTTTCTAATTCAAATCTTTATGCTTTTACTTGTTCAAATTAGTTTTATACTACTTTACTTGATCATGTTATTAAGTCCTTGAACATCATAATCGAAACACACTTGAACATATATAAAACATTCAAAACAAGTCTTGAACATGAATCCTTATTTTAAGTTTACACAAACGACAATACCCCATAGGATCAATCTAGTCGATCCCGCAAGTTACGAGAGGGATTGAATAATACCATAACACTTATTTGATAGTTTGGAGGACTAGCGGTTGTTTCACCGTAAATCACGTGAACACACACTAAGTATTTAGTGGATCAAATAAGCTCTTGATGCCAAATATTAGAATTTAAAATCACAAAGTTGATGATAATGAAGGGTTTAAAATGGAGAGAGAGAGAGGAGAGAGAGAGAATTTACACATGTGAATTAAATATCATTTATAATATCTCCAAAGTATATATAAAAACACAAATGGATTGAAACACAAATAAATACCTATCTTAAACTAAAAACTCAATTTGTGCATGTATCCGATTACACAAAATATGTAATCGATTACATATGTTAAACAACTAAATATACAACAGTAGTAATTTGTTAGCGAAAGTGCATAACCTATAACACCAATAACAAAATAACTAATTTTTCAAATTATTGACTTTTCAGCCTAGCTACCTACAGTGAACATTAATAACACTACCACTTTTTTAGAGAAATTAATAGCACTAACTTAAGAGTAGTATAATAAAGATAAAGATAATGTAATGAAATAAAGTAATAAGACCATAATTATTTTGCCCTACGAGATATCGTTTACAATATGATTAATGTGATCTCTGTTCGATTTTAACAGCTTCTAGGCGTAGAAACAGAACAAAATTGAACTCCATAACACGTTGCTAAACTTTATAAATACACATATTATATATAATATTAATTATGAGATAGATACCTCTTAATTATGTTCAACAACACTTACAGAACAAAAATGTTCGCCAATATACATATGAAAATATATATAATAATAACAGGAACATGTTTGATGTATCTATCCAAGAATAGTACTTGTGAGTGCAGCACCGACCAAAATTGTAATGGAGTAAGTCCATATCCCCGACGGACTTGCATAAGACATTCCGCTTGACTTCCCTGGCGCCGTTTCATTCGATGATGTCGGTGATGGACTTCCTGTGATGGTAGATGACGGTGTTCCTCGTGTTCCAGGGGAAGTGGAAGAAGGTGATGGAGCTGTTGCTGCCGGAGTGGACCCTGCAGGAGATGCTGTTGGAGTAGTGGTTGATTCCGGGGAACCTATCGGAGTGGGAGCAGGTGGTGAAGTAGTGGTTGATATCGGCGAGCTTGCTGGAGTGGGAGCCGGTGGTGAAGTAGGGGTTGATACCGGGGAACTTGCGAGAGGTGAAATTGACGGTGATGGTGAGTTGTTTGAAGGGTATGGAGATAGTGGAGACGGTGCTATTTCATTTCCGGAAGGTGTTTGTGCTGCGGATGGAGGCTGAGAGGATTTTTGAGGTGATTGGGAAGATGATGGAGTTTGAATGTAAGGTGGTTGAGATGTTGGTGAATGAGTGTTCGGTGGTTGTGAAATTGGTGAAGGAGCACCTGGAGATAGAGCACTTTTTGGAGGGGTTGAAATGTATGGTGGTTGTGATGTTGGTGAAGAAGGAGAGTTTGGAGGTGTTTGAATGTATGGTGGTTGTGATCTTGGTGAAGAAGTGTTTGGTGGTGTTTGAATATAAGGGGCTTGTGATGATGTTGGAGAAGGAGTGTTTGGAGGTGTTTGAATGTATGGTGGTTGTGATCTTGGTGAAGAAGTGTTTGGTGGTGTTTGAATATAAGGGGCTTGTGATGATGTTGGAGAAGGAGTGTTTGGAGGTGTTTGAATGTATGGTGGTTGTGATCTTGGTGAAGAAGTGTTTGGTGGTGTTTGAATATAAGGGGCTTGTGATGATGTTGGAGAAGGAGTGTTTGGAGGTGTTGGAACATATGGAGGTTGAGAAATTGGAGAAGGGTTTTTTGGTGGTGTAGGAACGTTTGGAGGGTGGTTGCTAGGGGAAGGAGTTGTTGGAGGTGTATAAGGAACATTAGGAGAATTGTGATCAGGAGAAGGTGATTTTGGTGGTGTAATTGGTACATAAGGTGGTTGAGAGATTGGAGAAGGGGTTTTAGGAGGAATTGATGTATATGGTGGTTCATTTTTAGGGGAAGGAGCTTTTGGGGGAGTGTATGGAATAGTACTAGGAGGAATAGGATGGTAAGTAGGAGAGTGAGCTTTTGGAGGAGTGTAGGGATGATCTGGAGGAGTGTGAATAGGAGAAGGAGTGTTTGGTGGTGTAATTGGTACATAGGGTGGTTGACCGCCAGGGGAAGGTGTTTTTGGAGGAGTATATGGTACATTAGGAGGAGTGGTGATAGGAGAAGGTGATTTTGGAGGAGTATAAGGAACACTACGAGGGGTGTGAGTGGGAGAAGGTGTCTTTGGAGGTGTAATTGGTGTATAAGGTGGTTCATTTCCAGGAGAAGGCACTTTTGGAGGAGTATAAGGAACATTAGGAGGGGTGTGAGTGGGAGAAGGTGTTTTAGGAGGTGTAATTGGTGTATATGGTGGTTCATTTCCGTGAGGGCGCTTTGGAGGAGTATAAGGAACACTAGGAGGGGTGAGTAGGAGAAGGTGTTTTAGGAGGTGTAATTGGTGTATATGGTGGTTCATTCCGTGAGAAGGCGCTTTTGGAGGAGTATAAGGAACACTAGGAGGGGTGTGAGTGGGAGAAGGTGTTTTAGGAGGTGTAATAGGTGTATATGGTGGTTCATTTCCAGGAGAAGGCGCTTTTGGAGGAGTATAAGGAACACTAGGAGGGGTGTGAGTAGGAGAAGGTGTTTTAGGAGGTGTAATTGGTGTATATGGTGGTTCATTTCCAGGAGAAGGCGCTTTTGGAGGAGTATAAGGAACACTAGGAGGGGTGTGAGTGGGAGAAGGTGTTTTAGGAGGTGTAATAGGTGTATATGGTGGTTCATTTCCAGGAGAAGGCGCTTTTGGAGGAGTATAAGGAACACTAGGAGGGGTGTGAGTAGGAGAAGGTGTTTTAGGAGGTGTAATTGGTGTATATGGTGGTTCATTTCTAGGTGAAGGCGCTTTTGGAGGAGTATAAGGAACACTAGGAGGGGTGTGAGTAGGAGAAGGTGTTTTAGGAGGCGTAATTGGTGTATATGGTGGTTCATTTCCCGGCGAAGGTTCTTTTGGAGGAGTATAAGGAATACTCGGAGGAGTGTGAATAGGAGAAGGGGCTTTTGGAGGTGTGATTGGTACATAGGGTGGTTCATTTCTCGGAGAAGGTGCTTTAGGAGGAGTATAAGGAACATTAGGCGGATTGTAAACCGGAGAAGGTGTTTTCGGAGGTGTTATTGGTACATATGGTGGTTGATTGGTAGGAGAAGGTGCTTTTGGAGGTGTAATTGGAACATAGGGAGGTTGATTTCCAGGTGAAGGAGTATTTTTTGGAGGACTATAAGCAGGAGAAGGTGTTTTTGGAGGTGTAATTGGAACATAAGGAGGTGTAGGAAGAAGCTTAGGAGGAGGAGCAGACACATAAGGAGGAGTTTGTCTTACAGCCAAGACCACAACAACTAACTTTTGACCATTTTCACAATTATGATCTTTTCCACTAATGAAAAAAAAAGGACCAGATCTATCTAACTGAAACTCAGAATCACCATCTTCATATTTCTTGATTGGATTCTTCTTGTTGCAATTATCATAATCCTCTTTGTTCACCACCAACACTGAGTTTGACTCCTTCTTGTACTTAAAAACTATAACAAAACAAAACAAAATCATAATAATTAAAAACTAATCCACAAGAAAATTAATTACTAATAATAATCGATAGTATTTTGAATTAATTGAAATGAAAGTTACCAAGAATATCATTGACTTGGAACCTATTCCTCCCTGTCCATTGATTGTAACTTTCAGAAGGGTTCAAAACCCATCCATCTTTTCCACCAGCATAAAATGTATAGCCTTGTGAGCTTGAAATTAAACTAAAAAGAAACAAAAAGCAGCAAATATGTTTATGAAGAAGCTTCATGAGTAATTAACAAATATATTATTTGTACATGTGAACTTGATGTGGTACTACAGGTTGAAGAAGATGAGTGAGAGTGGTGGAAATTAAGTGAGTTTGGTAAAGTGATGGTGAAGAGAGTGAGATATAAAAAGAGAAAGTTTTAGTTGTTACCGTTGTATAGTGATGAATGAATTATTAATAGATGTACGAACAAGCGTGTGTAGCACGAGGCAATTTCGTGTGAATTAGGAGGGGTTTACAAGTGGCATAGACTATATAGTATGATAGAGATATTAATTTGATGTATACTAAAGTTCATTTAATATATAGGGTTGTCGAATATCTAATATGATTCAATGCAAAGAAATTTCAAAAGCACATTAATTATGAGAAATTATTGGTTTCTTGGCTATTATTTTGTGGGTCGTGTCGTGTAGTGAGATTGAAAAGTTTATTTCCCTACCGACGGGGCACTACAATGATAGAGATATGGAGTTGGAATATACTATGAGATGGGATAAATAAACTACTCCTATTTGAATGTAACTTTCTTTGTTGTAAGTTGCAATTATTTAAAATTTTACTTTAAATTAATAATGATGTAAAGGTAATTGAAAGTTATGATTAAATAAATCAATCATGGCTTTACTTTTAAGCCTATAATCCGAAAGTAGAATTTGGGGATTGGAAGAGTTTTGCTTTTAACTTTTTTGGTAACACAAATTAGTGATCCAAGTATGGGTTGGTTGGTTGAGTTAACTTTTCTGATGAGAGACTTGGTTGAATCTATTTAGATGGTTACAACTTACAATTAGAGTAAAAGGGTAACAAAGTTCATTGTTTATTTACTATCTAACTTTATGGAGGACTTTTCTATTTTGGACAAATACTGAGAGCCTGTAATCCAAGAGCTTCTTTAGTGTCCGTGTTTATCCGTGTTTACTACAAGTTGTGATCATGTTTTTAGCCTGTGTTTGCTTCGAGGTTCGAAAGTCTTCAGCACATGCCGTTCAACTGTCAAACAGCGATAGGTTGGTCATTATCTTTGTCTCTTGAGGGATTCATAATATAAGGATCTTATCTTGATGCCGCAATTACGCGGTTAGGTGCTAACCACAATTAAGGTGGAACTGCAAACAACAATGTTCAACCCAAAAAATAATACTTTAGCTAACTTTTCTTTTAAGATCAATCATCGAAAGGGACATATAAAGTGAAAGGCTTTTAGAGACTCATACCATAACATTGCTGCAGAGGGAAGAGCTAGTTTAATGGTTGTGATTAAATAATGAAATGATTTCGTTGAAAATCCTCTCCATGTATTCTTGAACTTCTTTGCATACATAACATATGATCCTAACAATACTATTGATATCCATAGTGAAATAGAAGCTGCAATTGGCCCCCCTTTGAAATTAAGACCTGTCCAAGGAACAAGTCCATATGCAATACCAATCTGAGCAATTGCTGGGAGAGCTGAAAGGATAACGAGTCGCATTACTACAGATTGTGTTTGTAGAAACCTCAATATGTTTTGCAAGATACTAAAGTCAAATAATCCTGGTATAAGAAACTTCATGTAGAGTGCAGCCGTTGTAGCAATTTCTTGTGATTGATGAAGTAGCACTAGAATATGTTCCGTAAAAAACCAAATAATGGATATAATGATGGAAGAAAAAAAAAGACATAATGCATGAGGTTTGTAGATAAATTCCCAACATATGATATTCTTCTGCACCAAATCCTTGTCCTAAGACAGAGAAGAATAAGGCTATTCACATATAGGTTAATATTGAAATGGACAAAAAATAATCATGCAAAAATTGCAAAGTACCATAACAGCGATGCCAGTGACACCGAACCATGAGTTAGCAAGAGTACCGCCCGCTAACTGAAGCTCACCAAGGTGACCAACAATCATGACAGAAACCATAGTGATGGAGTAATAGAATAAGTTTGTAAGAATCATTGGTAGTGAAAACATGAGTTGATGTTTGGCTTCCTCAATGTCCAAGACCATTTCTGTTTCCCATCATCACCCGCTGCATGTAAATTAGGCGTTGTTGCGCCATCTGAAATGCCACTTGCTGCCATATCATGAACTATCTTACTCTTATCTTCTCTTCATTGGGAGCTTCTATGGTGAAGTTGGAAAAATGACAATTTTGAAAAAGTTATTTTAAGATGGAATCTTTGGATTAAACTAACCATTATCGCCAAATCAACGAATTAACATTTCACAAAATCACCAAATTTAAAAAATTCAAAAATCACAATATTCAATTAATTCACTACTATTACATGAATGTTAGTGTTCATCATCTTCAATTATATTTCATGAATAAAAAATCCCAAAATTCAAAAATCCAAAAATCAACGAGTTAATTCACAAATTACATATCGTTGAATCGAAATTTCACCACGATATGTATTCAAAATTGCAAAACAAGTCGTGGATTTGACAAATCGAAGAAAAAAAATGCAAAAAAAGTTTGTTATAAACACGTTAAATCATGTATGCTTGAGCAACTCAATAGAAGCGAAAAAATTTAAACCAATTTGTCTTCTTCACTTCTCTTCACATTAAAAACTATCTCTCCTTTTTCTTAATTCCTTCCTTAATCTCCTCTTCTACAAAATCAAAACACCACATAAACCCTAATCAACCAAAGACCGTCTAACCTAATCAACCACCACCGCTTCACGCTCATCGTCATGCTCTAAATGCTCTAAGATACGTTCTCTTTCTCGCTCCTTCCTTTCAATCACTTTCTTACTCTATTCTAATCTCAAAGTTTGAATCCGTTTCTTTCTCGAGTTTCTCATTCCCTTTCAATCACTTTCTTACTCTATTCTAATCTCAAAGTTTGAATCCTAATCCTCTAGGATACATCACAACAATTTTCCAAATATTTTGTATCAAATTTATATATATATATATATATATATATATATATATATATATATATATAAATAGGAACAATATTCTCGATCGCACTCCTAATTTTGAGTTTTGATTTTTATTTTGAATGTTTTTAGGTCTTTTGAACGGAGGGAAAACTAAAGGGATTATGTCAAACCTTGATGGAAGATATAACGATCCTCTTAACGATGTTGCTGGAACTCAAGGACTTTTCTTTGGTAGATAATAAGTTACAAATACTTAACTAATATAGATGCTCCTTTAATTTTTGAAATTTTTGTATAGGTTAGCGATCATAATTGGATAGTATTTGTGCATCTGGTGAAACGAGATAATGATGATGGTGACCAAACTTTTTGAGATTCAAAGATTAAAAGATATTATGTGCAACTTGAGTCCCATACCAACGGTTGCAAGCCGTAATATAGATTATCCTCCCCTCAAAACCAACTAATTGAATTCTATTCTCTGTTAACACAAGTTGATTTTATATGATTTTATACCTTTTCTCTGTTTGACTATGATGTTATAAAAACAGACTATAAAAGTAACACAATATAATGAAAAATATGAAAAATAAATTTTTTTTTGTAGAGAATAATTTGGTGAAATTGTATTTTAAACTGTCTTGCGAATGAAAATGAGATATAAGAAGAGAATAATTTGGTCTGGCTGTTAATGTCAACGTATGAGTGTAATTTTTAAATTTTTGTTGCTCTTTCACGTAATTAATTCGTTCAAATCGTATAAATTATATTTTGATGTATTTCAATAATATATTTTAATAATAAAACTTTAAATCATAATATTCTTTTTAATGACAATAATAAATCAAATTGTTTTATCGATCTTAGGTTGTTTTTATACATTTATTGTATTTTATAATAAGAAAATGATATCGATGATTTCAATAGTTGAGAACTTTAGATCATAATATTTATTTTAATGACATTAATAAATCAAATTAGTTTATTGATCATAAACTATTCTTATATTTGATATATTTTATAATAACATATTTATTAATTATAAATTTCTCACAAAAGATTTTAATTTTTCATTATTGTTTTAATATATTAATTACATGCATTAACTTTTTGAATATTTATATAAGTGAGTTCAGTTTTTTTAATGCGTATTTTAAGAAAATAACTATAGTATTATATTTAAAATGTATATTTAGAGAAATAACTATACTAATATATTTTTAAAAAAAGTAATGCTAACCCGTGCCTATTTTTTTTATTTAGGTGTTAACATGTGTCATAAGATCACATGTTAGCATTATCCAAAAAATAATTATAGTATTATATAACTTGATTTTTTTGTTGACCAGTACATAAAAAAATCAAAATATAATAAGATGTTCTTTATTATATTTTTATAAAATATATAATATTGGTTCTACTTTTTTATATATATATATATATATATATATATATATATATATATATATATATATATATATATATATATATATATATATATATATATATATATATATATATATATATATATATATATATATATATATATTATTTTAATTTTTTGATATAAAATTTTTGTATGATTAATATGCATTAATAAAAATTAATGTTTTGATAAAATGAAAATAACGTTTTAGATTTATTAAAGGAATAAAATTAGACATTAAGATATAAAAGTTACAATTCTAATTTAAATTATAATTGGAAAATTCTACTAAATTTAAAATTTAGTACAAATGAATGATTTATAAATAGAAATCTATTATTAAACACATCAAATAGTTAAATAAATATTTATTATAAATTAATTAAAAATGAATTTTTGAAACGTGATGGTAGGTTAAATCATTTTTTATGTTATACATTTAAAACTTTAATGAATTCATTCAATTTTATGTTGGATTTTAAAATTTGTTTTTGAATTAGAATGTAAATTATTTTTCCACTTCTATAATAATTAATCCAATCTATTAAGTACGATTTCTCTTGGATAAAAAATATTATATATTTAATAAAATTATACTTATTTTGAAACAGAAGAGTATATGATTTTATAACATGATACAAGAAAATATAAAATTGACTTGAAAAACTATTATATTTTTTTTATGATAAATATTAAACATTTATATTAAAATAATTGATACAAATATTTATTTTTATCAAAAATGGGTCTAAATATACTAGTATATATATATTTTAAAACTTTTTTTCTTAATCTTTTATTTTCAGTTATTTTTTTAAATTATAAAAAACACATTTTTTTGTCCTAAGCCAATTCGTGTTTCACTAACAGAGTCAGTTCCATTCACTACGATGTGGTGTAAAATAGATATATAAAGACTTTCATTTATGGTGAGACATTTCGCTGTGGGACATAAAAAACATACATTTGAGTGTAATACTCCCTGTAACTCCTGAAATGTTTCTTTCCTTCATCATCAGCATGAATGTGTTCTAAGTAAATCATCATTATGAACCTGTTGGCTTGCTCTTTATATAAATATGCAAAGCCTTTACCTCGTTGTATCTCGTCATTTCGAAGAACTGCAGTTTTCACTATTAGTTCAAGTGAGGTGATGAAATAAATAACAAAATAAAACTGAGATAGATAGCTAGACATTACCACATGCACAAGTTTTATGATTCCATCATTGAGGGCACAATATATTTTGAAGCTCTCTTTCAATATCTGAATGATATTGCCATCAGAGTAAAGTATTGTTAGAGAAAATGACACAATATTTTCTAAAGCAAAACCTGCTATTATGTGAAAAGCTACGAAACTAAATAAGCATACCAGGGCCAATGCATATTGTATTAAATAATTGCTGAAAGCTGCTCCTTCAAGCTGCAGTGCCGGAAGCTGCTCCAACAGCTCATCACTGCTCAACGTCCGTGTTTTGCTACGTGACTGTCAAAGCTGAAAGTTACTCATTTTCTGAAAATCTACAACAAAAATTTACATTGAAGAAAAAGTGCACACCTTACTTGAAGCGGGTGATGATTTTGTTAAACCATTATATGGCAAAAACATGAAAGGGGTCTAAAATCATATATGGCAAAAGAGTAACAAATAATTAATCTATAGAAACCAATTAATTTACCTAGAGGGGTTGAGTTATCTTTGAAATTGGAAATATGAAGAAATTGTATCTGTGTGAGTAGTTTACAAGAAATTGTACCCTGGTTGAGTCATCTTTGAATAATAAATATAAAATAAAAAAGTAAATTTTTTTTTGAATCAAAAGAATTTTATTAATTAAAAACAGCAGATACAAGTCCAAGGCACAAACAACAATCCAGCTCAAAAGAAAAACAAAAGTACCAAGGAGAAAACAAATTACTTCATTAGAGACACTAGATGTTTCCTAAACTTAACTTTACTCCAGATTCTATAGGCTATAGTATCAATTATGCTCTCTTCAATAGATTTAAGCTTCAAATTGCTGCCAAACAGCTTGCTATTTCTCAAACTCCAGATTACATACACAGTCTCAGTGATACCACATTTCAAGAAAGCAGCTCTCCAACCTTTTCCCCCACACTTCTGAGTTAGCCAACGAAGCTCCGAACTCCAATTTCCCGGCTTGTGGGTGAGATTTAACCAAATCAGAACTTTCATCCAAACAGATTGTAATGTTTCACACTCAAAGAAAAGGTGACTGAGAGTTTCTTTGAGCGGACAGAAAAAACAATCATCATCCAGAATAATTCCAAATCGCTTCAAGCGATCCTTTGTTGCAAGCCTACAATTACACGCTAACCAAAAAATGACCTGGGCCCGAGGTCTAGCAAGGTTATGATAAAACAAACCACGCCAGCTCACTTTAGTATTCGTATCTAGCATGCTCATATAAACCTATTTCATGCGAAAATCACTTTTACGAGCTGCTGCACTCTATTGTAATGAACTCTCATCTAAAGAATAACCTTGAAGATCCAGGAGTGGGATTCCTTGATCTCCATGCTCAACACATTGCCATTTTTAACATAGTAAGCATGTATCCATTTGATCCACATGTTGTCAGCTTTATTGCAAACATTCCAGAGAAGCTTAAGGAGATTTACCTGATTCCAAATGCCTATGTCAATGAGATTTAAACCACCAATGTTCTTGGGACGACATACCTTCTCCCAAGCCACAGAAAGTTTCTGCAAATACTATTGATCCTATTCGTAATCGCAAGGAGGGCAAGCTTTGTATCCAGAAACTGACAGTTGAGAACAAGACACTTAGAATGAGTCGGAGGCTCCCTGCATATGTGAGCAAGCTGGCACTCCAACGGGTGATACGATTAACAAGTTTGTCAATCAAAACCAGGTAGTATTTAATGGCTAACTTCTTGCTGGTCAAAGGGATCCCCAAATATCTAAAAGGGAGACTCCCTTCTTTAAAACCTGTACACTGCAGAATCTTCTTCTTGTTGCTATCATCAACACTACCAAAGTAAGTTTGACATTTCTAAGGATTAACCTTAAGTCCTGTAGAACGCAGGATTTGATTGAGCTTGGCCATCATAAGTCTAACAGAACCAGGATCTCCTCTAGTGAAAAGTAGTAGATCATCTACAAAACACAGATTAATGATTAGAACCTTTTCACACCTAGAATTATAGTTAAAGTCATGGTTGAATCTCAACTGTCTAAGTAATCTATTAAGATATTCCATCACCAAGACAAACAATAAGGGGGAAATGGGGCCCCCTGCCTTATTCCTCTTCTAGCAGGCAGAATGTTAGATAGATTGCCACTAACATTAAATCTGTAGGTTACACTCTTGACAGTAAGCATAATCCAATTGATGAAAGTATTAGGAATGGCAAACTCCCTCACGATCCTCTCCAATGCACCCTAGTTAACCATATCGTAAGCCTTCTGAATATCAACTTGCATTGTACACCTCGGAGTGCCATTCCTCCTCCCATAACCCTTTAGTAACTCATACTCTAACATGACATGGTCGTGAAGGTGTTTACCGAGAGTGAAAGCCACCGCTTGATTATAGTCCACAATGCTACAAATAACTTTTCCCTATCCCGCTGTCAATATTTTCGAGATGATTTTATATAAAGTAGTGCAACAGGAAATATACCGATAATCCCTAACAATTTTTGCTTCAGGTGACTTGGGAATTAACACAACCACTGCACAGTTGAAACCTTTATGAAGACTGTTGTTCTTAAAGAAGTCTAGCACTACTGATGTAACATCCTCTCCAACAATGCTCCAAGCGTCTATGAAAAAACCGGAACCATAGCCATCAATCCCAGGAGATTTGTTGACATCAATGTCTTTCAGAGCTTTGAAAATTTCCTCCCGTGTGATGGGAGTGATAAGATTGTCTCTTTGCAAATTGTTGAGTTGACCTCCATCTCTCAAGGAAGGAACGTCCAGACCCTCAAGGCAGTCGTCTGTAGCACCCATGAGACCTTTGTAGAATCTCAAAACTTCCTCCTCGATATCCTCTTGAGTAAAGATGCTACACCCATTATCTTTTTGCAGGGATTTGATTCTATTCATGGATTGTATGCTTTTAATAGAAGCGTAAAAATATTTGTTATTACCATCACTATGGCGAAGCCAATCCAGCTTAACTCATTGCCGCAAGTCTTGGTCCTCCAGCTCTTGTAAGAACAAAAGCTGATCAGTGCATTTCTTCACCATATCCAAATTATCAGAGTTAAACCGATCAGATGTAAGAGTCTCTTGGGCCAACTGTAACTCTTTCCTAGCTATCTCTATCTTGGACAGAATATCCTGCATAGGAGTGCTAAGGTTATACATCACAGTCTTCGATATTTTGAGTTTCATCCACATCACATGCATGGGATTACCACGAACCTGTTGGTTCCAGTTCTCCCTAACAGCATTTGAAAAGCCATTAATCTTGGAAACGCAGTTCCTGTAACGAAATTGGAATTTAGGGTTTACTGATCTCATATTATCTTTGAGGCACAACATGCCATGGTCAGATATATTGGGAGCTAAAACTTGTAAGGTTGAGTCAGCATTATCCTGCAGCCAGTCAGTGTTGCCCACAACCCTGTCAATTCTCGAATAAATGGTGTTGTACCGCTTATTGGGCTGTATAGTAATCACATTCACTATCCATATCAAAGAGCCCAACACGATCCATCATGTCTCTGAGGTCTTCATATTCATGTTCAGTAGCAATTCTACCTCCAATTCTATCTTGAGGCCTAAGAACGTTATTGAAATCTCCCAAAATGCATTAGAACCCCTGTTGTTGAAGACTTATTGCCTCAATGTCTTGCCACAATTATTTCGATCTTCAAGCTGATTCAAAGCATAAATGGTTGTAATCCAATATATGAAGTTACCTCTGGTGTCATATACCCCTCAATGAAGCAGTTGACTTGTGCTTCTGACAAGCTTTATCTCAATCATATTGTCATCCCAGAAAAACCAAATTCTCCCATTTCTATGATGATCATAGTTATCCAAGCAATTCTTATTAAGGTTGAGCTTCTTTCTAATGTTGACAGCTTTATTCTCTTTCACTCTAGTTTCAAGTAAAATGCTTATAGTTGGATTTAGATTCTTGAGTCGGGAACTAATTTCTCTAATCTTTTCAGCTTTATTCAGTCTGATCAATGATTTTTAGTCGTACATTCCAAGCAATTTTTAGTGTCGTTTCTTATGTTTTCATGTGTTTTTAAGTCTGTTAATTATGTTTTCATGTTGTTTTCGATTAGGCTAAGCAAGTCATGTGTCCATGTTTTATCATGTTTACCGTGCGTGTGATTTGGTTGTTGTTTCAATGTGTTTCGTGCCCCAAGTTGGCTATCCGACACCGGGAAGATGATCCAGAAATGCGGAAAAGAAGTTATCGAAGCCGACACGGTACCAGATCACACAACATGGTCCGTGTTCGCACCATCAAGAAAATGTGCATTGTGGTGGATCATCAACGGACACGGCCACCCGTGTCACACAACACGGCCCGTGTCATGTCCACTGAAGGTGAAGAAAATGTATGATGGATCAGCAACCTGACACGGTCACCCGTGTCACATAACACGGCCCGTGTCGTGTCCCCTGAAGATGGAGAATATTCGTGGGAAATCAGCAACCTGACACGGTCACCCGTGTCACACAACACGGCCCGTGTCAGGGCATCCGGAGGCAAAATCCTGATATTTTAACATGCTGACTTGGACAAGTTGGAGGGCAGTCTGGACATTTCACTGAGTATTTTGGAAGACTGTTATATTAGATGCAAGTGGTTTAGGAAGGGGAGATTGGATTTTCGAAAATTGACGGATTGGAGAGAGCTTAGAGTGGTGATTCAAGGAGAAGAAGGATCGATCAAGAGCGAAAGCAATTGACGATCCAACCTATCCAATTCCTATTGTAATGACTCTTGATCTTTATTCTGTTTTTATTTTTGTTATGAACATGAGTGGCTAAACCCCCTAATGCCAGGGAGGGGGTCCTTGATTTGCGTTTGTAATGACTTATTGAGTTTCGTAATATGAGTATTTATGTTTAAACCTTATTCTTTATCGTGTGCAACGTTCTTAATGCTTGATCTTTTTGGAAAAAACTGATTATAGATCGTAGTTAGGGTTTGGCCTGACAAGCCATCCTAACCTTGTTGCATCGCTATTGTAACGCCCCGAATTTAATTAACTAGTTAATTAAATTATTAAAAGATTTAATTATTGGAATTAGACGAAGTTTGAGAATTAATCGGAGTAATTGGATTTATTGGCATTATTTAAGAGACATATTTGGATTATTAAGTTTAAGCCGGATTATTTGGTTGGTGTAATTGCAGGATTAATATTAAGAATAATAGTATTTATTTATTGGACTAGTTTATTTAAGTGAAATAATCAGTTTAGTCGGAGAACTATTATTGTGAGTAGAGATTAATTAACTAGAATAATTAGTGATGAATTAATTTTGTGGTAGAATATTATTGAAATAATATTAGAAATAAGTGTGGAATTAATAGAGTTATTTATTGGTGTTAGAAATATAGAAAAGAGGTGTGAAAATTTAAGTTAAGTAGAAATAATCGAAATATTATTATTACTATTTTATTATTATAATAATAATATTATTAGTTGGATTTAATTATAAGAGAAGGAATTAGGTTTAAATAAATAAGAGATATAAAAGGAGAAATATAAGGCTAATAGTTAGAATAAAATAATACTAGAATTATTCTATTATTTGAATTAATAAATTAAATGTAGTATATTAATTATAAGAGAGAATTAGTATTTTTGGGAGAATTATTTAATAAAACAATTTTATTAGAAGCTACTATATATTGAATTAACCTAGTGAAATAAGGAGAAAAATATTGCTCGAAAACAAAGAGAAGACCTAGCCAAACCATAGAGTAGCAAAAAGAGAGAAAAGGAAGAAAGTTGGAAACAAGGTGCTAGTGAGGATCGTCCGAGAGTTCGCAATTCCGATCGAATTCCGAGTTCCCGCCAATCCACGGTAAGTGGGGTTCGGTTTTATAATCGATTGTAGGATGGTTCGTATGTGGGGTTTAGAGCTACGTAATTATACTGTTAATCGTGTTCGATCGATAAAATTTGTGTTGCTGGAATAAATTGAATAGTTTGTTGTGTTGAATTGATCTACCATGTGTTATATCGTTACTGTTGCCATGAATTATTGTTGCAATGTTGAGTTGAGATCGTACGGTTGCTAGAGGAAAGGAAGGAGAATTTCATGTGGCAGAAGGGTGGAGGCGCCCGTCTCCCTGGAGTGAAGAGGAGTGAGGCGACCGCCTCAGGTGTGTGGGGTGGACGTCTCAACGTGATTTTGGTGTGCACGTGGTTTGCTGATTGATTAATTAATTAGACTTATGTTTTGGGAGTTAGGATAGTACAATGGGACAAGAATACAATTAGCATAATGAAAATAATAATAGCAGCAGGAGTAATTATTTGATAACAGGTAATTAAAGTAGTATGTTAATCCATTTAATTACAGGAAAATACTAGTAGTGGTTGAATTAAATAGCAGGAATTATTTAGTTGATAACAGTGTTGTAGGGAAGTAAAAACAGAGTAATAAATAGCAGCATAAGGTGTGACCAGCAGTGTAAACTTATTGGTAAAACGAGCCATATTAACGCAGAAGTATTAATGGACTGCCATAATTATTTAGTAGAATAATTAGAGTTAATTAGTAATGTTGCAGAAAACTGAAAATAGTGCAGAGAATAACACTGTCAGTCGAATTAAGCGGAGAATTTAGTTTGTCGGAATTGGACGAAATTTTATGAGATAGTTCGGGTATACGGGTAGTTAATTAAAACAGTGTTATTTCGTCTTAACTCGTGTTAGTTGCTAAATTGTCGATACTGTCGGAATGATGTCGTTTATGTCCGAATTAGATGGTCTAAGTGTCGTAGGCTCAAATGGCCAAAGTCGAAGAATGGAGTGGATTGGATTAAATTATGAATTGCGTTGTGTTGCTGTAGTTAATTATTGTTGAAGTTGATTGCGTTAACTTATAAGTTGCATGGTTGTTGAAGTTGTTAATCATTGTTGAAGTTGATTATGCTTATTATAAGTAGTGTGGTGTAAAAGTTGTTAATTGTTGTTGAAGTCCAAGTTGATCGTGTTGATTAAGTTGATGCGTTCATGCATGATTGTTGTCGTTGTTATAAATTGTTGTTGATGACGCGTTGATTAAGTTGAAGGTCTTATGACCAACGTTGTTAAGTTGTTTTGGAAGTTGCCATTCTTGTGACCAATGTTGATTAAGTTGAATCGTCCCAATGTATGGACATGTTTGAGTTGTAGGTCGAATGACCAGTGTTGATCTAAGTTGATGCCATTGATGCATATTTTAAGTTGTTGTTGTATGATGTTGTTGTTGTTGCATTGTTGAGTAATTGTTGTTTAAGTTGAGGTCTCATGGCATACATTGCATTATTAAGTTGGCCTGGATTGGCAATTTTTATGTTGGAGCTATGCTCACCCACGTTGGCCTGGATTGGCACAAGTTGAAAGTTGAAGGCTTATGCCTTGTTAAATGCCTCGATAACCTGGCATGATTTTTAAGTTGGGAGTTTTACTCCGATGGATCCACATGCATTTGCATAGTTGTGTCGCATATTGAGTCGCGTGTTAAAGTTGTTGTTATTATTTGTTGTTTGTTGATTGTCGTTGTGTTGTATCTATAAGATGTTGTCATTATTATAAGTTGTTGTTGCTATAAGTGGTGAATTATTGTTGTTATAAGATGTCACTATTATAAGTTGTTGTTATAAGTTGTTGTTATAAGTTGTTGTTATTATAAGTTGTTATTGTTGCGAATCGTTGTTGTTATAAGATGTTACTATTATAAGTTGTTGTTATAAGTTGTTGTTATTGTTGCGAATCGTTGTTGTTATAAGATGTTAACATTATAAGTTGTTGTTATAAGTTGTTATTGTTATATGTTGTTGATTTTATGTTGTTTGGTGGATATTATATGTTGTTGACTTTATGTTGTTTGGTAGGTATTATAGGTTATCGATTTTAGTAGTAATTATTGTATGTTCCTTTACCTAAGCATATGAATTATCGTACTTTCGCTTATATTATTCGATATCTCACCCTTTCTATTTTGTTGGCCGTTACCTTTATATTGGTAACGTGCAGGTATTCAAGAATGGAAGAATTAGTTGATGTTGGTCCAAGTCGGTGTCTTTGCTCTGATACGTAACACTCGGGGAGGGACGTTTAGTCTATGTTGTTTATATTGTTGACTCTAGTTGTTATTAGTATAATTTGTTGAATCCTAAGTGATGTTGTGAAATAAAAAGTTGTTAAGTATGTTGAAAGTCGAACCAGATGTTTCTAGTTGTTATTAGTAAAATATATGAAGTTGTATAACTATAAATTCCATTGCGTAGTAATAAAAAGTATTTTGTTTGAAAGTTATAAAAGGTTGTTATGAGATCCTCCGAATTAAAAAGTGTTATGTATCTTATCTATTTGTGTTGTTAATGTTGAAATGTAGCATCCCATGTTTTTAGTTTAAAATTTCCGCACTCTGATTTTATAATAAACGTTGGGTAGAAATGGGGTGTTACAGCTATTATCATAGTAGATATTCCTAAGGAATTAGAATACCCTATGAATACCTGTTTTTATGTCAGAACTATTGCTTGATATTCGTTCTTGGCATCTGAGGAATTAGGGCCAAGGGAGAATACCAAAGGTTTTTCTTAAAAGGCATTTTGGAAAAAATAACTTTCGGCATAGGGAAAGAAAAGTTTGGAACGTATCTCTCTAAAACAACGAAACGATTTAGTCATTGTATCGCAATTCATACACCTCCGGGGCATTATTCTCATCTTCGTATATTTTGTTCTCATTATTTAATTTCTTAAGTTATTTTAGCTCAAAACAAACAATCAACTATTGTTTTTGTTCAATTGGTATTAATTCGAAAAAACTTATTTCATTGCGCAGTCCTCAAGAGATCGACTTTGGGGTTTTTCCCATTATTACTACATCGATAAAATAGTACACTTGCTATTTTACCGATCACAGTCCCCTAGTGTTCTAGGAAATAATCATGGCACCTTTTCCTGAACCACCAGGGGGTCCTTCAAAAACCCCAGGGGTCTAAAACCTTTAGTGCACTCAAGCAGTGATGCTGGTTGTTTGATTACCTCCTTTCCCTGCTTCCTTGCTCTTGTACATTCCTCATCCTCAATAGTCTCTGGCTCCATGTTAGCCTTACTTGTCTCCCCCATAACAATAGGTTTGGGAATCCAAGGTTTCTCCTTCTTAGGTTGAGACTTCTCACAGGTATGACCATATTTCTTGCACTTGACGAAATACTTTGGCTTCCATTCATAATCAACCAGTTGCTCCAAAGCATTACCCTCTGTGTCTCTAATTGTGATTTCTTTGGGATATCTTATGTGATGTCCATCTCAACTGGCATTTATACTCTCAAACGCCGCGTAGTACACTTATCTGTTGCAATGGATGTTCCTAGGAGATTTTTCCTGCACTAGTCACATCCCAATGGTAAAGGGAGTTGAGGTAGTTTAACCCAGATGGAGCTGTCCTCGGCATATCCCTCTTTAGGTTGAAATGTGTCCACTCTTTAAGTATCATAGGCATATTCGTAATCGTAAGGTCCCTTTGTTAAGATATGCTCCTTGTCCTTGAAAGAATGGAAATACATGATAAAGTAACCCTCCTCATTGAAGAAGAGATCGTAGCTTCACACGATTCAAGTTTTTCTCCATGGATTGTTTCACCGCGTGCATACTAATATCCCGCCCAATAACATACATTATAAGTGCAGACTCAAGAATAAGCTCGCATGATGTCTTTAGCTTCAATTTCGACCTCAAGTTTGCCATTAACCACCTTATGCGAAGAATTCAAGCTTCATGCCATTCTCAAGTTTGCATCACATCGATGATGTCTCGTCCAAAGCTTCTCTTCCTTTCCTCCCTTCAGATTTGCCCTCAAATTTTACCTCAGATCTAGCCGGTGAATCTAGGGTTTCCGTCGTCAAATTTCCTTATGAATTATCCTTGTTGCTAGCCTCATATGAATCTTCTTCAACATCAGAAAGATTGTGAGTCAGATCCAGAATCCGTGGTTCCTTCGAATGTTGAATTTGGATGCCCGACGATGGAAGCACCGGAAATGGTGGCCGCCTTCGTCCCCTTCTCCCCATTGTGTCAGATTTATTTATTTATTTTAAAATAAAATAAAATAAATATAAAATTACACGTGGAATGCCAGGTTAAAAAGAATAAGAAATCTTGAGTGAAATAATGCTTACGTGGATCTTCAGACGAGCGAGTCTTAAAAAAATCTTTTATAAAGGGCTAAAGCGAATCTCGCTAACATTATAGGGGGTGTTGTATATTTAATCCTAAATACAACAACTACAAAAATCAAGCAAGAAACAACAATCTTCAATCAAGTAAGTGTTTTAAGAAATTTTTAGAGTTTATGTAATTTATATTGAAATTAGTGAAATAGGGTTTTAAATGTGTTTTTTTTGTAGTTTATATCATTAGGAGACATTATAACACTATTTGTAAACTATTTTTGACAATCAATGCATGTTTTTAGACGCATTTGAGGTTTTGGGTAGTGAAAAATGTAACTGTTTCGTAGAGGAAACCAGAGATTTATTTCTGGTTTTGGGTAAGAACAAAACCAGAGGTTTATTTGCGATTTCTCACTGCATTATTTTTTGCCTTTTTTCCACTGTAAGTCATATGCTAACGTTTCGTTCTTACTTTTACAGAAGATATGTCAGAGAGACCATCACACAAGATCCTTCGACATCCAGACAGGTTATGTTAGATGCACATTCTTCTAGTTCCGATTCTACCCCTTATGCATCTTCCTCCCGTAATAGACGGGAGTCTCCAGTCCATCCTTCGCCCCCTCTGTCCTACCGCAGGCGCACATCCTGACCACCACGGATTTTTGAGATGGTATCCTCATCTGCTTCACAAGCGGGGCCATCTAAGGTGAGACATGATGCCACACCCCCATCACCTGAGGTATCGACGATAGAGGCGGCATCGACGGCACCCCAGATCCCTCAGGTCTTTGGAGGAGGACCTTCTGACTTTGCTCACTTTATCCCACCCATGTGGCTAGACATATATGGGATGAAGAGGTATGAAATTTATATTTATATTATAACTATTAATTTTGTTATGAATATTATTATGAATTCTAGCAATGAATTTTTTCTTGCATGATCGCGATACACTGAAGGTCATAAACCATGAGAGAAAGATCAACAAGCTTATTCTCCCTCTCGAGCCATGGTTTGATGATCTTCACATTACATGGTTGAGAGATTTGACCTCCGTGGATATAACATGGTCAACTAGGGATGATCAACGCTTTTGTAGAGTGGCACCGTAAGACGCCTTCGTTTCATCTATCACATGGAGAGATGACGATCACATTCGATGACGTCGCGGTCCTGCCCACCCCGATGAGAGGCGCTCGGATCACCAAGTTGGAGAAAGATGAGGCCATTACTTTGTTGGTTGATAAGTGGGAGTTACCGCCGAGAAGGCCCTAGCAGAGGTTGATAAGACATGTGGTTTCCACATGAGATATAGTTGGCTGGCATAGGTTTTTATAGATGAGTTTGCGCTTGCTACAACTGCTGATGGTGATCCCGAATAGGTTACCATTCACAGGGGGTATGCCATGAGAGCATACCTCTTGTATCTTGTTGGCACACAAATATTTGTGGACACCAGTGCCACTTACACTGACATCATGTACCTTATGTTCTTTGTTGATTTTGATGCGATCAATGGGTGGAACTGTAACACCCGGAAGTTATTTAATTATTTAAATAAAATTATTAAGGATTTATTTATTGGAATATAGCCGAAGTTGGATTTATCAGTAGAATTATAAAGAGCGTTAATAGAATTATAAGTTGATTAAGTAAATTATCGGAATTTGGGAATAATTAGTGATGAATTAATTTTGTGGTAGAATATTATTGAAAATAATATTAGAAATAAGTGTGGAATTAAAAGAGTTATTTATTTGGTGTTAGAAGTATAGAAAAGAGGTGTGAAAATTAAGTTAAGTAGAAATAATAGAAACATTATTATTATTACTATTTTATTATTATTATAATAATATTATTAGTTGAATTTAATTATAAGAGAAGGAATTAGGTTTAAATAAATAAGAGATATAAAAGGAGAAATATAAGGCTAATAGTTAGAATAAAAATAATACTAGAATTATTCTATTATTTGGAATTAATAAATTAAATGTAGAATATTAATTATAGGAGAAAAATAATATTTTTGGGGAGAATTATTTAATAAACCAATTTTATTAGAAGCTACTATATATATTGAATAACCTAGTGAAATAAGGAGAAAAATATTGCTTGCAAAACAAAAAGAAGAACAAGCCCTAGTCGTGGAGAGAAAAACCAGAAAGAGAAAAAGGAAGAAAAGTTGGAAACAAAGGTGCTAGGAGGGATCGTTGCTGTCCGAGAGTTCCGTTATTCCGGTCGAATTTATGAGTTCCCGTCAATCCAAAGGTAAGGGGTGGGGTTCGAGTTTTATAATTCGATTGTAGGATGGTTCGTATGTGGGGTTTAGGGCTACATAATTACATTGCTAATCGTGTTTTCGGTGATGAATTTTATGTGTCGGAGTGAATTATATTATCTTGTGTTGAATTGTCTGATATTTGTGTTGCTGGCAATTGGTATTATGTTGTATTACCTCTATCGAACTGATACATGTGACTGAGAAGTAAGGTGAAATTTTGGCATGATGAAGGCTAAGGGAGGCGACCGTCCCTGCTGGTGCAAAGGAAGGGAGGCGACCGCCTCCAGTGGGAAAGAAGGTTGAGACGACCGCCTCTGGGTAAGGGGGTGGGCGTCTCACTTTGATGTATTGTGTGTCTGTTTCGTGGCTTGCTTGCTGACTTATGATGGGAAAATAATATACTTAGTAGGATGAATTAATAACAATAGATGAATGAAGATATTAAATCACAGGTAGCAAAATTTATCCTAGTATTAACGAATAAATATATCAGGAGAAGAATATTAGCAGTGTCAATTGAATGCATGTTGTAATTAAAGTAGCATGTTAATCCATTTAATTACAGGAAAATACTAGTAGTGGCTAAATTAATTAGCAGGAATTATTTAGTTGATAACAGTGTTGTAGGGAAGTAAAAACAGAGTAATAAATAGCAGCATAAAGTGTGACCAGCAGTGTAAACTTATTGGTAAAGTGAGCTATAATAACGCAGAATTATTAATGATACGATCAGAATTAATTAGTATAATAATTAGAACTAATTAGTATGTTGCAGAAAAATTAAAATAGTGCAAGAAATAATACTATCAGTCGAATTAAGCGGAGGAAATAGTTTATCGGAATTGGACGAAATTTTATGGGATAGTTCGGGTATACGGGTAGTTAATTAAAACAGTGTTATTTCGCCTTAACTCGTAGTTAGAATTTCCGATCGCCGGAATGATGTCGTTTATGTCCGAATTAGATGGTCTAGGTGTCGTAGGCTCAAATGGCCAAAGTCGAAGAATGAAGTTGATTGGATTAAATTATGAATTGTGTTGTGTTGCTGTCGTTAATTGTTGTTGAAGTTGATTATGTTTATTATAAATAGCGTGGTTGTAAAAGTTGTTAATTGTTGTTGAAGTTGAAGTTGATTATGTTAATTATAAGTTGCATTGTTGTTGACGTTGTTAATAGTTGTTGAAGTTGAAGTTGATTATGTTAATTATAAGTTGCATTGTTGTTGACGTTGTTAATAGTTGTTGAAGTTGAAGTTGATTATGGTAATTATGAGTTGCATTGTTGTTGACGTTGTTAATAGTTGTTGAAGTCGAAGTTGATCGTGTTGATTAAGTTGATGTAGTTAATGCATGTTTAAGTTGTTGTTGTTTTAAGTTATTGTTGATTGTTGTGGCCGTTGTATCATACATAGCATGTGCATTATTAAGTTGGCCTGGATTGACACCACATTGTAAGTTGAAGGCTTATGCCTTGTTGAATGCCTTGATAACCTGACATATTTTACGTTGGGAGTTTTTCTCCAAATGGATCCACATGCATCTGCATTTGTCGAGTCGCATTGAGTCGCATTTTAAGTTGTTGCTGATTTTATGTTGTTTTGTGGATGTTATATGTTGTTGATTTCATGTTGTTTGGTAGATATTATATGTTGTTGATTCTATGTTGTTTGGTGGATATTATATGTTGTTGATTCTATGTTGATTGATGGATATTATATGTTGTTGATTCTATGTTGTTTGGTGGATATTATATGTTGTTGATTCTATGCTGATTGATGGATATTATATGTTGTTGATTTCATGTTGTTTGGTAGATATTATATGTTATTGATTTAAGTAGTAATTATTGTATGTTCCTTTACCTAAGCATATGAATTATCGTACTTTCGCTTATATTATTCGATATCTCACCCTTTCTATTTGTTGGCCGTTATCTTTATATTGGTAACGTGCAGGTATCCAAGAATGAAAGAATTAGTTGATGTCGGTTCAAGTCGGTGTCTTTGCTCTGATACGTAACACTCGGGGGACGTTGGTCTATGTTGTTTTTATTGTTGACTCTAGTTGTTATTAGTATAATTTGTTGAAATCCTAAGTGATGTTGTGAAATAAAAAGTTGTTAAGTATGTTGAAAGTCGAACAGGATGTTTAAAGTTGCTATTAGTATGATATATTCAGTTGTATAACTATGAACTCCGTTGCGTAGTAATAAAAAGTATTTTGTTTGAAAGTTATTGCAAGTTGTTATGAGATCCTCCGAATTAAAAAGTGTTATGTATCTTATCTGTTTGTTTTGTTAAAGTTGAAATGTGGCATCCCATGTTTTTAGTTTAAAATTTCCGCACTCTGATTTTATAATAAACGTTGGGTAGAAATGGGGTGTTACAGGAACTGGGGGGATGCTTACTTGGTTTACTTGTATACCAAATTGGACAAGGGGACTAAGTGGAGGATGGGGTAGATCACCAGCAACATGTCTCTCTTGACGGTATAAATTATTTCTCTTAGCTTCCTTTTTTAATTATTTTGATTTTGAAACTAACTAGTTTAATTTTGATATTTCTGGGATGGATCCTACAACACTTCCCCCGTATTTCTGGATGGTCACTTGATGAGGGTTATACTGAGGAGATGTCGTGTGCCTGTGCATATGAGCCGCTTAGAGGGAACCAGGCGACACTACCGTTTCAGGTTTACCTGGACCGGATAATGCATGAGGACATTCACTTCAATGCCTACGCCAACCACCGTGAGACGATACCGTTTGATGAGGTTTCTCTAATTACAGGTTGGTTGGCCTATGGTACTCGAAATACTGCTCCTTATATGCCCAAGCGAGTGATGTGTCAGTTCAGATATACCTAGACCATTCCTCAGCATCCTGCTGTATGTGCTCCTCCGTCAGTGAAGAGGAGGAAGATGAGTGAGCTTTTTGATGATTTTGAGAATCATTTTGTACTTGAGAAGGCCAGAAGTATTGTGATTCTAGACGAGTGGAGTTACGTGTACGATTACATATTGTGGTTCTTCAGGGTGTCCCATCCATACATGATAGAGGATGCTCCAAGGAACTCACCCATGTTAGTTCATCAGGAGATCTTGGTGGAGGAGCATGCGAGGAGGGATCATGCTCAAGACGTGTTGCCTAGGTGCCGCCGTATCATGGAGCTTGCTAGGGATGACATTGACAGATGGCTGTTTCCTGATGGATTTGATGTTAGAGGAGTTCTAGAGGTCATCATGGTGGAGGCTCAGGGTGCTCTGTCATACATGAGACAATGGAGGGACGCCTCGAGGGTGACAGGTTGGCTCATCGTCTGCCTTACCCAGTAGTTTAGGTTGATAGTATTTTGACTTTAGTTTTTTGATTTCATATTGTATGAAATTTGTATTTTGGATACCATTATTATGAAATGCATTAATATTTTTGATTTTTTATTCGATCTATAAATTGTAGGTCTTTTATTCAATTTATAAATTGAATAGATTGTCAAATTTATAATTATAGTTTTTCCAATTATTGTTTTAGTTCTATTTTTCTACTAACAGTCATGTTCAGAACCGGATGTATACTTCCGGTATGGAATCGAAGTTATACTTTCAATTTTCACTCAAATATTTTAAAAAGTGGTGCACATCAAAAATATACTTTCGATTTTAGAGGAACATTTTCAAAAATTCATATAATTTATTTTCACTCCATGGAATGGATTAAAAAATTCACCTTGATAGTTGTATTTAAAAGCATTGTGCCTCGTTTGAAGAGGAATCAATCAACATTCAACAAATTATCTTCTTCCCTCAAATTCTCTCCTTTAATACCATGTTCACTTAATCTATCATTTATATCCAATTCTATTCTAAATCTTTGAAATCCCTGCTTTGAGACTTGGATTTTATCGGTACGTCCTTATAATCTATTTTGTCGTCTCAATGAAAGAAAGGAAATGCAATACAAATCCTAGCCTAGGAAAATTAGTCTTATTTTGAGAGGATTTACATAATAGCGATACTTGAACACAAATCCAAATAAATAAAGTTTAGACACTCTCTCATAAATGTTTGAACACAAACCAAAACAATTTCAATTTGTATTTATGTTTAATTAAAATTTCTCTTTTGCTGAAAGGCTGTCCTCTAACAATGCTAGAAAAAGGCATTTTCGTTCTTTAAATTATTTATGCGCCTTTATGCAAGTTGGAAAAATCTTACTGGCCATCACTTTTTGAAAATTGCAAGGAGCAGACAAACAATAAGATTATACTATTATGGTCGGTTCAATGGGAAATTGATAGATAGTTCAACCGACGTCAAATTTGAATTCATTGGATTTATATAAATCTCAGAGGCGTTCACAATTGTTGACATCAACATTTAACCTCTTAATTGGAAGTTCAATATTCAACGAGTTTTAATGGTAGTGCAGTGTAAAACAATATTATACAGATATTCAATTAAAATATTTTAAAATATCAAATCATTTTAAAATATCAAATCAATATAGTATTTTAAAATATTTTAAAATATCAAATCAATACAGTATTTTAAAAGTTACGGTGTGAGTTGGCGTGAGTTGGCGTTACACTCTTATTCAATGCACTTGCAGCATTTATGACACTCCTAACCTGATTAAGGTTCCCATGGAGAATTACAATTGTGCTAAGCTGAAGCTCCAAGTTATAGCATACTTTTTTTTGCAAGGCCATAACAACAACTTTATTAATCAAAAGGCATAAGAGATGCACAAGAACAAGAACATCTGCTACCAAAATGCAAGACAACATAAAACAGCCTGCAAAGGAGCAAAAAGACACTCCTATGAACTTGAAACAAAACCACAACAAACCCAAACAACAACCAATACAAGAGTAAAAATAGGAAAATACATGACATACACTGGGACAAGTGAACCACTGCAAAAATACATGTAACAAAACTTGTTTAGATAAAAACTGCAGGCTGCACAGAGGAGACTAGACACGTGAAATCACTGACGAGGAAGCAGATGACACAAAACTCCGACTTTCAGCTGACCCACCTCTGCTGAGAACAAACCGGAAACAGGATCTCAGACATTCAATTTTTAAGCAATAAAAGGCTGGTCTTTAACTTTGTCCCCTGAGAGATCCAGTTTAGTCCATTTGACACGCCATGTCAAAACTAAGAGTGTCCCGGTTTGACATACAAGGCCACAAATCAGACCGATCCATAAACCCTATATCATAAACCAAATTCAAGGGAAAACACGGTGAATATACAAATGAATGCAAAATCAAGATGATTTTTCTCGGCATCAATACTAAATAATTGTACCTAGTTTTTGCTTAATTTAAAACTAGATGAAGTCACTATTTTACCTTATATTGCAAATTGGTCTTAAATCCGAGGAGACATGAAATTGGTAAACCAATGAGATAAAAAGTTGCAAGGTTAACATAAACAGCTAAATGCTGCCAACCACTTCCTCTAGCCACTCCTGCAATATTTAAGACGTGTTTATTCCTAAGAGTGTCCGTTAAAGAGCATGTTGTAGAGAAAAAGTTAAAAGAGATAAAGAATTCAAACCTGATAAGACACCTTGGACAGCATCTAGTAATATGGAAATAGCAAGCAGGGGTGTTATTGAAGCAAACTCCTCTTTGATAATAGGACTATTACTAAACAGTTGAATCCATAAATCATGACCAAATACAAGTAGCAAAACAAAACCCAATCCAAGGAGAAGAGAGAGCTTTAGAGAGACTCTCATTGCATGTTTAGCTCTTTCTGGTCGGCCTGCTCCCAATTCATTGGAAACTCTTGTGCTATAAAAGTTAAGTTCAAACTTTTCAATATAAGTACAAGAACGTAGATTAAAATGCTCATGTCGAAAGATAAATCCAATAAAATGCACCCATTGAAGGAGATTGAATTGTTTGCAAAGAAAGAGAATATGTTAACTTTGATGAACTAACCTTGCAGCAGCACTAAGACCGTAAGTGATCATGTAAGCAAATGATTCTGTGTTTGCACTGCACAATATATTTTTCAGAAGAATAAGTCATATGAATCTTTATTCTCTTAGTTTTAGTAACAAAAAATGTAAAGGTATAAGAAACATACCATATTGCAATCAATGAAGTTGTGATTTGTGAGTTAGGCAGTAATCCAGCTAGGAAAACCATAATTTCAAAAGCCCAATACTCCAAACTAGAAACAATACAAAGTAAAATAGTAAGACTCGTAATATAAGTATTTTCCATTAAACAGGAGAAGTGAAAGGTATTAGAAATTCATACCACACCATTGCTGCAGAAGGCAGAGCTAGTTTCATGCTTGTAAACAAGTAATGAAATGATTCCATAGAAAATCCTGTCCATGTATTCTCAAACTTCTTTGCATACATGACATATAAACCTAACAATATCATTATTATCCACATTGAAACAGAAGTTGCAATAGGTCCACCTATGAAGTTCAAACCAATCCATTCAACAAATCCATAAGCAATTCCACATGAATCAATGCTGGAATAGCTGAAAGGTAAACCAGCGGCATCACTACAGACTGTGTTTGTAGAAACCTCAAGATATTTTGCAAGATGCTAAATGCAAATAATCCTGGTATAAGAAACTTCATATAGAGTGCTGCTGTTCTAGCAATGTCTTGTGATTGATGAAGAAACACAAGAATGTGTTCAGTATAGAGCCAAACAATGGATATAATGATTGAAAAATAAAAGATATGATGCATGAGCTTTGTAAATAAATCCCCAACATGTGATATTCCTTTGCACCAAACCCTTGTCCACATAGTGTTTCTAGTGAACCACTTAAACCAACCTAAGACAAAAAAGAAAAGACAAACAGTTTAATCACGTGACAGACAACCTTAAGGCTTTGTTAGGGTAAACAGAACAAAAAAATTGTAAAGTACCAGAACAGCGGAGCCGGTGACACTAAACCATGAATGAGCGAGAGTAGAACCGGCTAACTGAAGCTCACCGAGGTGACCGACAAGCATGACAGAAACCAAAGTGATCAAGTAATAGAACAAGTTTGTAAGAATCATTGGAAATGAAAACATGAGTTGATGTTTGGCTTCCTCCACGTCCAAGATTTTGTTCCACCATCTCTCTGTGTCGTGTTTTCCATTATCATCATGAGTTGCGAGTAATAGAGGTGTTTCTGAAATGCTACTTCCCGTCGCCGCCATGTTGAGGGGAGAGAGAGAGAGAGATATTTTCTTACGGGTCAAATCTCTCAAAGCACCCTCACGAGAAGCACGAGTTCGCAATTACTACGTGTTATCTAATAGTGTTGTTTGGTATATACCACACAAAATGAGGATAAAATATTTTTTTCCTCTAAAGACCCTAAGCCGTTGGACAAAATATGCATACCCCATTTAGCATGTGACATTAAAGTCATCACACCGATGTTGGATAGATTTGTTGGAAGATGTGTACGTATAGGTAGAAAATAAATGCATACTACCCCCATTTAGCATCACAGATCTTCATCAATAATGTACCCCATTTAGCATCACAGATCATTAATGTGAGATTTCTTATGGGTTGGAGGAGTACCATATAATAAAATTGATGGACTTTTAGCATGACAGCTCATTAATGTGAGATTTCTTATGGGTTGGAGTACTCTATAAACAATTTTTTTTTCTATCCCTTATATTTAAGAAATTTTTGAAAATGACAAAATGTCTCCTAGATTTCACAATCTAAAAGTGTGTTTTTTAAGTCTCTAAGGGTTGAATTCGAATAATTTAGTATATTCACATGTTTGAAAATATAAAATCATTTTTACCATATTTTTACTTTCTTTTCAAGCCTCTAAAATATTATAAATTTTTGTTTGAAATGACAATCAAATCATTAATAGATTTTAGACACGTCATTTTAATTTAAAAGTAAAGACATTTTAAATCAAAATATTAAAGATTGCGTTTTTTTCTAAATTTCAATTGGAAGTGCAAAATTATGATACTACAACTCTTCCTATTTAATTATATTTAGCTAGAGAATATGAATGATGAAAGTCTTCGAACTTCCTTGAGTTGTGTCATGGTAATTGTTTTTCCTGATGATTTTGGATTTTTGGGGGCACGTGAAAGCAATGCAAATATAAAAGTTAAGGGTTAATGTCGACAAGAGAGGTCCACATTAAAAGGACAGTCGATATGACTTATCTTTGCCTTTTTTTTGTGCCTAAGTCATGCAAGAAAAAAAAGGTGTTAGTTAGATGTTATGCGATGAGGTATGGTGATAACACTCATTTTTAGTAAAGCCTCCACCGGTCTTCAAACTTATGGGTGCATTGGTAAGAGAGTGAAAACTCAAAGGAAGAGAAAATTGGTTTATCTTTGAAAAAATCGACGTACCTTTGAAGTCCAGCCTCTGACGGTTCATTAGTAGGATAAAACACTAATTCTTTATCAGGAATTAAAGAATTGGGAAGTATCATACCCTAAATTTTATCCTAGGAATCTAAAGTTTTCTTCATCTGCATCACCATATCATTACCATTTTATTTGGTCATGCATTCATCAAGAAATCATTCCCGAGGGTCTAGGATGAGAAGTTAAGAGTTTAGCATTTCATCTAGTCATATGTCATTCATTTGCACAGGTAAAAAGTCGAGAGTTTGATTTTTTGGGCTCTTCTATGAGCCATATGTCTCTTTTGTTATCCTCTACAACTTTGCTTCAGAGGTTAAACATCAATTCATGCTCTAAGTCCATCAAATGTGGGAGGCCACATGTGCACAAAACTAGGTGCATGACATGTTTGACCTAATGTCAGACCTGCTTTTCAGTGCCACAACCCCAACTTTAAACTCATGACATTTTCACATCAAGCATCCTTTTGAATTGGTTCTTTTGGCATTGTGTTCTAATCCATGAAGGGATCATTTGGCAAAAGGAAAAACAAGAAACTCCCGAGTAGTTTCAATTAGGCCTAAGCATGAACATGGTGACCTAAACTTTGTTTTGTATCGTGACCTATAATTAATAATCATGTCAAAACTTATTTGGGACCACCCAAATCGTGTGCAAACCTCATCCTAACAACAAAAATTGTTTCAACACTAAGCAAAACGACTTGAAAGTGTCAAAATCACATATTCCATGCTCATTTCTCACACAATTAGACCTAGAATTTTCTCGACTTTGATTTACACGTTTAGGATCTGAATCTCACATGTATATGACCTCATTTAATTCCCTAAAAATAGAGGAAAACTTTTCCTTCATTTCAAAGTTTGAGTAGAAATAAAAATTATGCCTCACTCAAGCCAGAAACCTTCATCGACATCATATAAAGGTGTTTGAACGTTTAAAGAAGATTGAAGCTCCTTGCAAGTACCAACTCGAAACCACCATTTTTATACCTTATAAGCTAACTTCGATTAGGTAGCTACAAGTAAAATTTTCACTCAAACAAATTACCACACTTTTCTTCTTGTTCTTATGATAAAAAAAACCTCACCTAACTGTAATTTATTGTTTATATTAGTCATTTAACTCTAATTTGAAGCTCTTAGGTTTTCTATTTTTCCCCCTGCAAATTCTCTCTTCTCAAAGCAAATAAATTACTCTTATGAAGAGAGACGTGCATGATGAAGGAATACGAAGCTTGCACAATGTGTGTTTGAGCTTAAAATTCTAGTTCATGAAACCTGCAAAATCAAAGTTCCAAGGTTGAAGATGACTGAGTTCGCACGTTTGAGAGTGAAATTCAAATATTTTGTCCAATCACAAGTTGGTGTTTGTCTTGACTGTTGGATTATATTTTCTTATTTTCTATTTTATTTCATTTAAATTTCTTTCTTTTAAAATCATTTAAAAATAGCTCAAAAAGCCTTTTTTACTCCAATTTTTTCATAAGTCATATATAACATTTTATATGTTTTACGATTTTGTTTTCTTCAAAATTTAAAGGTTTTGTGCCTTAGTGCATTTTTCTTTTAAACTAGACATTTTCCTAAAAGAAAGGATATGGTTTAATTCTCAAAGTGGTGCAAATTTCTATATTTCTACAGTATGCTGAGAAATTAATTGACATTTTTGAATAGAATGTCAAGACATGCTTGTTGAGTAAATCCAAGTAAAATTATCCATATCAAGATGATGCAATGCTCATTTCCTCATTTTGTGGGTAGTAAATCGAGTTTTCCACTCGAATACGATGAAATGTCTTTTCCACCTTAAAATCAATCAATAGACAAAAAGCTCTTTTCATAAACAAATGTAAGGGGTTCCTATAGAGTACCATAGACCCGAGGGATTATAATACCTTCCTCTTGCATAATTAATCCTCGTACCTAAATCTCTCTTTTGTTTTGTTTTCAAAACTTTTTATGGGTTTTTTCCGAAGTAGTTGGCTGAAGCTAAATTGTCTTGCCACCAAACTGGATTAATAAGCAGCAAGAAAGGGGGAGTTTGAATTGGGTTTTAAGCCTTAAAAACTTTTCGTTGAAAAACAATCCCCATTGAAGAACTACTTCACTTTTGATAATAAGGTAGAGAAAGTAGGAAAGAATAAAAGACACACGATGTTTATACTAGTTCACTTGATAACCTCAAACTACTCTAGTTCACCCTTCCAAGTGATTTTTCCTCTCTCAAACGAGGTCTTAATCCAATAATCAAACTAATTAAAAAATGCACAAGCAACTGCTGGTGACTAACTTTTACAATCTCTAAGATACTTTAATCTTAGACTTCTCAAGGATACAGACCAACTGGTCCCTTAAGGAAAAATCAAACAACTGGTTGAACAAAGATTGTTTATAAAGAAGGTGATTTTACATAGGCAAATATGTAAACTAAATATTCAAGAATATTAAATTAGAAAGTATGAAAACTATGAACAATATACACAAAGTGTGAATGAGTGTATAAGCTTGAAAGAGTAGTGAATTGACAATCTTCTTCTCTAAGTCTTCAAGCCTTTTTTAGCCAAATAAAATATAATAACCGTTGGAGGGTATTTTTGGAAACTCCAAAAAGTTGGCATCTTGAAACAATCACGTGGGGACAAGATCGATGCGACGTTAATCGCTCATGGTAGTGGAATGTGATAATTTGTTTGTACCATGTAAAAGTTATGTTCTTTTCTTTAAATGTCAGAGGCTTCTGAGCATGCGTTGAAGGAAGGAGAATAACACTTGGTTCTTTAGAACTTCAAGTCTTCATAATCTTCAAAACTTCCTCTTTAGAATCTTCAGCACTTGGTCTTTAGAACCTTGTTGAAATTAGGATCACAAGAACTTCTAGTCTTCTGAATCATCATAAATTCGTCTTTAGAAGCTTCAGCACTTGGTCTTGAGAACCTTTGTCTTCAGAAAATAAGTCTTCAACATTTAGAATTCAGTTAGAACTTATATCTTCAGATCTTCAGAACTTGGTTTCTAAGATGGAAATTAGAGTCACTACTTTAGGGCCTCCTGAGGTTTTTCTCGCTACTGTTCATCAGAACTTGTGTAGCCTAGAAGCGGAATATATTTTCTTCTAATGTTTTGGCAACGCCTTTTCATTAGAAGCAGAACCTTTTTGTTAACTCAAACAATAACAAACATTAGAATATCAAAAAAATTCATACAAACATACTCTTTGTTATCACCAAAACTTGGAGAAACAATTGCATAACCAAATCTTGTTCTAATAATATCCCCCTTTTTGATGATGACATAACCATGTATTTTTATGACACAATTTTGTACAAAATCATAAGAAAGTAAAAAATAAGAAGGTAAGGGTTACTTATCCTTTAAATTGAGACTCCCCTAGATCAAAGACTTGGTGAAGATGAGAACTTCTGATTTAGGACCATATGAGTAGAAATTCCCTCTGGTTCTAATAGATAAGATAAAAGGATCATAAGAGTCTTGATTATTTAATTACAATCATTCTAATTAAGATATTGAAGCTATAATGTCACTCAGACGGATTCCAGATTCTCAAACTAGAGCTTGATTTAGAACTTAACTCTCTCAGAGTCTGGTTCCAGGAGTCAAACAAACAACTTGTTTAACTTTCTTCAAATTCTGATCTAAAAATCCTAAAATAGATAAGCAAACACAATTCTACCACGAAACAATAGTTTATATTGGTTAGAATGTAAGCAACGATTTTTAGAGAATTTGACCAATTAGAATCAAAATTACTTTACTTTAACCACTCCCCCTTTTTGTCATAATCAAAAAGGTAAAAATGTGAAAAACATAAATACGAGAAAAAATACTTTCATTAATTTTCAAAAAGAGGCAAAGTACATCAAAGCAAATGAAACTACGCTAAACTTCAAAAACATCACAACTCTCATCAAATAACACATTTTCTCCAATGAACGGATCCCTTCGAAGTGTTTCAATTACATCAGCTAACTCAAACAATTCAGATAATACATGTCTATAAGGAATGGATGATTTTTGAGAGCTTCTGGATTTAATAATGGATAGCTTAAGATGATTGAAGATGACTGCAGAAAGATGAACATGAACATTCTTGCGAAGACAATAAAGAAGACACATATCCCTTGGAAAAACCTTATCAAGATATTCCCCTATTGGATGAATATTTGTCAACAAGAATCAAAACCAAATTATTGAAGAAGGTTTCAGATTATTTGGATTCCCGAGTTGATAACAAAGAGAGGTATTGGGAATACATGGGAAGACATCAAAATCCATGTAAGAGTTAGGAATATGGGGGATATTAATGGCTTCATCAATAGAGGAAGTAGTGAATAATGTGTGTTATATGTTGGAATTTGTGGTAATTGATTATGTTAATCATTGAATTGATTGTATTGATGACATTTATGCTATTTGTGATAAATATGGATATGTTATACTTGGAATGTTTGTATAATCATATTATTTGGAATAGCACATGAAGTGTGTAGGATTCTTTAATAGATATTTTTTCTATATTTCTTCCAATTTATATACATTTGGATAATGATGTGAATTCTCACCCTTCTGTTGTGATGTTTCCTCTACGTGGATAATATGCAGGTTCCAAGGATAGCGGTGCTTCGCACGAGACTAATTGAGGAGTTTAATTTACCTAATTATTCTTTATACTAGGTAGTGAGTCATTGCTCTGGTCTTGTAACATGTGGATTATTTGGATTTATGCTACTATGAGATATTCACTATGTATTCTCATATGTTTTGGATTAGTATGTTGAGATACTATGTTGATGTGGCCTTGGTGCCGATGTATGAATTTATATGACTTGATTATGTTATGGATTCATCGTGATTTCATCCAATGGTTATAGTATGGGATGTAATCATTTATAGTATATGAGAAAATGAAATACTCAGCTGTGAAATGCATAGTTTTGTTTTAAAGCATGAGATTCAAATATGTGTTATGATTATGTCCAGGTGCATGTTATATTATGTTTGTATGGTTTTACATTGTGTGGAAAATAACATGTGACACCCTTTGTATGTGTGCATTCTATCTTACTCTGATTTATGCTATAATTATTTAGGGTTAGAAAGTGGGTGTTACATTAGTGGTATCAGAGCAATGTGAATGTGAATGATAGGAAAGGAAAAGGTCAATTCCGTGGGAAGCCGTATGATGACAAGAGGAAACATCAAGCTAGTAGTGGCAAGAAGCCGAGTGGGGGAGGATCTTCTACTCCAATCAAGTGCTTCAAGTGTGGCGTGGAAGGGCATCATGGTTCTGATTATGGAAAGGATGTTGTAAAGTGCTTTAGGTGTGGCAAGTCGGGTCACAAAGTTGTTTTTTGCAAGTTTGGTACGGATGCGACTTGCTACAACTATGGTGAGCAAGGACACATTAGTACTAAGTGTGATAAGCCGAAGAAAGAGCAAACTAGAGGGGAATTTTTGCATTGGTTGGTACCGAGACTCCGGTTGAGGATAGACTTATCCGAGGTACATGCTTTATTAATGGTACACCTTTGATTGTGGTCATTGATACTGGTGCAACACATTCTTTTATTTCTTCGGATTATGTTAAGAGGTTGAATCTTGAATTGTTTGATATGCATGGAAATATGATTATTAATACTCCTGCTATGGGTTCTATTTGTACTTCTGTTGCATGTTTGAATTATCCGTTGAGTATTTTTTGTAGAGATTTTCTGATGGATTTAGTTTGTCTTCCGTTAGATCAATTGGATATGATTCTTAGTATAAACTGGTTGGAATACAATCATGTTTTTATCCACTGTTTTGACAAGTCAATTATCTTTCTTGATTCTGGTATCGAGAATGATTTGTTTTTGTCTACTAAGCAAGTGGATGAATCTTTGAAAGATGGTGCTGTGTTGTTTGCTTTGTTGGCATCGTTGGATCTCGGTGAGAAACAAACTATGGGTGAATTGCATGTTGTTTGTGATTTTCCTGAAGTATTTCCTAAAGATGTAAGTGATTTTCCGCCAGAACGTCAGGTGGAGTTTTCGATTGATTTAGTTCCTGGAACTAGTTCTATTTCGATGGCTCCATATCAAATGTCTACTTCCGAGTTGAAAGACTTGAAGAGTGAGCTTAAGGATTTTCTTGAGAAGAGGTTTATTCATTCGAGTGTGTCACTGTGGGGTGCACTTTTGTTGGTTAAGAAGAAGGAAGGTTCTATGAGGTTGTGCGTTGATTATAGACAACTGAACAAGGTGAATATTAAGAACAAGTATCCACTTCCGAGGATTGATGATTTGATGGATCAATTGGTTGGTGCTTGTGTTTTCATCAAGATTGATTTGAGGTCTGATTATCATCAGATTTGTGTGAAAGCTGAGGATATTCGGAAAACTGCTTATATGACAAGGTATGGTCACTATGAGTATTCTGTAATACCGTTTGGTGTGAATAGTATTTATGGAATATATGAAGCATATTTTTCATGAGTATCTGGATCATTTTGTTGTTGTGTTCATTGATGATATTTTGATTTATTCCAAGAGTGAAGAAGATCATGATGAGCATTTGAGGATTGTGTTATCTGTGCTGAAAGAGAAGAAGTTGTATGCTAAGATTTCTAAGTGTGAGTTTTGGTTGAAGGAAGTGAATTTCCTTGGGCATGTGATTTCGAGTGGTGGTATTTCTGTGGATCCTTCTAAGGTTGAGGTTGTATCTTAATGGGAAGCTCCGAAATCTATTTTTGAGATTAGAAGTTTTCTTGGTTTGGCTGGTTATTATCGTAAGTTCATTGAAGGTTTTTCTAAGTTGGCATTACCTTTGACACAATTGACTAGGAAAGGTCAAGCTTTTGTTTAGACGTTTAGTGTGAAGCTAATTTTCAAGAGCTTAAGAGAAGGTTGACCATCGCTCCTATTTTGATTTTGCCTAATCCGGAAGAACCATTTATGGTGTATTGTGATGCTTCATTAATGGGTTTAGGAGGTGTGTTGATGTAGAATGGGCAAGTGGTAGCTTATGCTTCGAGGAAACTTAAAGTTCATGAGAGGAATTATCCAATGCATGATTTAGAGTTAGACGCAGTTGTGTTTGTTTTGAAGATTTGGAGGCATTATTTGTTTGGTTTGAGATTTGAGGTGTTTAGTGATCATACGAGTTTGAAGTATCTGTTTGTTCAAAAATAGTTGAATATGAGACAAAGAAGATGGTTGGAATTCTTAAAGTATTATGATTTTGGTTTGAATTATCATCCAGGTAAAGCGAATGTTGTAGCTGATGCTTTGAGTGGGAAATTTTTGCATATGTCGATGTTGATGGTGCAAGAGTTGGATTTACTTGAGCAATTTCGAGATTTGAGTTTGGTTTGTGAAGCAACGTCTTCTTGTGTTAAGCTTGGTATGTTGAAGCTTACTAGTGGTATTTTGGATGAGATTCGAGAAGGTCAGAGATCTGATTTGGTTTTGGTAGATAAGTTGGTGTTGATTAATCAAGGCTGAGGTGGTGATTATCGGATTGATGAGAATGGTATCATGAAGTGTCATGATAGAGTTTGCATTCCTAATGTTGGTGATTTGATAAAGAGAATTCTTGATGAAGGACATCGTAGTGGTTTGAGTATTCATCCTGGTGCTACTAAGATGTATCAAGATTTGAGAAAATTATTTTGGTGGTCTGGTATGAAGAAGGATATTGTAGAGTTTGTGTATTCTTGTTTAATTTGACAGTAATCTAAGATTGAACATCAAAAATCGTCTGGTTTGTTGCATTCGTTATCCATTCCTGAGTGGAAGTGGGATAACATTTCTATGGATTTTGTTTCTGGACTTCCGAGGATTCTGAGTAGTCATGATGTTTTTTGGGTTATTGTGGATAGATTGACAAAATCTGCTTACTTTATTCCAAATTTGATGGATTATCCTATGGAGAAGTTTGCCAAGTTGTATATTGAGAAAGTTATGAGTTTGCATGGTGTTCTATCGAGTATTGTTTCAGATAGAGATTTGAGGTTTACTTCGCATTTTTGGGAAGGTTTGCAAGATGCTTTGGGTACCAAGTTGCATTTAAGTTTGGCATATCATCCACAGACTAATGGTCATAATAAAAGGGCGATTCAATCATTGGAGGATCTTTTGAGAGCTTGTGTTTTAGAGCAAGGAGGTGCTTGTGATAATTATTTGCCTTTGATTGAGTTTACCTGTAACAAGAGTTTTCATTCGAGTATTGGAATGACTCCGTTTGAAGCTTTTTATGGAAGAAGATGTAGGACGCCTTTGTGTTGGTATGAATCCGTGAGAGTGTTATGGTTGGACCCGAGATAGTTCAATGACTACGATAAGATTAAGATGATTCGGGAAAAGATGAAGATTGCCCAGAGTCGTCAGAAGAGTTATCATGATAAGAGGAGGAAGGATCTTAGCTTTGAGAAAGGGGATCACGGGTTTTTGAGAGTTACTCCTGTGACTGGTGTTGGTAGAGCTTTGAAGTCACGGAAGTTGATTCCGCATTTTATTGGTCCTTATCAAATTCCTGAGAAGGTAGGTGAAGTGGCTTATCAAATTCATTTGCCGCCGTCACTTGCTAATCTTCATGACATATTCCATGTATCTCAATTGAGGAAATATATGGCATACATGTCTGTTGTTGTTTCGCTAGATGATGTGCAAGTGAGAGATAATTTGACAGTTGAGACTTTGCTGATGCGTATTGAGGATCGAAGAGTTAAGAAACTCCGAGGTAAGGAATTCACTTTGGTAAAAGTGGTTTGGGGATGTCCTGCTAATGATAATGTGAAGTTGGAGCTTGAGAGTCAGAAGAAGGATTCATATCCTAAGATGTTCACTTGAGGTAATTTTCGAGGGCGAAAACCTTTTAAGTGGGGGAGAGTTGTAACATCCCGATTTTAATAGTTAATTGTTAATTATTATTATTTATTATATTATGCGATAATTAATTTAATTGAGTGATTGAAATGAGTATTTGAATTATTTAAATGTGTGTTATTTGAATAATTGAGTTTTATGAGTAGAAATGAGATTATTTAGTGTTGGGCCTAATTATACGAATAGAAGTGATAAGGATGTGTTAAGTGATTAATTATAGGAATACACTATACCCTCTGAATCCGCCCCTGACGTAATTTGAACAGATTCGTGATTAAAAATCTAATTATTATCATAAATCAATAAAAAATCTAATTAATATTACTATTTATTATAAATCAATTAAAATAAATTTTTTGGTTATAGGAAATAATTAAAAAATGGATTAATTGGAAACATGAGTATTGGATTTTTTTAAATAAAAGTTGTTAAAAATTTAATTATTATTTTTTATTGTAATGGATTAATTAAATATGTTAATATTATACTTTTTTTGTAATGAGAAGTCATTAAAAATTTAATTATTAGTATTTACTACAAATCAATTAAAAATGAATTCTTAGAAACATAATTGAAGGTGAAATAATTTGTTAACAAAAAGATATCAAAATTAATTATTATATTATTGTATGTTGTACAGGCCTTTTACAACATGGAGGTTAGCTCAATAATATCACTCACATGGGTTGCATGAAATTGGAAATATGAAAATTTAGTGATAATTGATAAGAAAGTTTTGTTCATATAATTGATGAATACACAAATTTGATATGATAACTTTAGTCATGTAAAAATTTGTAGATATTTATTTTTTTGAATGAGTAATGTAATTTTTGTTGAGTTCTAATTCAAAACTGTAGTTTGTTTAGTTAAAAATACTATTGGTAGTTATCCTAGTCATGGAAATTCAGAATATCCCGATGTCATATGATGTTATGACATTCAGTGTGACATTCTAATCTGCAGAATCTAATCTGTGACCAATATGTGTCGCTTATAAATAGCCAAAGCAATGTAAATAAAGAGTGTGTTGTTCATTTGAAACTAATATACAAGTTTCTCTTTAGTCTATTCTCTCTCCAAAATCTTTACTATACTGCTGTGCATAATTGTGTTCTAACAATTGGCATCGAGAGCCTGGTTGCAATCTTAGGGAAACACGAGTGAATAGTGAGGGGGATAAAAATCAAAGGAAACAAAGGAGTGATAGCTTCTTGTTAGGGAAGATGAGCAAGGGTCTTGGATCAATATTCGGTTCTTGATAACAAGAACTGGATCGATGGAGTGCACTAATGAGATCTTTATTCGGAGCACAAAAAGTGAGTGAAATTGTTGAAAATGGCTACGAGGATTTGGTGGTGAATCCAACTGATGCACAGAGAACTGCATTCAAAGACGCCAAGAAGAAAGATTGTAAAGCCTTGTTTTACATTCAGCAGAATGTTGATAATCAACACTTCGAGAAGATTTCGAAAGCAACAAGATCCAAAGAAGCGTGGGAAATCTTAGAAAGCTATCACACTGGTGGTGAAAAGGTGAAACAAGTGAAGCTACAATCCTACGTGGAAGTATGAAATGTGCAGATGGAGGAAGATCAAAAGTAAGTGACTATTTCTCAAACTAATTGCCATTGTGAATCAAATGAAAACATGTGGGAAAACATTACGATCGATGGTAGTAGAAAAGGTGCTGAGATCTTTGAATCAGAAGTTTGATTTCATAGTTGTAGCTATCCAAGAAGAAAAGGATGTGAAAACCATGAAGATCGAGGACTTGCAAAATTCACTAGAAGCACATGAACTCCTGGTGTTTGATAGAAGTTCGAAGATCAACTCAACAAGCACTTCAAGTTCAAACTTACAAGAAAGAGGAAACCAAAAGGATTTCAAAAGAAAGGAAAAGGCAAGACAAGTTGGTCCAAAATGGAAAGAACAAGGTGGAAGACAAAGTCAATCTTCAAAAGAGGAGGTCAGGCGGCAACAAGAAGAGGATTTTGACAAAAGCAAGGTGCAGTGCTTCAACCGTGAGAAGCATGGACACTTTGTCGATGAGTGTTGGTTCAAGAAAATCAAAAGGATGATGAAGCAATCCGCCCATGAAGATGATCCAAGCATAGTGTTGATGATGGCTACTACAAATGATGAAAAGACCAAAATGAAGAGTGGTTTCGGACTCGTGGATGTTCAAACCACATGACATCACATAGAGAGGCTAATGTGTTTGATGCTAACAAGAAAACAAGCATCAAACTTGTCGATAATCGAAAGCTTGCTGAAGGAAGTGGAAATATAATGATTAGAAGCAATGATGGCAAGAGAATCATTATTGAAGATGTGATGTATGTTCTCGAAATGAAGTGTAACCTCATGAGCATGGGTCAACTAGTGGAGAAGGGATTCTCAAGAACTATGGATGGTAACTCTCAAGTTGTTTGATTCAAGGAAGAACTTGGTACTCAAATCAAACATGTCAAAGAATAGAACATACAGTGCAACATCTCAAGTGAAAAGATGATGTGTATGTCACCGCAGAAGTGAAAAGTCAAGAATTATGGCACAAAAGGTATGGTCATTTAAACTTTAGAAGTCTTAGTGAATTAAACTCTAAAGAACGGTATATGGCCCGCCTAAACCGAAAGTCAAGAACCATCTGCAAGTGTGTAAAAGTAAGCAAAGTAGATTCCCATTTGCCTCAAGCACCTAAGAGAGCTAATGTGACACTTCAAGTAGTCCACTCAGATATCGTGGTCCATTTGAAGTGCCTTCATTAGGGGAAGCAAATACTTCATCACTTTTGTTGATGAGTATACAAGGATGATATGGGATACAATCAAGCTTAAGAGTGAGGCTTTAGAAGTATTCGAAAATTCAAAGTCTTAATAGAAAAGAAAGTGACAAATCTATTAAGATCTGAGGACCGATGGTGGAGGAGAATACACCTCTCAAAAGGTTTTGAAGGGATTATGCATTAGCATTACACATGAAAATAAGTCTACTTCAAAGGCGAGCAGTCAAAAGAAGTACACAGAGGAAGCTTGGTGTGGAAGAAAACCCAGTGTGAAACACTTCAAGATTTTTGGCTCTTTGTGCTATAAGCACATACCAGATGCTAGAAGAAGCAAACTTGAAGATAAAAGTGAGATTATGATACTTATAGGATATCATCCCACAGGTGCCTATAAGCTCTATAATCCTTTAACTCAAAAGGTACATGTCAAGTAGGGATGTGATAGTGAATGAAGTAAAAATGGAAATGGGAAGAGGAACCAACATACAGTGAGGAAAACCAACAAAATTGCATCTATCCTGACTCAAGTGATGAGTCAGAGAATGAAGAAGTGAACAACAGTGATGCAGGTGATTCAGAAAATGAAGAAGTGGAACTAAATAATGCAGATGAACAAGTAGAAGCAGAAGAAGCTATGAGGCCTGCAAGAACTAGACAAGCTCCAAGGAGGTTAAATGACTGTGAAGTGATTTCAGATAATGCAGTAAACGATGAGGGTGATATTATCCATTTTGCGTTGTTGGCAGATTCTGAACCTATCAATTATAAAGAAGCATTAAAGATAGATGCTTGGAAGAAAGCCATGGTGGATGAGCTCAATTCAATTGAGAAGAATCATACTGGAGTTAGTTCACTTGCCGATAAGAAAAGGAAGATAGATGTAAAGTGGGTGTTTAAGCTGAAATTAAAACCTGATGGAAAAGTGTCAAAGCACAAGGCTAGATTGGTGGCTAGAGGCTTCTTGCAAAAACATGGTATAGATTACAATGAGGTTTTTGCCCCTGTTGCAAGGCTTGAAACTGTGAGATTAGTAGTAGCCATATCCTGTAAAAGAAGATGGTTACTTCATCACCTAGATGTCAAGTCAGCCTTCTTAAATGGTCCACTTGAAGAGGTTGTATTTGTGTCACAGCCTCCTGGGTTTGAAATACAAGGCAAAGAGAACATGGTGTATAGGCTCCATAAAGCCTTGTATGGCTTGAAACAAGCCCCTCGAGCCTGGAACAAAAGAATTGACCAGTTCCTGATTCAAATAGGCTTTAAAAAATGCACAGTGGAGTTTGGTGTATATGTGCAAAATGCAAAAGAAGAGGATAGCATGATAATTTGCCTATATGTGGATGATCTGCTAATTACTGGAAGCAAAATAGCAGATATTGAGAAAGTGAAAGACAAGTTGAAGTCTGAATTTGAAATGACTGACCTAGGTGAACTCTCATTCTTCCTAGGTATGGAATTTATGAAGACAAAGGTGGAATCCGATGCAAGAAGTACATAGGTGAGTTACTTGAGAAATTTGAAATGAGTAACTGCAACTCAATCTCAAATCCATCAGAGACAAATTCAAAATTGGATGAGTGCAGTAATGAAGAAAGAGTGGATCAAACAATGTTTAGACAAATAGTTGGTTCACTAAGATACTTGTGCAATAGCAGACCTGATATATGCTACTCACAGTGATTAGCAAATTCATGCAGACCTAAGAAAGACTCACCGATAATGCTAAAAGGATACTGTACATAAAAGGCACAAAGGATTTTGGTTTGCTATTTCCAAATAGAAGCAAAGGTGGAAGGAATGAGTTGATTGGGTATTCGGATAGTGATGGTGTGGAGATATCATAGATAGAAGGAGCACTTCCGCTATGTCTTCAAGTTCAATGAGGCAAGCATATCATGGTGTACCAAGAAACAGTGATGCACTTTCATCCCGTGAGGCGTAATATATTGGGACATTTGCAACTTGCCAAGCAATGTGGTGAACTCAGAATGAAGGAGCTAAGGTGTGAAGTGATGAAACCTCTCATGCTCGAATTGACAACAAGTCACTATCACCTTACAAAGAATCCGATCTCACATGGCGGAGTAAACACATTGATACAAGATTCCATTTCATTAGAGAACAAGTAAGCAACGGAATGATAGAAGTGCAGTACTGTCCAACTGAAGTACAGCTAGCAGATGGCTTCACAAAGGCTCTAAAACTTGACAGATTTGAGTTTTTGAGAAACAAGCTTGGAGTTGTAAGTGCCAAACAGTTATGAATTAAGGGGAAGTGTTGAGTTCTAATTCAAAACTGTAGTTTGTTTAGTTAAAAATACTATTGGTAGTTATCCTAGTTGCCGGAAATTTCAGAAAATATCCTGATGTCATAACAGATGTTATGACATTCAGTGTGACATTCTAATCTGCAGAATCTAATCTGTGACCAATATGTGTCGCTTATAAATAGCCAAAGCAATGTAAATAAAGAGTGTGTTGTTCATTTGAAACTAATATACAAGTTTCTCTTTAGTCTATTCTCTCTCCAAAATCTTTACTATACTGCTGTGCATAATTGTGTTCTAACAATTTTTGTCCCATTTCTATTAAGCTATTGTTATTATTATTCTCTTTATGTATTCTAAATATATAATCCTTAATATATTAAAACCGAATAATGTGACACCCCAAATAATTCAATTATTAAATAATTAGAATTTTAATTATTAATTTAATTAGAAGTTTAATTATTGATATTTTTGAATTATTGGATTTAATTAATTAATTAAATAAATAGAAGTGTTGGGGGTGTGAAGTTGAATTAGAGGGGTGTGGAGTAAAACACTCTAATTACTCTAATTATTTTATTTTTATTAATTGGAATAATATAAGCAATAAATAAAGGAAAAAGGAAAAAGAGAATAGAATTGGAGGTTTTTCATTCTACGTACATTGGAGAAGAGAAGAGTAGAGGAGAAAAAGCCAAATCGTCAGAATTCGAAGAATCATCGCAAGGTAAGGGGTGATTTTGTCTGGTTAATATGCCTTATAGGTTTTGATATCAATAGGATGGAATGATATGTTAGGAATATCGAATTAGGATTTTCTAGATTATGCCCTAATGTTATGATCCGACGTAAAAACCCCAATTGAAATACGTGATGATTGTTACTATGTGTGGAGTTTTGTTGTAGATTGATTGGGGATGTAATTCTACTGTTAATTGGATGTAAGAATGCATAATTTTTACTGCATATGATGTACCTTGTATGTTGGAAAGTTTCTGGTTGATTGGGATTGCAAACAGTGGGAACAAAACTGGTTTTTGGTGGAAAAACGTTGCATGAGTCGACACAAGGAGTTTTGGATCGATACAAGCTGGTGTTACGTTAAAAACCAGAAGCTGAAATAAGGTTTGTATCGGCACAAAATCATTTGCATAGACTCATGGGACAATTTTGGAAGCTTTGCATCGACACAAGAATGCTATGTATCGACACAAGAGAGTCTTGTATCGACACAAGAGAGTCTTGTATCGACACAAGAGGGTTTTGGATCGACTCATACTGAAGAAACTTTTAAAAACAGAAAAATTATTTGCGTATGAGTCGACACATACGTTTCTTGGATCGACACAAGCCATGTATGAGTCGACACATGAGGTTTTGGATCAACTCATACTGTTTGGAAACAAAACATAACTTTTGAAAATCTGTTTTGGTCATATCTTTGCGACCGTAACTCCGATTTAGTCGTAGTTGGAACCGTTGGAAAGCTGGAAGCATGTACTTTCCTATAAAAACATTCTTAACACCTAGTAAGTGGAACTTATTGGATTAATATGACTTTCCGTATGAGGGATTCGATGTTATTCGTGGTTGCTCGTCGTTGATGTTGTATATACTTGATAGATGTTAATATCATGAGTTGTGTTTGACGTTATATATGCTGTTATCATGTACTGTTTGTTGGTATTGGCTGGTATGGAATGATGTGGTGATATCATATTCCTTATTTGAATGTTGCATGCTTTTTTTGCATGCATATGCAATCTAGTGGTGGTTAATTCCCATTGTGTGGAATTGGACCTACAGAGCCAATACTCGTACCCAGTGGTTTAGTGGTGGTGAGGCTAGATTTGTGTCCCAGTGGTGTATGGTTGAGTCATTGATTAACGCTATTTTCGGGGTGTAAACGGAACAGGGTGTGAATTTAGTTCACGTTTGGTACCACATGCATAGAGTCTGCATTGCATATGAAATTATAACATGTTAGGATGGTTTCCAGTGTTATAATTTCATTGATTGTTGTTATATACATAATGAACTGTGTGAAGCGTATTTGTGAACTGAAACCTGATTATGCTAATGAGGGTGAAATAATGTATTGAACTATTTATTATTTTAGAAACGTATAATGCATTTTAATTGATGAAATCTCACCCATACTTTAATGATTTCAGATTAAAGTTAGCAGCTCAGGAATTGGTGAGGATGACTTATAGAGCAGTGCTAGTTAGTAACCGCGTGTCAGTGGCATGCTCTGATAGTTGTAACACTGGGGAACGTTTGGCAGAGAATTTTATTTTGTATTCATTTGTTCTTTGATTTATTTTTGGGAATACTTATGGATTGAAGTTTATTCCGTTTTGGTTGCTATCTTCCGCTGTGTAGAACATAATTATTGGTTTTGACTATTTTTAATAAAGTTCTTCAGTGAAGCATAACATGTTGATGAGATTTTCTGTTTTTAAACAATTGTAATGCCCTTTCATTTATGTTAACTCTGATTTAATTATTAATTCGCGGGGTATTTTAAAAAGGTGTTACAAATACACGTTTAAAGCTTTAAGCGCCAAAATTATAGTAATAGAATACACGTTTAAACACTAAAATATAGTAAAATCCCACTTAAATATGTGAATCGCACCGATAAAAGTATTAAGTTTTTTAAATGTATCAACAATATTGCATTGAAAGTACTTAATAAAATTTCTTCACTACTTTTTTAATGTATTAATAATATTGCTTTATTTTATCAATATCCTCACTACTTTTTTTATAACAAGAAAATCAAATCAATTATGGTATTAGATATTTTTTGGTAATAAAAAGTTCTTAAAAATCTAATTATTATTATTTATTATAAATTAATTAAAACTAAATTTTTACAAACGTGAATGTATGTTAAATCTTTTTTGGTAACGAGAATTAATTGATGTGTATTTAATTATTTTTATATTTTTTATTAAAATATATATTTAAAAATAATATTAATATAAATTTTAATAATAAAAGAATATTGAATTTTAATAATTAAAGAATATTAAAATTATATTAATTTTCAATTAATATTGACTGTCCCAATTTCTTATTCTAAGGTTAGGCTTCTTCATTATCATCGTAATTTGAACGTAATTCAGGGGCGGAGCCAGATCAAAATTTGGGGTATTCCTATAATAAAAGTAAAATATATAAAAAATATACGAAAAAAATAATAACAACAAATATGATAATATTACTTAATTAAAATGTATTAGTATTTCAATTACCACTCAAAAATAAAAACATTCTAGTCTAATCGTAAATGCATTCTTCTCTCGCTCTTTCCTTAGAAATGCTTGATGATATCCATATTATAGATGATATTAAACACATTTTTCTCCACAAATGTCACTATACAATCATTTATCCATGGGTTAGCGATTCTACTTCTAAACTCATTCTCAATATATTTTATCCTCGAGAATACTGTTCAACAACAATTAATAACAATTAAGAGTTCACGATTCATTGACAATAATATAAATATTAATTATATTATTGGTACATACAAATTAAGTTTTATACACAAAAAAATAAAGTTTATGTACAAAAGGTAGGTAAAAGTGTTAGAAAAAAAGTTAATTCTAAAGGTGTGCTTTTATTTGTGCTGATTAAAAATAAATTATTTCAGTTTATTTATAGTTAAAGTTTTGGTCGAAAAATGAGATTAAAAGATAAGAAAGTGATAATTAATTGAAGTTTTTTCATTGGGATATAAGAGAAAAATGTCAATAATGAAATAGACTAGCGCTTAGTAGGACAAGAATAATAAATATTCAATACAACAAAAGTATAAAAAAATGCAAAATCTACTTCAATCAGGATATTACATTTAGGATATTACAGGAATACACTATACCCCTGAATCCGCCCCTGACGTAATTTGAACAGCTTCGTGATTAAAAATCTAATTATTAATATAAATTAATAAAAAATCTAACTAATATTACTATTTATTATAAATCAATTAAAATAAATTTTTTGGTTATAGGAAATAATTAAAAAATGAATTAATTGGAAACGTGAGTATTGGAATTTTTTTAAAGAAATGTTGTTAAAAATTTAATTATTATTTTTTATCGTAATGGATTAATTAAATACGTTAATATTATATTTTTTTTGTAATTAGAAGTCATTAAAAATTTAATTATTAGTATTTACTATAAATCAATTAAAAATGAATTCTTAGAAACATAATTGGAGGTGAAATGATTTGTTAACGAAAAGATATCAAAATTAATTATTATATTATTGTATGTTATATAAGGCTTTTACAACATGGAGTTTAGCTCAATAATATCACTCACATGGGTTGCATAAAATGAAAATATGAAAATTTAGTGATAATTGATAAGAAAGTTTTGTTCATGTAACAGATGAATACACAAATTTGATATGATAATTTTAGTCATGTAAAAATTTGTAGATATTTATTTTTTGAATGAGTAATATAACTTTTGTCCCATTTCTATTGAGCTATTGTTATTATTATTCTCTTTACGTATTCTAAATATATAATCCTTAATATATTAAAACCGAATACACGTTTAAGGCTTTAAGCGCCAAAATTATAGTAACAGAATACTCGTTTAGACACTAAAATTATAGTAAAATCCCGCTTAAATATAAAAATTAACTGATGTACGTTATAGGAAATAATTAAAAAATGGATTAATTGGAAACGTGAGTATTGGATTTTTTTTAAAATAAAAATTGTTAAAAATTTAATTATTATTTTTTATGGTAATGGATTAGTTAAATACGTTAATATTATATATATTTTTGTAATGAGAAGTCATTAAAAATTTAATTATTAGTATTTACTACAAATCAATTAAAAATGAATTCTTAGAAACCTAATTGAAGGTGAAATGATTTGTTAATGAAAAGATATCAAAATTAATTATTATATTATTGTATGTGATATAGGCCTTTACAACATGGAGGTTAACTCAATAATATCAAAATTTAGTGATAATTGATAAAAAAGTTTTGTTGTAATAGATGAATACACAAATTTGATATGATAACTTTAGTCATGTAAAAATTTGTAGATATTTATTTTTTTGAATGAGTAATGTAATTTTTGTCCAATTTCTATTAAGCTATTGTTATTATTATTCTTTTTACGTATTCTAAATATATAATCCTTAATATATTAAAACCGAATACACGTTTAAAGCTTTAAGCGCTAAAATTATAGTATTAGAATACACGTATAAACACTAAAACTATAGTAAAATCCCGCTTAAACATGTGAATCGTGTAACGCCCGTTTTTAATTAATACTATATTATATTAATATTTTCGAATTACCGATCGATATTTGTCTTGCGACGAGAATATTCATACTAATTAATATATCTATTAATTTATCTGGCGACGTTGTGTTCGTCCGGTGTTATTCCGTTCGGTTCGGTAAAATATTATTCGGATCCGATATTTAATTCCCCGAAATTATTTTAATTGATTGAATTAATTATATTAATAAATTAGGAGTGTGAGAATTAATTGGGAAGGATTGGGTTTACACCTTAGTTTATTAGTATGGTCATCATAAAACCACTTTCCTCATTTTCTTTCCATCCAAACACTTCTCCTTGTTTTCCTTCCATTGCCAAACACAAAAGCAAACATAGAAAGGGAGCTAGTAGAAACACCATTATAAAACTCATTCCTTTGTTTTTCTTTCCTTTTTCCAACAACAACCTAGCATAGAAACATGGAGGAAACATAAGGGTTTTGTGAGGAGATGAACAAGAGGAGAAGAAGAGGAAGATCATGAGCATGAGCTTGAGGTTTTGTTGGAGCATCTTGAATCATCAAAACTTCCATGGTAAGGGGTTTGATTCTCCATCTCATATTGATTAGGTTTTGATGTTTATATTTTGAATTTGGGGAAAAAGTTAAGAGTTGATTTATAGGGTTTGTTGGTTAATTGTTGAAATATCTAGAGGAGTTGGAATTGGTGTAGAGATTATGAGTGTTACTATTAGTAGGGTAGTAGTAATGAAAATAGGAATGGAAATGGAAAAGAAAACATAACAGTATAATGGAAAAACAAAAGAAAACCAGAAAATGTAAAACAGTAAAAACGCAGGGAAAAGAAAAGAAAATGAAAGGAAGGAATTAAGTGGGGGAGGCGCCCACCTACAAGTGTGGGGCGGCCACCCCCTTAACTGAGTCCCCCGCCTCCATTGGCAAGAGTGGTCAGGGACGTGCATCCCCTTGTCCTACAATGGACTTGTGGAATTTTTGTTTTCTGTAGTTTTCATTTTTCTGTATGCAAGTAGTTTTGCTGTTCTTTGCAGAAAATGAGTTTCTGCATAATTTTCTGCTGATAGCTTCTGTTTGTTTCAAATATCCCAATTCCACCTAGTAGCATTTGGTAACCATAAAATATAATTAGGGGATAAGATAGCCGATTAAATTTAAAACCCGATTATGTTTCAATTTTCTGATTTCGGTAAATTCGATGACGGAGCAAGTTACTCCGAATTCAATGAAAATTGACATGCTAGCTAAGTTCGACGTGTAAAATGTAGTGGTAAGGTTAGTTTTTAGAAATTACGAGTTTTTACGAGACGACCCGAAATAAGCCAATTTACGGTAAAATTGAATCGGATTGTGTTTTAGTAGATTTAAGGCACGCACGGACAATCTGTTTTCGACGTTGACGTTTAGGATTAATACCGGTTATTAGGAATGGTTTTCGCGACGATTATTGACGTTTTGACTATTTTTCCATTTTTGGAGTTTGGCGAATTAATTGATAATGATGCGGTGTGAATAAACATAATGTTTGCGACGGTGTATTTATTAATGAATACTTGATGATATGCGTTGTAATGATATATGTCTTTTGTACATGATGATGTGATGATTAAATTGATGTTGTTAATAAATGCTTCCGATTTGTGAATGCATGACTTTTGATGAATTTATTAGTGATTTTTGCATAATGCAATTATGATGCGATGATATATTTATCTTGTTTTTGGATAAATTATGGTGATGTGGGCTTTATGCCAATTTGGATGAGCGATGATGATGTTTTTGTGTTGTGTTGTTTTATTGTCGAGTCACATACATTTCATAAGCGAAGATGGATTTTATGCCAGGCGATGATGGCTTTTATGCCGAGCGAAGATGGGCTTTATGCCAAGTGTCCCTAATTACGGACAAAGCGATGGGTACCACATGCATAACATCGTCGTATCTCATGGAGTCCATTATGTTTATTTTAGAGTCTTTTGGTATTGAGTTTTAATTGATGGTTAATGATGAGTTTGTGATGATGTTTGTGATGACGGGCTTTTATGCCAAAAGCGATGTTGGGCTTTATGCCAAAAGTGAAGATGAGCTTTAGCCAATTTGTGATGATTTGTTTATGTTGCTTATATTGTTAGCATTATTTAATGTTGTTGGTTGATGTTGTTGTTTAAGGCTGCCATGTTAATTAGTGACATATTAACTTGTGATGATTCTTGTGGTGATGGAAGTTTATGTGTTGTTGTGAAGAGGTTATGGCGATACAGTGTAGTTTATACACATTAGAATGACGATAAGAGTAAGTGAGTTTTGTATAGGCGTTGAGTGCACTTACTAATCTTTTCCCTTTATAATTCCGAATATATATATATATATATATATATATATATATATATTTATCATGCCTTTAATTATATGTTTTGGATTATCTCACCCTTTACTTGTTTCGCCGTTACCTTTATATTGGTAACGTGCAGGTTATGAAGACGGAGTTATAACTGCTGTTAGTCGAGTCGGTGTCGCTCTGATACGTAGCACTCGGGGGAAATATTTGTGTTGTCATTGTTGTTGTTCTTTTGTTGTTTTCCTTTTGTAAAGAGGAACCATACTTTATAAAAACATGAATGGTTAAGGAAGTTTATTAAAGAAGATGTTTTGATGTTTTTGAATCAATTTATGCCTTCCTGCGATGCTATGTATCCGAGACTTATACTTTAAATCAAACTGTTTAAAGTGAATTGGTTTTGTTGGTGTGATGCCTCAGTATTTAATTTATGAAAATTTTAATTACTCTGATTTTTGTATATTAAACTTTGGGTAAATTGGGGTGTTATAAATCGCACCAATAAAAATTTTAATTTTTTTTAATGTATCAACAATATTGCATTGGAAGTACTTAATAAAATTTCTTCGACTCTATGTCGACTTCTTTATTTGAACGCTTTATTTTATCAATACCCTCACTATTTTTTTTATAACAATAAAATGAAATCAATTATGGTATTAGATTTTTTTTTGTAATAAAAAGTTCTTAAAAATCTAATTATTATTATTTATTATAAATTATAAATTAATTACATTTTTACAAACGTGAATGTATGTTAAATCTTTTTTGGTAACGAGAATTAACTGATGAGTATTTAATTATTTCATTATCATCGTAATTTGAATGTAATTCAGGGGCGGAGTCAGGATTAAAATTTAGGGTATTTCTATAATAAAAGTAAAATATATAAAAAAATGTACGAAAAAAATAACAAAAATATGATAATATTACTTAATTAAAATATATTAGTATTTCAATTACCACTCAAAAATAAAAACATTCTAGTCTAATCAGAATGCATTCTTCTCTCGCTCTTTCCTTCGAAACGCTTGATGATATCCATATTATCGATGATATTAAACACATTTTTCTCCACAAATGTCACTAAACAATCATTTATCCATGGATTAGTCATTCTACTTCTCATAATTAAAGTCAAATGATTAACAATAATTAAGAGTTCACGATTCATTGAAAATAATATAAATATTAATTATATTATTGGTACATACAAATTAAGTTTTATACAAAAATAAAATTTATGTACAAAAGGTAAAAGTGTTAGAAAAAAAGTTAATTCTAAAGGTGTGCTTATATTTGTGCTGATTAAAAATAAATTATTAAAAGTATAAGAAAATGCAAAATCTACTTCAATCAGGTTTTGACCCTAAGACCTCTTATATAAAAGATTAAAGCTTTAACTATTTTGCCAAATTTCTATACATTTAGGATATTATAGGAATACACTATACCCTCTGAATCCGCCCCTGACTTAATTTGAAAAGCTTCGTGATGAAAAATCTAATTATTATTATAAATCAATAAAAAATGTAATTAATATTACTATTTATTATAAATAAGTTAAAATAAATGTTTTGTTTATAGGAAATAATTAAAAAATGGATTAATTGGAAACGTGAGTATTGGATTTTTTTTAAAGAAAAGTTGTTAAAAATTTAATTATTATTTTTTATCGTAATGGATTAATTAAATACGTTAATATTATATATATATATTTTTGTAATTAGAAGTCATTAAAATTTAATCATTAGTATTTACTACAAATCAATTAAAATGAATTCTTAGAAACATAATTGAAGGTGAAATTATTCATAACGAAAAGATATCAAAATTAATTATTATATTATTGTATGTTATATAGGTCTTTTACAACATGGAGGTTAGCTAAATAATATCACTCACAAGGTTGCATAAAATGGAAATATAAAAATTTAGTGATAATTGATAAGAAAGTTTTGTTCATGTAATAGATGAATACACAAATTTGTATACTATAACTTTAGTCATGTAAAAATGTGTAGATATTTTTTTTGAATGAGTAATGTAATTTTTGTCCCATTTCTATTAAGCTATGGTTATTATTATTCTCTTTGCGTATTCTAAATATATAATCCTTAATATATTAAATCCGAATACACGTTTAAAGTTTTAAGCGCCAAAATTATAGTAAAAGAATACACATTTAAACACTAAAATTATAGTAAAATCCCGCTTAAATATGTGAATCACACCGATAAAAGTATTAATTTTTTTTAATGTATCAACAATATTGCATTGGAAGTACTTAATAAAATTTCTTCGACTCTATGTCAATTTCTTTATTTGAACGCTTTATTTTATCAATATCCTCACTACTTTTTTTATAACAATAAAATCAAATCAATTATGGTATTTGATTTTTTTTGTAATAAAAAGTTTTTAAAAATTTAATTATTATTATTTGTTATAAATTATAAATTAATTAAAACTAAATTTTTACAAACGTGAATGTATGTTAAATGTTTTTTGGTAACGAGAATTTACTTATGAGTATTTAATTATTTTTATATTTTTTTTATTAAAATATATATTTAAAAATAATATTAATAAAAGAATATTGAATTTTAATATTAAAGAATATTAAAAATATATTAATTTGTAATTAACATTGATTGTCCCAATTTTTTTATTCTATGGTTAATCTTTCTCATTATCATCGTAATTTGAATGTAATTCGTATGAGTCGGATTAAAATTTAGGTATTCCTATAAAAATTAAAATATATAAAAAATGTACGAAAAAATTAATAACAAAAAATATGATAATATTACTTAATTTAATTAAAATGTATTAGTATTTCAATTACCACTCAAAAATAAAAATATTCTAGTCTAATCATAAATGCATTCTTCTCTCGCTCTTCCTCTGAAACGCTTGATGATATTCATATTATCGATGATATTAAATACATTTTTCTTCAGAAATGTAACTAAACAATCATTTATTCATGGATTAGTCATTCTACTTCTCAACTCATTCTCAATATATTTGACAAAACTAGTTTGACAAATATGAGTGATTACAATTAAAGTCAAATGATTAACAATAATTAAGAGCTCACGATTCATTGACAATAATATAAATATTAATTTTATTATTGGTACATACAAATTAAGTTTTATACAAAATAAAGTTTATGTACAAAAGGTAAAAGTGTTAGAAAAAAGTTAATTCGGTGTGCTTTCATTTGTGCTGATTAAAAATAAATTATAAAAATGCAAAATCTACTTCCAAAAGGTTTTGACCCTAAGACCTCTTATATAAAAGACTAAAGCTTTAACTATTCGACCAAATTTCTATACATTTAGGATATTACAGAAATACACTATACCTCTGAATCCGGCCCTAACGTAATTTAACAGCTTCGTGATTAAAAATCTATTTATTATTATAAATCAATAAAAAATCTAATTATTATTACTATATATTATAAAATCAATGAAAATAAATTTTTTAGTTATAGGAAATAATTATAAAATGGATTAATTGAAACGTGAGTATTGGAATTTTGTAAAGAAATGTTGTTAAAAATTTAATTATTATTTTTTATCGTAATGGATTATTTAAATATGTTAATATTATATATATATTTTTTAATTAGAAGTCATTAAAAATTTAATTATTAGTATTTACAATAAATTAATTAAAAATGAATTCTGAGAAACATAATTGAAGGTGAAATGATTTGTTAACGAAAAGATATCAAAATTAATTATTATATTATTGTATGTTATATAGGCCTTTTACAACATGGATGTTAGCTCAATAATATCACTCACATGGGTTGCATGAAAATGGAAATATGAAAATTTAGTGATAATTGATAAGAAAGTTTTGTTCATGTAATTGATGAATACACAAATTTGATATGATAATTTTAGTCATGTAAAAATTTGTAGATATTTATTTTTTTGAATGAGTAATGTAATTTTTGTCCCATTTCTATTAAGCTATTGTTATTATTATTCTCTTTGCGTATTCTAAATATATAATCCTTAATATATTAAAACCGAATACTGTGACACCACAAATAATTCAATTATTAAATAATTAGAATTTTAATTATTAATTTAATTAGAAGTTTAATTATTGGATTTAATTAATTAATTAAATAAATGGAAGTGTTGGGGGCGTGAAGTTGAATTAGAGGGTGTGTGGAGTAAAACACTCTAATTACTCTAATTATTTTATTTTTATTAATTGGAATAATATATGGAATAAATAAAGAAAAAAGGAAAAAGAGAAGAGAATTGGAGGTTTTTCATTCTACGTACATTGGAGAAGAGAAGAGGAGAAAAAGCCAAATCGTCAGAATTCAAAGAATCATCGCAAGGTAAGGGGTAATTTTGTCTGGTTAATATGCCTTATAGGTTTTGATAATCAATAGGATGAAATGATACGTTAGGTGTAATACGGTGGAAGAACTGACTTTGGATTGTTTTGCGTTTGATCGCAAATATTGCGGATAGCAAGAGTCGCTACCGACTTTTCTTTTATCCAATTAAGGGAAGGTGAAAAGAACGGAAAAAACCTTCGTTAGATTCTGAGTAAGGGAGAAGGTTATGAAAAGGGAAGGTATTAGCACCCTTTCCATCCGTAGTTATCTACGGGCTCTTAGTTGCTTTTAGCTCATCTTTAAAATTTGCTTTCTGTGTGTGTGTCTGAAAATGTTTTTGAAAAGGCATTTCGCTTTGACTTCGTAATGATTCATGCTGGAATGTATACAAAGTGTTCGGAAATGTTTCGTTTTGAAAAAGTGTTTTAACTTTGTAAAAGTGTGAGGTGTGAAAAGATGTTTTGATAGAGCAAGCTACTAAAAGTCTTATTACCTACTCAGAACGGTCGTTTCCGTGTTATTTTAATTTCCTTTAGAATAGCGCTATCCATACCATTAGTTGGTAGGTAACCCTATCCGTTGGATGTAAAGGGACATTCGAAGGGACATCGGATGGTCATAGAAGGCAACTTGTAGGAGTATCCTAGCACATTCGAAGGGACGATCATCACTTTTCGTAGGCAACAATTGAGGGACGAGATCATGTATTCATAGGCAACATCGAGGGACTATGATCTTTGTATCGATGAACAGTGCTAGGATACCTCTACGTTCGAGGGACTTGACCATTTATTTGAAAGGCAACGAGAGAGAATACTCTAGGGGGTGCACGTGTGAAGAGAGTGTGTCAAGTTCAAATATTTTATCTTGAGATTTAGAAGTAATCTACGTTTGTTTTTATCTTGCCATACACGCCTAGTTACTAGCAGTTTATATGGGTGCGGAAAGTAAATTGCGGAAAGTAAAGTGCGGGAAGTAAATCCTACGCTATTACATGGCTTTGGGGCAGTTACATAATATAGGAGTGCGGAAAGTAAATCCTAATTAAGCTATTACATCCCATGAGCAGTTACATAATATGGAAAAAGAAATGCGAGAAAATTAACCTAACTATTACAACCTGGAAGTAGATACATAATAATCGGAAAAAGAATCGAATTGCAAATAAAAGAAAATTTGTTAGTGAAAAAGATTTTTGAGTTATGAAAAAGTTTTTTTAGGGTTAGTAAACCTAATTAGATGGGAAAATAATTTTTGGATAATTTTTGGGAAATTTTTGGATTGATTTTAGTAAGGAAAAAATAATTAAAAGTCAATTTTCTGATTAATTAACAATTAATTAAAATATGCATGTAAAATATAATTTTTTCATGTCAAAAATTAAATAAGTATTTTTCTGACCTAAATACAAAAAGAAAATATTTTTTTGTGATTTTTTAATGCATTAGAAAATTGTTTGAAAAGAAATTAAATTAAAAAAAAAAGAAAATATGAAAAGAAAACATGAAAATTGGTTAGTGGAAAAGTGATAAAAAAATATGTGAGGTCGAACCAGGGACCTCTGAATGAACACACGCGCTGCCTTGCCATCTGAGTTGGGGTGCTTAGCTGTTTGAAATATGAAATGAAATAATTATAAGGGAAATTAATCCCTGAATACCAAACAAACACGCGCCAAGCCTTCTTCATCTTCCCCATTTGAATTTTATACAAGCTTTTACCTACGGACACAATCCGTAGCAAAAACCTATAGTGACGGTTTTGTCTGTCACTAAAAGACCTACAAATTTCCAAAATCCAGAAAACGTAATATAAATTCATTAGGGACACATGAATCGATTGCTTTCATCCTCCTGATCATGAATATAACCTTGGTTTTGACCAATTTTTCCTAAATCGATGGATCCCAATTTGAAGCTCAGAAAACCTAACAATGGCATGCCACGATTCCTGCATCTAAGCTTCAATACACTATACCTCTGAATCCGACCCTAACGTAATTCTGCACGTTTTGCTTGCTTGTGAGTGTCTGGAAACGATCAGAGGGCCTCCAGGAATTGAGTGCAAGGCTTGGAATGCTTTGAATTGGACTAAAACTATGGCTGCTAGGTTGCTTGAATGCCCCGGTTTTTGAAGCTTGGAATAGGGTTCTTGAGGCCAGAATTTCGTTCCTTGTGCATGTAGTATCATCATGTATTTATATTATGAGGAATTAGGTCAAGAATTGTAAGAAAAATTCAAGCCAATCAATGAGAAATTATTTGATTTGGAATCAAACCAAATATTTCATTTTTGAGTCAATTTCAATCAAATCTCATTACCAATCATGATTATTTCAAAATAATCAGATTAAATGGCTTGCTTGGACCTCAAGGATGAGAGAAAATCCATCTTGCAATTAATTTTTGGTTTTCTATCTTTTATTTTAATTAAATTGGTTTTAAATGATTAAAAATCCAAAATAAATAAAAAATAAAAGATAAATTCGTGGCCTTGGGCTTGAGGTTCCAATTCACTAAGGAACATGTTTGAATCAAGAAAAGTTAGGCCCATTTGAATTTTTTTTTGGTTTTCTCAAGTATTTCTCTTTGTGCACCTCCTCAAAAATGCTCAACTTGGACAAGGTGTATCTTGCTCAATTAACATTTTTGGGTGTTCTTGGACTTTTTTAAAAGCTCAAGATGTCTTCTAAACAACACTTTTGGTTTCATCTTCATTGAAGTTTTCATGCTCATGAACACTTCTTTACAAAAAGTTGACTTTTTGTTGACTTTTAAAAAGACCTGTAATGTTTTGATCCATAACTTCCAAATGAAGCATTTTCTGCCCAAGCTTGTGAGACATGAAGTTGTAGAGAATTGAATTCTCTTAAAAATGAGCTGTGGTGGAAAAATTTCTGATAAAGTATGTGAAAGTTATGCCTGGTCAAAGTTCTGTTGACTTTTGTCTGAGAAAGCCTAATTTGGAAACTTTGACTTTTGATCAATTCTTGACTTTCCTTGACGAATCATGATCAACCCTTGATCAAATGATGAACATCACTTCAAAATATTGATGTTGACAAAAAATTATGAAGTTTGACTGTATGTTGACCACAATTGACTTTTTGTCCAATACAACTGACTTTCAATCATCTGAGCAATTGTCTGAGAAAACTTGACTTGTAAGGCTTGAAACTTGACATGGAGATTCTTTGAAGCATATGGTGAGGCATGATGACTACTTGAAATATTGGATGTCCATCTTGCCTTGAGAATGACAAAACCCTAGTTTTGGTTAATTGCTTAGGAGAGGGTTTGTCTGGTCAACCCTTGTGAAATCCTTGAGTATGGACATGTGGAATATCTTGAGAAGTGGGAGGGCAAATTTTGGGGTATAACAGTTGCCCCTGTTCAATCTTCTTTTACTGGAAGGCTTAGATTGGCATGCTTTCCTTTCGTGACCTGAAGGAAGAAGATGATTGAATACTCGAGTACACCTGAAAATTTGCACTCGCTGTTTGTTGATGATGTGCTAAAATGGGTTTATAGACGCCATTTGAAGCAGCTGAGTTGGAGATTAAGTTGTACGCTAGACTTGAAAATTTCGTTTGAATAGGAGAAACATCGGAGATGGGCTTAAGATGCCATCAGGAGTGACTGATGCTGGGGAATGAGCCGTACGTTAGACTCTGTAGGGGTTGTTCGAGCAGAAAAGGCGACGGAGATGGGCTTAAGATGCCATCCAGGGCGGCTGATGTTGAGTCGTACGTTATACTTCACGCTCGTCTTTGAATGAGGTTATTGGTATGTATTGATTTTTAACCAAATATGCAGCATTCTGAAGGTGGAGAGATGTCGACAAGTAGTCGGAGATGGGCTTAAAGATGCCATCCGGGGCAACTGGGTCGTATGCCAGACTCTATAGTTGCTGTTGATAATAAGAGAGAGTCAGAATAAACCTTCGTCTTGGCTATTCTCGAGGTGGATAATCGGCAGAATGCGGATAGCTTTCTTGTCTTGCTTCGGGTATTAGTCCAATGTCTGTTGTCGGAAGACAATTGTATGGTCTTTCAGATAGGTTTCCGTCTTGTTTCGGGCATTAATCTTTGACCTGTTGCCTGGAAGCGATTTTCGTGGTTGTTCAGATAGTTCTTCCATCTTACTTTGGGTATTAATCTTTGACCTTTCGTTCGAAAAAATAGCCTTTCACGGTCGTTCAGATAATTCTCCCGTCTTGTTTCGGGTATTAATCTTTGACTTTCCATTTGGAAAATAGCTTTTACCTGTTAGGGAAATAAATCTCGACAGGATATGGTTAGTTCTATGCAGATTGTGATGCATGCAAGCATATGACAATGTTCGTGAATGATATGTGCACATGTTATGATCTTTATGTATGAATGTAGATGTTGTGGTATTTTAAAACATATCCATCTTGAAGAAGATGAGAACGTCCTGCTGGGGATTTTTGATGTTTGCTTGAGAAAAGGGTTATTGCGGACCCTGAGATGTTTTTGATTCCTCCGATGCACTATCTGACCAAGTTTCGAGCCTAGATATTAATGATGTTGGAAAGAATAACAACTGGGAGGTACTCCGCTGGGGATCTTGTGCGCAGATCTTGTTGGGGAGTCTCCGAATACCGCTTGGAGACTGACGTAATGTGGTAATGCTGAAGGAAGCGTAAGGCTGAGGAGGTTCAAAGAATCCTTTGACTGGGGAATAAGAGAGACGTCGGTTCCTCTGATGTGCTGTCTGACCAAGTTTCGAGTCTAGATATTGCTGCTGCCGGGGGATGATAATCGTCGAAAGATATTCATCTGGGGATAAATATCTCTGTGTATACGAGATGAACTATTACTGCTCGGAGACTGATGTAACGAGATGAAGTTGATTAAGATCACTGCTCGGGGACTAATGTGATGAAGCTTGAAGTGTCAGATAAGTTTTGTAGAGGGTAATGACTCTGTGGGGTTCGAGCTCTTGTGAAAGTATCTTGCGGGGACGTATTGGTGACTTTAGTCGTCATCTCAATTCCCAGAGTTTACAGTAATTGCTTTTTGTTCGTTCGCTTTTTTTATGTTTGTGAACAGATGTTTATTGTCAAACGCATATAATCATTCAAAGCAATCATTGGACTTTATGCAAAAAACAATAAAAATTATCACTGTAAAAGAAAGATTTTGCATTAATTTTGAAAGAGTGGCGTATGGCCAAGCAGTTTGTATACAAGAGACGAATAAAATTAAAAGCTATGCGGAAATAATCTCGTTGAGTTTCAACAATGCTAGTGCTTATATATTTCGACTATCTCATCTCCTTGCTGTTAGTAGAAAGTGAGTGAATTGATTTTCGCCATTTGAATGCCAATAGTAGTAGTCTGTAGGTAGGTGATCTGGACGAGACATAATCATACGCTTAAATCCCTAACTTTTTCCTAGACCTCCCTTTCGAGTTTTCAGTCTACCGGGATACCCTTTTTTACCCAAGCCGCCTTTACAGGTTTTCGACTTGCCGGGTGTACATTTTTTTTGGTATATATCCTTAACTTTTGCCCGAACCCTTTTGGTTCACCAGGATGCCCTTATTTTTGCCTAGGCCAATCGACCTAGCGGGTCTCGTTTATGCGTAGTATTTTTTGACTATGTCCGCGTTCACAGGGTATGGGAAGTCTTCTCCATCCATGGTGCTAAGTATCATAGCTCCGCTGGAAAATACTATTTTGACTACAAATGGTCCCTCGTAGGTGGGAGTCCATTTGCCCCTGGGGTCACCTTGTGGACGGATGATGCGCTTAACTACTAGATCACCGACTTGGTAGATTCGGTGTTTGACCTTCTTGTTGAATGCTCTGATCATTTGCTTCTGATAGATCTGTCTATGGCAGATGGACGCGAGTCGTTTCTCGTCGATCAAATTGATCTGATCGAGGCGAGTTTGGATCCATTCGTCTTCGCATAGCTCTGCGTCCTGGAGGACTCTGGTTGAGGGTACCTGAACCTCGATTGGTAGGACTGCTTCCATACCGTATACGAGAGAGAAGGGGGGTTGCCCTTGTAGATGTTCGTACTGTAGTGTGGTAACCATGGAGAGAAAATGACAATATCTCGTGTCAATCCTTGTAAGTCACTGTCATCTTTTGTATGATCTTCTTGATATTCTTGTTGGCGGCTTCCACTGTGCCATTCATTTTAGGCCGATATGGAGAAGAGTTATGATGCTTGATCTTGAATTGCGTCCAGAGCTCGGTGATCATTTTGTTGTTGAGGTTGGTACCGTTATCTGTGATAATCCTTTCGGGAGTGTCGTACCTACAAATAAGATTATGCTTGATGAATCGAGCCACAACATTCTTGGTAACAGATGCGAACGCGGCTTCTTCTACCCATTTGGTGAAATAGTCTATTGCCACAAGGTTGAAATGATGTTCGTTGGAGGCAGTAGGTTTGATTTCTCCGATCATGTCAATGCCCCACATTGTGAAAGGCCAAGGAGCGGTCAGAACATTTAGTGGTACCAGAGGTACGTGCACTTTGTCTGCATATATCTGGCATTTGTGGCAAGAACGAGCATAGCAGTGACAATCAACTTCCATGGTGGACCAATAGTAACCTGTTCTCAGAATCTTCTTAGCCATTATATGTCCACTGGAGTGGGTACCAAATGCGCCTTCATGTAATTCTTCCATGATCCGTTCTGCTGTTTTCTGGTCTACACAGCGGAGTAAGCACAAGTCATGGTTGCGCTTGTATAAGATGTCGTTGATGAGAAAGAATTTGGAAGCGAATCTTCTTAAGAATTTCTTGTCATTGACAGATGACCCTGCGGGGTATTCCTGAGTCTCAAGATACCTCTTCACTTCGTAGAACCAAGGTTTCTCTTTTGTATCAAGTTCACAACAGTATGCTGGTTCGTCAAACTTTTCGATGATGATTTGAGGAGCTTCGTTGTCCCATTTGACCTTGAACATCGAGGACATAGTAGCTAATACGTCTGCGAACTGATTCTCTTCTCGTGGAATATGATCGAAAGTGATTTCTTCGAAGTAAGGGATCAAGCTCAAGACGTGCTCTCGATACAGAATGAGATTCGGATGTTTCGTATCCCATTCGCCTTTAATCTGACTGATCACTAAAGCTGAGTCTCCATACACTTGCAAGAATTTGATCCTTAAGTCAATAGCAGCTTTGATACCCATGATGCACGCTCGATTCGCCATGTTGTTAGTGAAACTGAAACATAATCTGGCAGTGAAAGGCGTGTGTCCACCTATAGGACTTGTAATGATGACGCCAATGCCGTTGCCAAGTGCATTTGAGGCTCCATCAAAGACCATGGTCCATCGGGGTTCCGGTTTAGGTCCTTCGTCTTGTCCTGGTTCTTTGTAATCAGTAACTAACAAAACATCTTCGTCTGGAAACTCGAACTGCATAGACTGATAGTCATCTACGGCTTGATGAGCCAAATGACCGGCTACTACACTTCCTTTGATCGCTTTCTGAGTAGTATACTGGATGTCGTATTCGGTCAAGATCATTTTCCTTCTTGCTATTCTTCCGGAGAGAGCAGGTTTCTCGAATATGTATTTTATCGGATCCATCTTGGAGATCAACAAGGTAGTGTGAGTCAACATATACTGTCTTAGTCGGCGAGCACCCCAAGCCAAAGCGCTGCAAGTTTTCTCGAGCTGTGAGTATCTTGTTTCATAGTCGATAAACTTTTTGCTATGGTAGTATATTGCATACTCTTTTCGACCAGACTCGTTATGTTGCCCCAACACACACCCCATTGAGTTTTCTAATACTGTCAAGTACATGATAGGAGGTCTTTCTTCGGCAGGCGACATCAGGATAGGAGGATTATGCAAATAATCCTTGATTTTGTCAAAAGCAATCTGACAATCGTCGTTCCATTCCACTACTTGATCTTTCTTCAGTAATTTGAAGATTGGCTCACAAGTAGCAGTTAGATGTGCAATGAATCTGGCAATGTAGTTCAATCATTCCAAGAAACCTCTGACTTCTTTCTCGGTGCGGGGTGCTGACATTTCTTGGATAACTTTAACCTTGGCGGGGTCAACTTTAATTCCTTTACCACTGACAATAAACCCCAGGAGTTTACCAGATCAGACTCCAAAGGTGCACTTGTTGGGATTAAGTCTTAATACTTCATCAATCAAACATTTCGCAAATGATCGAGATGTTCTTCTTTCCGGATCGAGCTATCATGTCGTCGACGTAGACCTCTATCTCGTGATGAATCATATCATGAAATAATACCACCATGGCACGTTGATAAGTGGCGCCAGCATTCTTCAGGCCGAACGACATGACATTGTAGCAAATGTGCCCCACCGTAACGAAGTAGTCTTCCATGCCTTCGAGAGCCATTTTGATCGATTGTAACCGGAGAAACCATCCATGAAGGAGAATACCTTATGTTGAGCGATGTTGTCGACTAGAACATCAATATGAGGCAGTGGGATATCGTCTTTCAGACTTGCTCTGTTCAAATCTCTGTAATCCACACACATTCGTACTTTGCCATCCTTCTTAGGTACGGGCACCACGTTTGCAACCCACTGTGGATAAGAGGTAACGGCTAGGAAACCGACATTAAAATACTTCATAACTTCAGCTTTGATTTTCTCAAACATCTCAGAACGCATACGACGGACCTTCTGCTTTACTGGGAGAAAACCTTCTTTTGCCGGTAATCGGTGTACCACAATGTCTATGTCTAGACCTGGCATGTCTTCGTAGGACCAAGCAAGAACCTCGATATAGTCTCGTAGCATCTGGACCAATCTCTCGACATCGTTCTCAAGACCGCTCTATCTTGATTTCTTTTCTATCTTCAAGATTTAGATTCACAACCTCGACTGGCTCTTCGTGTGGCTGTATAACTTGTTCCTCTTGTTGTAGCAATCTTGCAAGTTCTCCTGGCACTTCACAATCTTCCTTACCTTCGTCTTCGGCTTAGTAGATCCGATTATCGAAGTCATATTTAGCAATAGCAAAGTTGTTATCAACGAGATTCAGAGTGAATCTGCAGTGTATCACGTGGGTGTGTGTAAGAACACATAGCTTTTGAAGGGGTAGTAAAAGAAAAGAACGAAAACAACACTTAAATGCAAAAGTCCAATGATTTTATTGAATAAAAATATGCAAATGATAAATAATAACCCTCACAAACGAGCCGTGATGCCTCGGGCAAGGCATTAGGCTTTAAAGTTTATTGTCTTGAACGTAAATAAGGAACGAAAAGCATAATAGAAAACAAAAGCAATTACTCCTGTATAAAGGAGATTGATATGACGTCTTCGGTCTTCCAATTGCTGAGTCCGTTGTCGGGAGTTGGGAAGATCCACTCGCTGATATCGAAGTCGCTGTCGTTGTCCTCTATAGCATGGACTTCATTCTTGCTGATGTGGAAGGGAAGTTTGCCGGCACGTCCGCGGCGTATCATCTTCTGACCTTTGGTGGTGAAGCCTAAACCATTCTTGTCGGATTTGAAAGGAACACGAGGGAGCTGACCCCAAACAGTACGACCTTCTTCTTCAACTGCAGCTTGAGCATCCTTCAATGATGCCATTCTTGGTGGAATTTTAGCAACTTCGCGGGTGACAGAAGAGTCAACAGGCGTGACTCTTAGAATTGTTTCGAAAGCTTGATAGGGAGTTTCGAAGAATTCACCTTCCATTTCGAGGTATCGGAATGACTGTAGATGGCTCAGCATATATTCCTCCTCACCGCATACTGTAACAATCTTCCCCTTCACTGGGTACTTCAGCTTCTGATGCAAGGTAGAGGTAACAACGTCTGCCCCATGTATCAAGGGCATCCAAGTAGGTAAGTAAGTCGGACGGATGTCCATGACAAAGAAAGTGGATTCGAAAGTCTGGGAACCGACTTTAACTGGTATAATGAGCTCTCCAAGTACTATTCGTTTAGAACCATCAAAAGCTCTTACAATTATGTCGCTGGGCTTCAAGACCAATCCTTCAACGTCAAGTCGAAGCACTCTTTGGTAGGATATTTAGAGCGAACCAGATCTACCAAAACATGAGACAATGTAATTCCCTTGCATTCAACGGAGATGTGCAAGGCTTTGTTGTGTTCCTTCCGGCAGAAGTCAAATCAACATCAGAGTAGCCTAGACCGTTTCTGGAAGCCAAGCTAGCAATTCAAACTTCAAATTGATCAGTAGTAGTGTCTTGCGGTATGTGAGCATTCTTCAGAAACTTCACTAAGGCTTTAACATAGAGTACAATAGCATAGTAAGCATGAAGATCTTGGACGAGTTTGTCCCAACTGCTCCACAACATTATAGTCACTCTTCTTGATAATCTTTAATTTCCTCCATTTCTCGCTGAGGTATCTTCAAAGAACTTCCATTGGTATCTTCGAGTAGGATGAGTTCCTGGTTCTTTCCCTCTAGCTTCAGGAATTGGTTTGACAACTGGAATGCGAGCTGGAGTCGTAGTGTCTTTTAGAGGAGAGATCTCTGGAGAGAATACTCTTCCGGTTCGAGTTACTTTGCTTGATCCGGTGATGTTGTCAATGTCAGGATCAGAAGCTTCAGCTATAATGTCTTTGATGGTTAGCGGGTCTTGCTTGACGACATGATAGTAAACTTCAGCTCCATAGTACCACGGTATAGCTTTGTCAGAGGAGTATGGAACTAGTCTGAGAGAAGTAATGATGAGAGGTGCCACTCTAGGTGTAGGATTGGAAGAGGTGATCCTTATTGAGTTTACATCAGCATAGTCTTCTGGGAAATCGTCTCCCCATCCGGTTGCCTTGACATCTTCGATAGGAATCTTTGTAGCTTTCAGGAACAGTATACTTTACCATGAAATCAAACTTTCCACTTGGCTTCCCCAAGGTATCCCAGACTTCTGGTACGGCTTCGCTCACATCTCCGATCTTCAGATTCTCCACAGGTGAAGGTTTCGAAAATAGCACTTCTCGGTTATCCATCATGCATTAAATATGCCTTCTCAACCAAGCACATCCGTCGGTGTGATGGGCACCAATGACAATTCTCGGGCATCCTGAAAGACACCGCTTGTAGCAGATTCTTGTTAACAGTCATCAGAGGAATAGTCAAGTTGTTCACATCATAAACATAAGAGTTCTTGTAAATAGCATTGGAACTTTTCCGTGGTTAGCATTGGTGCGTTGATCACATTCGAGTTTCAGCAGAGGATCAAACTCAATTTTCCGGCTTCAATCATGTCTTGAGTCTTGTTCTTGAGCCCAACAGGTTGTCGTACGGGCTGTTGGAGTGGTATGCACACTTGGCATTAGGATTGTATTTTGGAGAAAGTGTTGATGTGTTGAGGAGGATCCCTTAAGGTAATCAACTATGCTTTCAACATGTGTTGCAATGCTTGCGACAATGGCATGTTGATCTTAAACTGCTTCGTGGCGCGTTCGTTACGCGTTGTCTCGCTGAGGTTGCTGGTGTAGGATCGAGATCACAACTTCCACGATTGAGTACGATCAATTTTGGCTCGGCTTTTCGACCATACACAACATTGGCTTCTTTCTTACCAAAAGATCTCTTCGCAAAGATTCGAGGATGACTCTACTTGAATCTTTCCACTCTTGATTCCATGCGTTCTTCCGTCAATATTAGCTCTTGAATCGGCAAGAGTTTCTAATCGATGATTGAAGAATGGGCCTGTCTGTTCCATGAACATATCAACCAACTCCTATTGGACAAGGGTGGTTGAACTCCCTAGACCTCCACCGAGGATATTCTTTGAACTTCTCGTCACGACCCATAGTCATGCTTTGTAGTTGCATGCGAGTGGGTGCTAGTTCAGCATTGTACTGGTACTACTTGTAGAAAGCATCTTTTAAATCATTCCAGGTATGGATGTGGGTACTCTCTAGCTGATAATACCACTCCAACTGAGCTCCGGATAAACTCTCTGGGAAGTAATGGATCCCACCCTCGCCATCATGAGGATGGATCTTCTGAATATAGGACTTCAAATGCAGCTTCGGACAAGAGATGCCATCATACTTGGCAAAAGTAGGAACCTTGAACTTGCGGGGAATTACCACGCCAGGAACTAGACTTAGATCATCAAAATTCAGTTCGGACATCTTCAGATTTTCCACAGCATTCAGACGATCTTCGAGTTGTTTGTATTTGTCATCCTCAAGAGAGTATTGCTCGTTCTCGTAGTCTTCTTCTTTGTTTTCAGACCCACGCTGGCTTCCTTCGTTGTTCTCGACACTTCCATCAGTTTCACCGCTCTTGTCTGAGAGTTCTATCTGGCTGACCACCCTAGGTCCGCCCTTATGACGTCTTCCCATGTTGAGGACACCGATGACCTTCTTCCTTCTGGTGATGAGCTTCTTCAAGTATTTCTGACCTTGGACCAAGCTAGTGAACATTTCCTGGAACTGAGCATTCTGAGCCTGGAGATCTTTGACAGTCTGCTCAAGAGCCATTTCTACTAAAATAAATAGCGAGAGAATAAGAAAACCGGTTTTCAATGTACCTGTTATGAAATGTTATGCCATGATATGTGATGTTTATGCAATGCAATGTTTTCAAGGACCTTAGGAATTTAAATTTGTTAAACAAGTACGAACAAACGTTTATTAGTTTTTCTTTTTCTTTTCTCTTTTTTTTAGTACAAAAGATAGTTTGGAAAAACAAAAGAACAAATTCCTAGAGTTTTAAGTCTCCCATGGGCGCTTCCTCTTGGTGTTGAAGTAGGCGTTGATGTTTCGATCCTCGTGAAGTAGCTTGGTCAACTCTAGTACCTTTTTCTCGCTTGCTTAGCATTGAGCTTCGAATGTGTCCCTTTCTTCTTTAAGTTGAATCCAGGATCTCTTCAAGTCTTCAAAATCAGTAGGCATGTCGGGATGGAGAATGGTATAGGGTTCGTCACCTATAGCAACAGGTTCCGTAATCACTGGTAACACGGGTGTAAATGGCATCATGAGATTTTGAGCTCGAGCTCGCACCCATTTGAGGTAAGGCTCCCAAGGAATGGAATTTTTATGTCCCAAAGTCTTGGTATCAGTCTTCTTTACCATGCCCCAAGCGTGCACAAATCTTCGACGGTAGTTCTGGAGATCGTGGTTGTAGTCGAACACAATGTCTTCGAGAAGTATATCACGAGGACCATCTCTTCGAGCATAATCAAACTGACGTAGAGCTAGAGAAGTGTTGTAAGTGATACCTCCCCTTATGCCAAGGAGTGGTACGTTAGGGAATTCTCCACAACGTGCAATGAATGTGAAGTCCTTTTGAGAAAAGAGGCACCAACGGATATCTGAATGAGAGAGTGACATTAGCCTTTGAGACCACTTCAATCTTTGCTCGTTCTTCATTCCTGATTGAGGAAGGTGCGAAATAAACCACCTGGAAAGTAACGGTGTGCAACACATGAGAGTTCCTTGTCGCTTGGCGGTACGAGTGTGGAGAGAATGTAGAATGTCTCCAAGTAAAGTAGGCACATGATTGTGAGTAAGGAATATCTTGATGGCGTTCACGTCTATGACCGATCCGATTAAGAAATAGCACCAACCCATAGACTAGCAGGGCTACAACATCTTCGAATGCATGGAAACTTATAGCTTTGAGGAATTCTCGAGCTTTCTTTATCAGGAACTTAGCAAGCAAACCCTTAACTCCGCTTCTGGTTTCCCAATTGGCTTCAATGTCTGAATATTTTAGATGTAATGTTGATGCGATGTCTTCGTACTTCAGAGCCTTTTTTGAACCGGTGAATGGCATTTGATCAAGGATAGGTATCCCAAGTAGCTTAGAGAACTCTTCCAAAGTAGGAACCAACTGATAATCTGGGAATGTAAAGCAATGGTGTTCCGGATCGAAGAATTGGAATAAGACGTGCATCATATCTTCTTCAAAACCGGAGATAACCAAGTCAAGTAGATAACCGTGTCTTTTGATGAACTGAGCATGATCGGGAATTTCTGAAACCAATTCTTTGAGTTGAGAAGGTATACCCATGAAGTTGATTCGGATAGTCTTTCTAGAAGCCATGCTCCCTATAAAACAAAGAAAAGATAAATTTCTAGGTCCTTGAAATAGTTAGAAATGATATGATGATGCGATGTTATGATGTCATGATGTCATGTTTAAACAGATAGCAAGCACAAGCAAGTCACACAATAACCCTAGGTTTATGGCTTGCATGAGGTATAGGTGTCTACCCTACCAAAGTTTGAGTGGGTTCATCCTGTCCTATAATAGTAACCAGGTTCTAGGAATCTCATATCATTGATCTTTCTCGTAGGCTTTATTTTAATACGACTACCACGTGGGAGACCAAAACATCCCGAAAGTCGGATCTTAATGAGCGTAGCATCGAGTATCAACGAACCTCGGAATACACCAAAGCCGGCCACCTCACTACCTTCTAATGGCCAAGATGGATAAATTAGGGTTCTAGAAGTTGAGTTAGTGCTGATGACACCACGCAGACGCCAAATACTTTCCTCAACTAGACATGAGGAGCATCGGGACATCCAAAGTGTCGCACTAACATAGCCATCAAGTTGACCGTTTCGGTATACGCCTAACGGCCGCGACGATTTATTGCTACTTACCTAAGGAAACCTGGATCCGGGTGTAGGATCCCCCACAAGTATAATAGCCAAGCAACCCTTAAGATAAAACATACAAGTCAAACAGAAAGCAGTAAAAATGATCTAAAATCCCTAAGGCATTCTCTCATTTATTTTCCCCAGCAGAGTCGCCAGTTCTGTAATACGGTGGGAGAACTGACTTTGGATTGTTTTGCATTTGATCACAAATGTTTCGAATAGCAAGAGCCGCCACCGACTTTTCTTTTATCCAATTAAGGGAAGGTGAAAAGAACATAAAAAGACCTTTGTTAGATTCTGAGTAAAGGAGAAGGTTATGAACAGGGAAGGTATTAACACCCTTTCCTTCCGTAGTTATCTACGGACTCTTAGTTGCTTTTAGCTCATCTTTAACATTTTCTTTCTGTGTGTGTCTGAAAATGTCTTTGAAAAGGCATTTCGCTTTGACTTCGTAATGATTCACGCTGGAATGTATACGAAGTGTTCGAAAATGTTTCGTTTTGAAAAAGTGTTTTAACTTTGTTAAAAATAATATTAATATAAATTTTAATAAAAGAATATTGAATTTTAATAATAAAGAATATTAAAAATATATTAATTTGTAATTAACATTGACTATCCCAATTTTTTATTCTAAGGTTAATCTTCCTCATTATCATCGTAATTTGAACGTAATTCAGAGCGAGCCGTGGATTAAAATTTAAGGTATTCCTATAATTAAAGTAAAATATTTAAAAAAATGTACAAAAAAATTAATAACAAAAAATATGATAATATTACTTAATTAAAATGTATTAGTATTTCAATTACCACTCAAAAATAAAAACATTCTAGTCTAATCGTAAATGCATTCTTCTCTCGCTCTTCCTTCGAAACGCTTGATGATATCCATATGATCGATGATATTAAACACATTTTTCTCCAGAAATGTAACTAAACAATCATTTATCCATGGATTAGTCATTCTACTTCTCAACTCATTCTCAATATATTTTATCCCCGAGAATATTGCTCAACACTTACGGTGACCACTGACAAAGACAAAACTAGTTTTACAAATATGAGTGATTATAATTAAAGTCAAATGATTAACAATAATTAAGAGTTCACGATTCATTGACAATAATATAAATATTAATTATATTATTGGTACATACAAATTAAGTTTTATACAAAATATCATTTGTGCTGATTAAAAATAAATTATTTCATTTATTTATAGTTAAAGTTTTGGTCAGAAATGAGATTAAAAGATAAGAAAGTGATAATTAATTAAAGTTTTTCCATTGGGATATAAGAGAAAAATGTCAATAATGAAATAGACTAGCGCTTAGTAGGACAAGAATAATAAATATTCAATACAACAAAAGTATAAAAAAATGCAAAATCTAGTAGGACAAGAATAATAAATATTCAATACAAAAAAGTATAAAAAAATGCAAAATCTACTTCCAACTGGTTTTGACCCTAAGACGTCTTATATAAAAGACTAAAGCTTTTACTATTTGACCAAATTTCTATACATTTAGGATATTACAGGAATACACTACACGCCTGAATCCGCCCCTGACGTAATTTGAACAGTTTCGTGATTAAAAATCTATTTATTATTGTAAATCAATAAAAAATCAAATTAATATTGCTATATATTATAAATCATTTAAAATAAATTTTTTACTTATAGGAAATAATTAAAAGATAGATTAATTGGAAACGTGAGTATTGGAATTTTTTTAAAGAAATGTTGTTAAAAATTTAATTATTATTTTTATCGTAATGGATTAATTAAATACGTTAATATTATATTTTTTTGTAATTAAAAGTCATTAAAAATTTAATTATTAGTATTTACTATAAATCAATTAAAAATGAATTCTCGAAACATAATTGAAGGTGAAATGATTTGTTAACGAAAATATATCAAAATTAATTATTATATTATTGTATGTTATATAGGCCTTTTACAACATAGAGTTTAGCTCAATAATATTACTCACATTGGTTGCATAAAAATGGAAATATGAAAATTTAGTGATAATTGATAAGAAAGTTTTGTTCATGTAATAGATGAATACAAAAATTTGATACGATAACTTTAGGGATGTAAAAATTTGTAGATATTTATTTTTTGAACGAGTAATGTAACTTTTGTCCCATTTCTATTAAGCTATTGTTATTATTATTCTCTTTACGTATTATAAATATATAATCCTTAATATATTAAAACCTAATACACGTTTAAGGCTTTAAGCGCCAAAATTATAGTAACAGAATATTCGTTACACTAAAATTATAGTAAAATCCCGCTTAAATATGTGAATCGCACCAATAAAAGTATTACATTTTTTTTAATGTATCAACAATATTGCATTGAAAGTACTTAATAAAATTTGTTCGACTCTATGTCAATTTCTTTATTTGAACGCTTTATTTTATCAATATCCTCACTACTTTTTTATAACAGTAAAATCAAATCAATTATGGTATTAAATTTTTTTTTTGGTATTAAAAAGTTCTTAAAAATCTAATTATTATTATTTATTATAAATTATAAATTAACTAAAACTAAATTTTTACAAACGTGAATGTATGTTAAATCTTTTTTGGTAACGAGAATTAACTAATGAGTATTTAATTATTTCGATATTTTTTTATTAAAATATATATTTAAAAATGATATTTATATAAATTTTAATAAAAGAATATTGAATTTTAATAATAAAGAATATTAAAAATATATTAATTTGTAATTAACATTGACTATAATAAAAGTAATTCAGAGGCGGGGCTAGGATTAAAATTTAGGGTATTCCTATAATAAAAGTAAAATATATAAAAAAATATACGAAAAATTTAATAACAAAAAATATGATAATATTACTTAATTAAAATTTATTAATATTTCAATTACCACTAAAAATAAAACATTCTAGTCTAATAAATGCATTCTATTCATATTATCGATGATATTAAACACATTTCTCTCCACAAATGTCACTAAACAATCATTTATCCATGGATTAGTCATTCTACTTCTCAACTCATTCTCAATATAGTTTATCCCCGAGAATATTGCTCAAAACTTACGGTGACCACAGCACAAAGACAAAACTAGTTTGACAAATATGAGTGATTATAATTAAAGTCAAATGATTAATAATAATTAAGAGTTCACGATTCATTGACAATAATATAAATATTATTTATATTATTGGTACATACAAATTAAGTTTTATACAAAAATAAAGTTTATGTACAAAAGGTAAAAGTGTTAGAAAAAAAGTTAATTCTAAAGGTGTGCTTTCATTTGTGCCGATTAAAAATAAATTATTTCAGTTTATTTATAGTTAAAGTTTTGGTCGGAAAATGAGATTAAAAGATAAGAAAGTGATAATTAATTGATGTTTTTTCATTGGGATATAATAGAAAAATGTCAATAATGAAATAGACTAGCGCTTAGTAGGACAAGAATAATATATATTCAATACAAGAAAAGTATAAAAACTCCGATTTTGACCCTAAGACCTTTATATAAAAGACTAAAGCTATTACTCTTTGACCAAATTTCTATACATTTAGGATATTATAGGAATACACTATACCCTCTGAATCCGCCCCTGACTTAATTTGAAAAGCTTCGTCATTAAAAATCTAATTATTATTATAAATCAATTAAAAATCTAATTATTATTATAAATCAATAAAAAATCTAATTAATATTACTATTTATTATAAATCAATTAAAATAAATTTTTTTGTTATAGGAAATAATTAAAAAATGGATTAGTTGGAAACGTGAGTATTGAATTTTGTTTAAAGAAAAGTTGTTAAAAATTTAATTATTATTTTTTATCGTAATGGATTAATTAAATACGTTAATATTATATATTTTTTATAATTATAAGTCATTAAAAATTTAATTATTAGTATTTACTACAAATCAATTAAAAATGAATTCTTAAAAACATATTTGAAGGTGAAATGATTCATTAACGAAAAGATATCAAAATTAATTATTATATTATTGTATGTAATAAAATCACTCATATGGGTTGCATGAAAATGGAAATATGAAAATTTAGTGTGTAACATCCCAATATTTATATAACTATGTATAAGAAGTTGTATAATTATGTTTGGAAAAATTATTAAGAAGTGAAAGAAGAACTAAGCTAGTTAGTATTGAACCGAATGACAAACTTGTAATATTGACATGGTTAAAAGGCAAGATGGTCATTAAACACCTATTGCATGTGTTAATAAGACATTGTTTGGGTAGAGAGTTATACCAATCATGATTTATGATTAGAAACAAAGAGAAAGAAGAAGGAACTCATGTCAAACTTCCATTTTCGCAACTTTGGAGCAACCTCTACAAATCGGTGATATATCTCTACTTGTAACTCCATTTAAGATGATTCGCACTTTTGAAAAGCTTACGAAATTATCTTCGATTTTCATATATGGTTTGTGTTCGCATGTTCTTGATGAGTGAGATAAACACGTTTGAAGTCAAGGGTTTGATGCTGATTTTGGTGAAAATCTGGTACGGATTTCTTTATCACCCACTAATCAGCTGTAAGTTTTACTCGTAATCCGATTTAAGAAATTTTGAAGTTGGAATATACAAAATTCCTTCTGTTTGATATATTGATTCTGATTATAGCTTATGTATTAAAGGAGGAAAACCTGTTTGAAGCTTGAAGATTCATGCTGGAAAATGGTAAAGGAAGCATTTCGGGATTGTTGATAATAGAGATGAAGTTTTGAGCATGTTAAGGGTTCATGGGCAGCAAGCATAACATTCAATCCTCCATTAACCTAAGGTGAGTCTCTATAGTTAGGACTTGGGGTTTTATGGAATTGTATGAATTTGGGAACAAGGGTTTAGTGAGATACCTTGATGCATTGCATGTTGATTAAATGATGAGAAATGTGTTTCCATAATGCTAATATATGTCATGGATTGTTCTTACATGATGGGATTTGAATAGGAATTTATTGGAATGCTTGGGACTGGTTTTATGCAAGAAAAATACGTTATTTTGACTTTGCTTCAGGTGCAAATCGATTTGCACAGGATGTCAATCGATTGCTCCCTTGAAAAACTTATTTCTGGACAAAAACTGAAGCGTGCAATCAATTTGCATATAGTGTAAATCGATTGCTCACTGACTGAAAAATGAATTTCATTGTTTCGATCATAACTTGAGTTTTATAACTCGAAACGGAGCCCAGTCAGAAGCGTTAGAAAGGTATTTTAATGACCTTTATGAATATGCTTATACATCATGCTTTTAGTTCATTCAAAGGTTATGGAAAAAGGATGTTTAGGTGCATGATGTTGAATAAGTGTTAATGGAATTTAAGAAAATGTGTGTTTAATTCCCCCGAGTATAGTTCCGTCCGTGTTAGGGACCAGAAACCTCTTTGTTGTGTGACTAATTTTATGAATTGTATGATATTACGTTGTGATCACTCGTATGCTAAAATCAAGAATATGTATGAATATTATGTGCAAAGTGTTGAGAAGCGCATTATGTGGAAATTCAATTATGTGATCATTAGTTGTTCCCGTTCATTCTGGTTGAATGTTCGGATGAATTTGTGTTGTTGGCTTGATGTCACAAGTGTTTGAATTATACTGAATCGAAGTAGACCTAGGCTATCAGATGGTAAATCACATATGACTATGGACAAGGTCCAATTTATTATTACCGTTCCGATGACTCGAGTGGGCCATTTATTAGGCGTTTCCACAGGGCGTAATCATCTGGATGTACAGTTTGTCATACACACCTGAGCTACCATTGTGGTGTTTCCAAGTGGGCCGTTTGAGGGCATTCTAACGAACGTAAGCATCGGCGTGCTGGGTATGGTGGGGTTGTGGTTCCATGTAGGCAATACCACTCCGTAGTCTTAACTCACCTCTAATGGTGCCATATAGGCAAGATCATTAGGCTTTCACCCGGTGGACTCGTGCGTTAAGAAGACGTTTCATATTTGCGTAATTCATCTGCGTATGGATGATCGACGTGGTTGTGATGCCATATAGGCGAATGTCACTTTGGGTACTCGTCGCGGATGAAATCTCACTTAGGGGTGATCCGACTCATCATGCGATGGACTTATACGAGTCTCTTGATACAAAGAACTTGCGTAATTCATCGAGGGTGTGGGTTTGTGTAATCTGATAGAAGGTATAACTTACTTCTGGATTCCTCGTACATGGGTACGGGTTTGCATAATGTGATTTGTTGTTTTGTGTACTTACCCCATTGGTTAGTTATGGGACTTCCAATGGTGGTGTTTCCTTGTTTGTACTTGCACCATAACGTGAGATGTAACCCCGAGTTCTAGGTGAATCATATTTATGCATGTACCTCAGAACCGAGTAAACCCTTAAGATAGGGAGGCTCATGAGATTTACTAATCTCACCCCAATCCTCTTATTATTTTTCGAGCAGTTTATAAGTTGTAGGATTGTTAGATGATCGATCTTGAAGATTGCGAGATGTGCACTGGTGAAGACCTCATCAAATCTTATCTTTCCATTGTGTGATGATGAAGACAAGATGTATTGGATACGTTCTATTTGAGATTTGTGTTGTATTCAGTTTTAATTTCTTGTCTTTTTCATCTAGTTATATGTTTCTTGTACCATAATTAACATCACTACATATTATTCTAGACATATATGTATGGGGTGTTACAGTTGGTATCAGAGCAGGTCGATTCTTGTCCCTGCCATGAGACATCACTAACAATTCTTTTCTCCTTAAAATGTGAGTGTTGCTAACCAGATTTCTACTGTCGTAGTATTTAGTCATTGAGACTGGCCATCTCACTGACTGCATATGCGATGGATAGGATCACGGTGGAGGCACCACGAGGACACGTAAGATCCGAAGCGATTTTGAGCCGAGGTGGTGGAAACCTGTTGAATTAGGAGAGTATTGGGATTATTGATTATTAATGGAGTGTTTGGTGCAAAGTAGTTGGCGACCTTGCCGTGGTAAAGATCTAAAAAATGGGAGTTTTCGAGATTTGATTGGGCGAAATGAGACCTTATTTAGATCCCGGTAGTAGTGGAGTAAGTTTCGTGAAGAACTTGTGTAGGACTATAATAAGGGATTCAAAGATGGAACAAAATTTGATATCATTAGAAAATCCATTTGCTTACCGGTGCTAGTGGTCGATATGACTTGAGAATCTCGACGTAAGACTTTGGGAGTTTTGATGAAAGAGTCGAAATCTTCCGCTTATCCTAGTATAGGAAGTGCTTGGATGAGCAAAGTGCAACCCTTTGAATCCTTTTATATGTTGTAAGATTGTGTGGAATACTCAGTAAAGGATTGATTAGAAGAGTAGGTGTGGCGATCTCTAATTGGGAGACTATTGGGCACCCGATTAGGAAAAAGGGCTACTGTATCTCTGTCCCTACTAATCTGTGAATGAGTCATAGAACTACGCTAGGAAGCGGCTAAAGCAGGTGGAAGTGGGATATGTTGTAGTCTAAGTTTCTTACTAGTTATGATTCGTCTAATCCCGAGTGATGCCATAGAACTACGCTTGGTGTTGGGGAGTTGGATGAATGGAAACTAGTGTCTTTCAGAAGCATCCACAAGATGATCTAAGTAGTGTCAACCGTTCGAACCATTATATTCTTGTGCGGAGATTTATCCTAAGAATTTCTTATGCATGCACTATGCAAGTGGGTACGCGCATGGCATAGTAATTCGAACCGAATTCTTAACCATTCTGATCGAGCTTACTATTCTTAGTAGGTAAACCCTGAGTGAAGAACTCTTAGGTTTTAGCACCCTAAGGTGTGTAGTTGGAAGGCTTTGAATATAAATGACCTCGAAGGAGACCTACTTAGGCATTTGTCGACTGTGACTATAGGATGCAGGTGGAAATCGTTATACGCTGCAGAGTAGGTTGCATGACTATATGGCTTCGGAGTTGGACCACCATTTTGGTACTACCAGATAGGTATAACGCCACGTATTCTATCGTTAGATCTAACGGATGTAAGATAGTGTTGACGAACTTAAGATGATTTCCTGATCGGTATTCGTGAGACGCGAATTTGAATTCTCATGAAGTACGTGTGACTAGGATCCATATGTCGTGCTAGGTAGTAGTGAACTATTAGGCGATAGTGAAATGGATCAAGTTTTGGTACTATTCTTATGAGGACCCTGAATGGTCGTAACTGCATGGATAATATCAGAAGATACCTTGTAGATGTTTATTGTTTCGCGAAGTGGTAAGTGATGATGTATGACAAAGAGGTAATCCTAATAGCTTCAAGTGGGAACTAAATTTGTACCAGGTATGGGGAGAATCTTGAGACTGTGCAGATATGAGACTACATGGTTAAAGGAGGTCGTATGAGGATTAGTATGGATTTGTAGGGTAAGTCTGTGGCCCCAAGAGAAATCTAAAAGTATTGGAAACAATATTAGTTGATTGGTTGGGCGCGACGTGACCTATGCGAGGATTATTGCATCGTTAAGTTTCGTGGGTTGTCTAGGGTGTTGTCACCTAAGAGAAGGAAGTTGTATGGTTAGGGAGGAACTATGAAAAAGTTTTAGTGTTATCGTAATAGTTGTACAACGTGTAAGTCGCTGGTTTGAGATAAACTTATATTCGGTGAGTCTTCGACGTCAAACTTTCCGGAGCCAAAGAGTGTATCGAGTTGTACTATGGACCGACTAAGACGGTAAATTCAATGGTGACCTTGTCTTGGAGTTACTCAACCTCGAGGAATGACCTTTGTTAAGTGTGTTTAAGACTCTGGCAATTTTCATGATTTGTGTATTCCGAGGAAAAGTTGTTGTCGTTTAAGGAACCGAGCGAAGCGTAGTTGGGTATTGGAATCAAGTGTGCTATGGAGGAAGTGTGACTCGGTAAGTCTCGAGAAGTATCTATGACAGTTTGAGATCGAATAAGCGACGGATGGAACGAGGATCGAATAAGCTTGTAGTAGGTGTAAGTGGAATACATGTGACAAATGTTTGATTGGAGGAACCTTGTGAGGAGAAACTCTCTGAGAAATGTTTTATCCATCCAGACTCTCTAGGATCCACTATAATCTAGTGGGACACTGTTGATGGATCGATATGTAGCCAACTGTGTGGTTAGTATGTAATGAGAAATTTCGGACGCAGTAGTTGTACAAATGAGTATTGAGGATTAAGTGAGGAAAAGGTTTTAGCTTGAAGTGGACTTTCATTATTGTGTCTGGTGCAAAATATGGGCACGCACGAAGACTTGGACGATGATTGGAGATCAACAGTTAGAAGTACATTTTGTTGGTAGGATGTTGTGTGAAGTGGTTGAATACAAAGATTATAGTTATGGGATTGTGTATCCTTATGGTTTCGGGTTGAAATGTTTTGTGTAAAGCTGAAATAGAGTTTGAGGTAAGAGATCCTATGATGCCGAGGTTGTAGCCATAGAATGAGTAACTCCTTGTAGACTACGATGATAGAGACTTTGTCTAAAGACTGAAGAAAATATCAAATAAGGAATTTTTTGTACAAAGAGGATAGATTAGGGTGAGTCAAATTGAGCATATAGGAACTAGAAGTTGGAACCAGAGAGGCCAGGCGGTTATATATGATTTCTTGGGATGTGGTAAGCGAGACAAAGTTATCGTTGGAAGAAGCAGTGCGGTGGATACGTATGGGTTTGAGATAATGCAAGTAGCCAGCAGGAGAGGAAGTGAATTTCAATGTCATAAGTTAAGCAAGGATGAACTTGGTAAACATTGAGGGCGGATTGTCTAATTGAAATGGATTTTAAAGATTCTTGAGCTATGCATACTCGATGTGGCGGGTCAAGTCGGAAACCTCGAGAACCTATTTCCAAGTAAGTCAGGTGAAGTATTAGAAGAAGGCATTGCAGAGTGTTAAGGTTTCTAGTCGGGATCGTTAAGAATACGAGCATAATAGAAACCAGTGTCTTCTCGAATGACGACTTCGAGACAGTTAGTGAGGTTTAACCAAAGGAGAATGTGAAGAACATTGTCCCTCGTTGGAAGTAGACGTGAGGAATCCATTATCATGGTAATTGAAAGGAATTTGAGGACGAATTCTAATTAAGGGAGAATGTAACATCCCAATATTTATATCACTATGTATGAGAAGTTGTATAATTATGTTTGGAAAAATTATTAAGAAGTGAAAGAAGAACTAAGCTAGTTAGTATTGGACGAATGATAAACTTGTAATATTAACATGGTTAAAGGGCAAGATGGTCATTAAACACCTATTGCATGTGTTAATAAGACATTGTTTGGGTAGAGAGTTATACCATCATAATTTATGATTAGAAACAAAGAGAAAGAAGAAGGAACTCATGTCGAGCTTCCATTTTCGCAAATTTGGAGCAACTCTACAAATCAGGTGATATCTCTCTACTCGTAACTCCGTTTAAGATGATTCTGGACTTTTGAAAAGCTTACGAAATTATCTTCGATTTGCATATATGGTTTGTATTCTGCATGTTCTTGATGAGTGAGATAAACAAATTTGAAGTCAAGGGTTTGATGCTGATTTTGGTGAAAATGGAGTACGAGATTTTATCGACTCCACTAATTAGGCTGTAAGTTTTCCTCGTAACTCCGATTTAAAAAATTCTTGAAGTTGGAATCGAAACAAAATTCCCTTCTGTTTGATATATTGATTTGTGATTATAGCTTATGTATTGAAGGAAAACCTGTTTGAAGTTTGAAGATTCATCTGGAAAATGGTAAAGGAAGCATTGGGATTGTTGATAATGAAGATGAAGTTTGAGCATGTTAAGGGTTCAAAGGCGAAAGCATAACATCAATCCTCCATTAAACTAAGGTGAGTCTCTATAGTTAGGACTTGGGGTAAGAATTGAGATTTTATGGAATTATGAATTTGGGAACAAGGGTTTAGTGAGATACCTTGATGCATTGCATGTTGATTAAATGATGAAATGTGTTTCCATAATGCTAATATATGTCATGGATTGTTCTTACATGATGGGATTTGAATAGGAATGTATTGGAATTCTTGAGACTGGTTTTATGCAGGAAAAATCGTTATTTTGACTTCTTGGTCAAAATCGATTTGCAGGATGTCAATTGATTGCTCCTTGAAAAAGTTTACGGACAAAAACTAAAGCGTCAATCGATTTTCATATAGTAAAAATCGATTGTTCATGTTGAAAAATGAATTTAATTGTTTCGATCATAACAGTTTATAACGAAAACGGGCGAATCGGAAGTGTTAGAAAGGTATTTTAATGACCTTTATGAATATGCTTAGACATCATGCTTTTAGTTCATTCAAAGGTTGGAAAAAGGATGTTTAGGTGCATGATGTTGAATAAGTGTTAATGGAATTTAAGAAAATGTGTGTTTAATTCCCCGAGTGTAGTTACGTAGTGTCGAGGATGAAAACCTCTTTATTGTGTGACTAATTTTATGAATTATATGATATTATGTTATGATCACTTTATGCTAAAATCATGAATATGTATGAATAATATGTGCAAAGTGTTGAGAAGCGCACTATGTGGAAATTCAATTATGTGATCATTAATTGTTCCGTTCATTCGGTTGAATATTGGATGAATTTGTCTTGTTGGCTTGATGTCACAAGTGTTTGAATTATCTTTGATCGAAGTAGACCTAGGCTATCTGATGGTAAATCACATATGACTATGGACAAGGTCCAATTTATTATTACCGTTCCGATGACTCGAGTGGGCCATTTATTAGGCGTTTCCACAGGGAGTAATCATCTGGATGTACGATTTGTCATACACACCTGAGCTATCATTGCGGCGTTTCCAAGTGGGCCGTTTAAGGGCATTCTAACGGACGTAAGCGTCGGCGTGATTGGTATGGTGGGGTTGTGGTGCCATGTAGGCAATACCACTCCGTAGTCTTAGCTCACCTCTAATGGTGCCATATAGGCAAGACCATTAGGCTTTCACCCGGTGGACTCGTGCGTTAAGAAGACGTTTCATATTTGCGTAATTCATCTGCGTATGGATGATCGACGTGGTTGTGATGCCATATAGGCGAATGTCACTTTGGGTACTCGTCGCGGATGAAATCTCACTTAGGGGTGATCTGACTCATCATGCGATGGACTTATCTGAGTCTCTTGATACAAAGCACTTGCGTAATTCATCGAGGGTGTGAGTTTGTGTGTCGATGAAGGTAGAACTTATACGGATTCCTCGTACATGGATACGAGGTTTGCATAATGTGATTTGTTGTTTTGTGTACTTACCCCATTGGTTAGTTATGGGACTTCCAATGGTGGTGTTTCCTTGTTTCTACTTGCACCAACGTGAGATGTAACCGGGTTCTAGGAGAATATGTTATTTATGCATGTACCTGTAGAGCCAAGTAAACCCTTAAGATAGGGAGGCTCACCGAGATTTAGTAATCTACTTTAATCCTCTTATTACTTTTCAAGAACGGGTTATAAGTTGTAGGATTGTTAGATGATCGATCTTGAAGATTGCGGATGTGTAAAGCGGGAAGACCTCATCAAATCTTATCTTTCCATTGTGATGATGAAGACAAGATGTATTGGATACGTTCTGTTTGAGATTTGTGTTGTATTCAGTTTTAATTTCTTGTCTTCTTCATCTAGTTATATGTTTCTTGTACCATAATTAGCATCACTAGATATTATTATAGACATATATGTATGGGGTATTACATAGTAATAATTGATAAGAAAGTTTTGTTCATGTAATAGATGAATACACAAATTTGATATGATAACTTTAGTCATGTAAAAATTTGTAGATATTTATTTTTTTTAATGAGTAATGTACTTTTTGTCCCATTTCTATTAAGCTATTGTTATTATTATTCTCTTTGCGTATTCTAAATATATAATCCTTAATATATTAAATCCGAATACACGTTTAAAGCTTTAAGCGCCAAAACTATAGTAATAGAATACACATTTAAACACAAAAATTATGGTAAAATCCCAAATATGTGAATCACACAAATAAAAAGTATTATTTTTTAATGTATTAACAATATTGCATTAATAAAATTTGTTCGACTCTATGTCAATTTCTTTATTTGAACCTTCATTTTATCAATATCCTCACTACTTTTTTTATAACAATAAAATCAAATCAATTAGGGTATTTGATTTTTTTTTGGAAAGAAAAAATTCTTAAAAATCTAATAATTATTATTTATTATAAATTAATTAAAACTAAATTTTCACAAACGTGAATGTATGTTAAATCTTTTTTTTAGTAGCGAGAATTTACTGTGAGTATTTAATTATTTCTATATTTTTTATTAAAATATATATTTAAAATAATATTAATAAAAGAATATTGATTTTAATAATAAAGAATATTAAAAATATATTAATTGGTAATTAACATTGACTATCCCAATTTTTTATTCTAAAGTTAATCTTCCCCATTATCATACGTAATTTGAGCGTAATTTAAGGGCGGAGTTAAAATTTAGGGTATTCCTATAAAAAATTAAAATATATAAAATGTCTGAAAAATTAATAACAAAATATGATAATATTATTTAATTAAAATGTATTAGTATTTCAATTACCACTCAAAAATAAAAACATTCTAGTCGATCGTAAATGCATTCTTCTCTCGCTCTTTCTTCAAAAGCATTGATATCCATATTAAACACATTTCTCTCCACAAATGTCACTAAACAATCATTTATCCATGGATTAGTCATTCTACTTCTCAATTCATTCTCAATATATTTTATCTTGAGAATATTGCTCAACCAAAGACAAAACTAGTTTGACAAATATGAATGATTATAATTAAAATCAAATGATTAACAATAATTAAGAGTTCGATTCATTGACAATAATATAAATATTAATTATATTATTGGTACATACAAATTAAGTTTTATACAAAAATAAAGTTTATGTACAAAAGGTAAAAGTGTTAGAAATTAAGAGAAAAATGTCAATAATGAAATAGACTAAGCGGACAAGAATAATAAATATTTAATTTAACAAAAGTATAAAATGAAAAATCTACTTCAAAAGGTTTTGACCTAAGACCTCTTATAAAAAGACTAAAGCTTTAACTATTTGGCCAAACTTCTATACATTTAAGATATTATAGGAATATAATATACCCTCTGAATCCGTCCCGACTTAATTTGAAAAGCTTAAATTAAAAATCTAATTATTATTATAAATCAATAAAAATCTAATTAATATTACTATTTATTAAAAATCAGTTAAAATAAATGTTTTAGTTATAGGAAATAATTAAAAATGGATTAATTGGAACCGTGAGTATTAGATTTTTTAAAGAAAAGTTGTTAAAAATTTAATTATTATTTTTATATAATGGATTAATTAAATACGTTAATATTTTTCTTCTTGTAATTAGAAGTTATGAAAAATTTAATTATTAGTATTTACTACAAATCAATTAAAATGAATTCTTAGAAACATAATTGAAGGTGAAATTATTAGATAACGAAAGATATCAAAATTAATTATTATATTATTGTATATTATATAGGTCTTTTACAACATGGAGGTTAGCTCAATAATATCACTCACATGGGTTGCTGAAAATGGAAATATGAAAATTTAGTGATAACTGATAAGAAAGTTTAGTTCATGTAATAGATGAATACACAAATTTGATATATTAACTTTAGTCATGTAAAATTTGTAGATATTTATTTTTTGAATAGTATTGTAATTTTCCCATTTCTATTAAGCTATTGTTATTATTATTATCTTGCGTATTCTAAATATATAATCCTTAATATATTAAATCCGAATACGTTTAAAGTTTTAAGCGCCAAGTTATAATAATAGAATACAGTACTTAATAAAATTTGTTCGACTCTATGTCAATTTCATTATTTGAACGCTTTATTTTATCAATATCCTCACTACTTTTTATAACAATAAAATCAAATCAATTAGGTATTTGATTTTTTGGTAATAAAAGTTCTTAAAAATCTAATTATTATTATTTATTATAAATTAATTAAAACTAAATTTTACAAACGTGAATGTATGTTAAATCTTTTTGGTAGTACGAGAATTCTTGTGAGTATTTAATTATTTCTATATTTCTTTTATTAAAATATATATTTAAAATAATATTAATAAAAGAATTTTGAATTTAATAATAAAGAATATTAAAAATATATTAATTTATAATTAACATTGGTTGTCCCAATTTTTTTATTCTTAGGTTAATCTTCCTCATTATCATAAATAATTTAAGGCGTTATTTAGAGTGAGCCGAGTTAAAATTTAGGGTATTCCTATAAAAATTAAAATATATAAAAATGTATGAACAAATTAATAACAAAAATATGATAATATTACTTAATTAAAATGTATTAGTATTTCAATTACCACTCAAAATAAAATCATTCTAGTCTAATCGTGCATTCTTCTCTCGCTCTTTCCTTCAAAGCGGCTGATGATATCCATATTATCGATGATATTAAACACATTTCTCTCCACAAATGTCACTAAATAATCATTTACCCATGGATTAGTCATTCTACTTCTCAACTCATTCTCAATATATTTTATCTCCAAGAATATTCTTCTACACATGGTGACACTGTGAAAGACAAAACTAGTTTGACAAATATGAATGATTATAATTAAAGTCAAAATGATTAACAATAATTA